>CM046067.1:15266050-15866050 GCA_025215515.1 Schistosoma japonicum | reverse complement strand
TTGTTGGTCAAGTCAATTACGTAAGAGTTAAGTTACAATTAAGACGTGACAACTTTTTTAAAATTATGAAAAGATTTGTTTAAAGTGGTAATAATAATGAAAAAATTGAGTGTAATAACTTATTTGTAAACCATCCGAGCATTGGCTATTATGATGTCCAAGACAAGGAAAGAGGCTGTACACATTTCTTATGTACACACAAGTCCGGTTTGAGAATGTGGATACCGATGGCTTCCGATATATTTAGAATATGTATGCGTAAACCACACAGCAGATTGGGTGGGACTCGATAGATGATTTTGAAAGCTCTCTTAATATCTACTTGGTGTTTCGCATCAACCAAATGTGCTAGTACAGACGTTGATTTTCTGTAGATGCTTTTTTGATGCACCATCTGTTCTTCAAGTTAATAAGATGTCTAAGAATGAAACATTATCATTATGCTCTTTTTCTAAGGTAAAAGTGATTGACGGATGGACGTTGTTGAATCTTTCATGTATTACAATTGTATCTATCTTATCTGTGAGGACTATGGTTGTATCATCTACATAGCGAGAATAGAATGTTAATTGGGTGATCTCATTTTTGAGAAGGTCATTGTCTAATTTTGACAAAAAGAAATCTGCGAAAAGTAGTTCAAATGGTGAATCCATTCCAACACCATTTGATAGTCTGTAAAACCAACCATTGAATCGAAAGTTTACGTCCATTTTGCATCTAAGGATCAACTCTTTTAGTGTAGAAACTGAAACTTCAGTTTCTTTATTTGTTTTAATAAGTTAGCGGTATATTAAAATCTACTGTTTCTAGTAGGGGAACGTTAGTGAATGAGGATGATACATCTAGCGATATCATTGATTTGTTCTCAACTCTCAGATCTTTTAATTTGTTGACAAACTCTGAAGAGTCCTTAACGCTGTGTTTAACGATCTCACTGTGCAATGGTCTTGGGATTTTCACTAGCCATTTTGCTATAGCGTGATAAGTAGAAATAGTCATGTTCAGCATCTGGCTAAGAGGTAAGCCATTTTTATGTATTTTAGGTAAACGATATAGTTTTGGCGTTGTTGTCCCTGCAGGTTTAAGCTTTTCAAAGAGGCTCTCCGAAATAAGTCCTTATTGTTTAATCTATTAAGTGAGTCTGTTAATCGCTCTTCAGTCTTATCAGATGTGTCATTGTGTACTATCAGCTTTGAAATTTAATCTCATCACATAAAATAGTATTCATTTTTTCCAGATAGCATTTTCTGTCCATAAGAACAACTCCTGAACCTTTACCGAGCCTTGATACTATCAGATTATCATTGACTCATAGTTGGTGTAAGCCTTATTTATGTTTCTTAGTTAAAATATCCTTTGAATAGTGTCTACTGTTTATGTATTTAAAGTAGCAGTCAACTAGTGCAGATTTAAGTCGCTCAACATCATCATACGATGAAGGCAATAAATCTTGTGTTGAACGTAAAGGTTTTCGAACTGAATTTCCACATCCATTTTACAAGCTTTTTTTCTAACATCACAGAATTGAGCACTAAGTGAAAGTACTTCTACTTGAGTCATATTAAGACTAACACTAGAAAAGTTGTGAACTTACCGATCTGGATTTGATGGGTATGTGACCTCCGGAATTTGTTTTCCTAGACCTTTTATCAACTTGATACTTATTTGATCATTCCATGAAATGCGGGTTATACTATAAAGATTTATATGATCAAAGACCTGGAGCCTACGCGCATCTTCCATTTTCATGGTTCATGTTTTGCACCTATATATTAAAACAAGGTGGACTTCTGTGCCTTGCACTCGGTTTTTCATTGAGAAACAGATATCTTGCTTAAGCCACAAGGGAAGTAGATTGATAAAATTCAATCAGCGATCGAAACCAAGACCTCTCAACCTGTTTGAGTTAATGTACAATCGTCTAAATGCCTAAATGTGATTTATTTTAAATTTTGCGTAACAATCATACATCGCCTTCCACTGACTAATAAATACCTCACACTAGACGTGGGTAAACGTCACTGATCGAAACTTCTAATTAAGATTACGGAAGTTCCCTCTCAAAAATGATTGCTAGTGATTATGTGTGGTTTGTGAAGACTGTTGAATATTAAGCACTGATTGTTAGGGCTGTAGGTCTTGAACTCAATTCGTGACAACGCTATGAATCGGTATTTCTACAGTGTCATTTTCCAGGATAAAACAGCTGTTAACTCCTTACTGGTTTTTATTGCTTATCAAAACTATTCAGTCACGATGTTTATTGCAAAGTGTGTGAGTTTATATTACTCATTATTTTACACTATAATATTGGAACTAAATTATCTTCTGATATGTAGAAGCGAATGCCACAGTATGAATCTCTGTATTTCAAGCAATACAATTAATAAAATATTATCAAATTCTTGTTTTTCAAGGTATTGCCATGGGTATAGCTGGTAGTGATGTCAGCAAACAAGCTGCCGATATGATTTTGTTGGATGATAACTTTGCCTCTATCGTTACTGGAATAGAGGAAGGTCGTTTAATTTTCGATAATTTGAAAAAATCCATCGCATATACACTAACATCAAATATTCCAGAAATTACACCATTTTTAGTTTATATTGTATTTGGTTTGCCACTACCACTGGGTACAATTACAATTCTATGCATTGATTTAGGTACTGATATGGTAAGTAAAGTATTCCTTGTTTATTTGAGAACACCTTCAAAGTTTTTGAATATTTTTTGTGTGTATTCGTCTCAGGTTGATCTCATTTAGGTATCAGTGAAGACCATGGAGAGCTGGACAACTGTTTCATCCTGATTTTGGAACTCCTCATTGGCAGTACTCACTCATGACCTCACTAAAGATCAAACGCATGACCATTAGTTTTCGCTGCTAACTTTTAACCGTGAACACCGCTAGGCAGACTGCCAATATATTTACAACAATCACTAGAAGTTCTATAATTTTTTTTATTTCAATCGGCTTGAGTTATTCAGAACTGTCTGCTATGAATATATCCAGTGTATCCCAACGCTGGGAGAATCTGGAAGGAAGAACAAGTGCCGGCAGACTGAAAAGAAGGGTACCTTGTCAAGATATAAAAAATAATGAGATTCGAGCAAATGTAAGAACTACTGAGGGATCACACTATTGTCAGTACAAGGGAAAGTCTTCAACACAGTGTTGTTGAACAGAGTAAAAGATTCACTGAATGCTCAACTTTGAGATCAACAGGCTGGTTTCCGTAAGGATCGGTCGTGCATAGACCAAATCGCAACACTACGGATCATCGTTAAACAATTAACTGAATGAAACTTGTCCCTGCACATTAACTTTATTGACCATGGAAAGGCGTTTGACAGTGTAGACAGCAGAACACTGGAAATTTTTTCGACACTACAGAGTACCAGAAAAACTCGTCAACATCATCCGGAATTCTTACGACGAATGCAGTGCAAAATCATACATGGAGAACAGCTGACAGTGTCATTCCCATTGAGGACCGGAGTCAGATAAGGCTGCCTACTATCGCCTTTTCGTTTTCTTATAGTGATTGACTGGATCATGATAACCTCGACATCTGAGGAAAAGTACGGATTTCAGTGGATAAGTAAGATGCGACTCGATGATTTGGACTTTGACGATGATCTAGCTCTTTTAGCCCATACACACCAATAAATGCAAGTGAATACATCCAACGTAGCAGCAAGCTCGACATCAGTAGGCCTGAACATACAAAAGGGAAAGAGCAAAATCCTCAAATTCAACACAGAGAGCACCGACTCAATTGAACTTGATGAAGAAACTCTGGAAGTAGTGGACACTTTCACCTACCTGGGAAGCATCATCGATGGAGAAGGAAGATCCGATGCAGATGTAAAGGCAAGGATTAGCAAAATATGAGCAGTATTCCTACAGTTGAAGAGCATATGTGACTCCAAACAACTGTCACCCAACCTCAAAGTCAGACTTTTTAATTCGAACGTCAAGACAGTTCTTCTCTATGGAGCTGATACGTAGAAAAGTACTTCAACATCCTCGGAAGGGCACAAGTATTTATAAACAACTATCTACACAAGATACTGAATGTCCATTGGTCGGAAACCATCAGTAACAGCTTACTATGGAAGAGAACAAACCAACTTCCAGCAAAAGAGGAAATTAGGAAAAGACATTGAAAATGGATATGACATACATTGCGGAAATCATCAGACTGCATCACGAGACAAGCACTTACTTGGAATCCTGTTGGGAAACGGAAAAGAGAAAGGTCAAAGAACACACTGCGTCGTGAATCGGAAGCAGATATCAAAAGGGTGAACAGCAACTGGAAACAGCTGGGAGGTATTACTTGGGAGAGATTTCAATGAAGAATACTGGTGAGCAGCCTATACTCCTCTGTGAAAGGTAAGTGGATGAAGTAAGTAAATATCTCAACGTGACTTTTTGAAGTTTGGAATGGAATGCTTAGAAACAATTGCATTATAATATGCCCATTAAATGAATAGAATATAACCAGAAATGCGTTGTATGACGCAAACATTGAAAATGATGCATATATCATCAGCCACTTTGTTTAGTTGTTTCATGAATGTATTGTTAATGTATCTGAATTTATTGGGACTTCCTGTGTATTTTAAATGTTTAAATGTAGAAAAAATTACGAATTCATCAGGAGTTGAGAATTGTATTTTAGTAGATAGATGTCAATGAGAATTTCGTTTACTTAGATTATGTGATACTTGATATTTACCAAAGAGGTTTACGTATAATCTTGATGGAAACGGAACTCAACGTGGAAATTTAAATCTTATCTCTCATTATCATAGGTTTAAGCGTTAACACAAAACAATATAAGTTGTGACTGACCTCAAGTATTTTTCCTGCAATCTGTATTATAAAAATATCCATTAAAATGATTGGCCCGATTCGAAACTCACAAGGTGTTTCAACACCAATAAAAATGCAGAAACGCCATACCAATGAATGCTGGCTTGCACGAAACCTAGATCGAACAAAGTTTCTTCGCAATTACATTTAACTATTTAGCAATAAATTTACTGAAGTACTAAAATATTGACCACTTATGTCAGAAAAATTATGTTTGTTGAATAACGTGCTTATAAAAATCTACTATAGTTCCAGAAACAATGTAGTATAGTTAGAAATGTTAAAAAATTGTGTTTGTTAATCATTTAATCACTGTAGCATTTGACCAACAGGTCACAGGTTTGAACCCCGGTTTTTCTACTCCAGTTTAAGCAGATGAGTAGTTACAATAGCTTTGCCGTAAAAAAAAACGTAACTCAAAAACCATGTACATAAATCTCCATTCAATTCATCCCGTGACTACTTCATCGGCATCAGTAAAATCAATACTTTAAAGCATCTCCAGTAAAGTTCATAAATAGCTGATGTAAATGGAATTGCTTTAACAGCATTCTTCTTTCATCATAACAATATATCAGAATCCTGGTGAAATTGTGAATGTAAACTGTAAGATAACCTTGTATGGATATAAAACAGTAATTTAATGTTTACTTATTTACAATAAATTATCTAGCTACAATCAATCTGTGATGAAAAAAGTTGAAATAATACTCTTAAGTTTTTAAAGTTAACTAATGTTTTAAACTAAACATTTAATTATACTTCTATTCATAGATTCCAGCAATTTCTTTAGCATATGAACAAGCTGAAACAGATATTATGAAACGTATGCCACGTGATCCTTTGAATGACCGTTTAGTAAATGGACGTTTAATTAGTATGGCTTATGGACAATTAGGAATGATACAAGCACTTGGTGGATTTTTTACATATTTTATTATTATGGCTGAAAATGGTTTTTTACCAAAACGTTTACTTGGTATACGTAAAGAATGGGATTCTAAATCTGTCAATTCATTGGCTGATTCATATGGTCAAGAATGGGTAAATCTATATGCATATTTTACACATTTATTTCCTTTTTTATGAATTTAAATAAAGTGAGTACAATAAAATGTTGGCAGGATATTATGAATTCATTAGATACTTCATGCTTTCTTATCAATTGTATACGAACAATCAACTTTAAAATAATAAAGAATTAAGTTATCCTTTTGAATGAGTTATATTGTCGAAAAGATCACAATAAAATGATAATTAAGAATTTTCTAAGTATGGGACTCCTCAGCAGTGCGCATCCATAACCCTGTTGGGGATCGAACCCAGGACCCTCTGGTTTCACGAAGAGCGCTTTACCATTGTCCAGTGGTTCCAGGTGATCAATGGTTGTCTAGTTCAGATCAATTCGTGATATCAGCATTGACAAATTAACTATCTCCCAAACAACCCCCTTAATTTTCTAAGTGCTATTATTAATTATAATTTTAGAACTACATTACATAATGTGACATAATTGATGATGTAATAGGATACAATAAACTAAAATCATTGAATAATTATCGTAATTTTGTAAGGGATAAAAGAAATTTAACATTTTTATTATTGTTACCAAATCAGTTGATGGTTGATCGCGTGTTCTTTTCAAACACAAAGGTCACGCTTTAACTTTTTATAGCCTCTGAGAATTTTAATACAATAGGGTTTGATTGTTTATTGATTATTTTTAATGTCTATGTTATATCCACTTTGTGTTGCCTGTCCAAAAAGTGTCGAAAAAATTTAGCCCCGAAGACAACTTCTTCCTCTGAAACTAAGGGACTTAGAGAGATGCTCCTGTCAGACCTTATAATGGCTCACATTTATGTTTTTTTCAACCTATACGCTTTCTCACGTACTTAAAATTTGGTGAATGTAATTAAAGTTTACATGAAACGGATACTTATCTATATTGAATTGTGCTATTGAATAATACATTGTGTATGTAGACATTAGCCTAACTACCAAAAATGTGCTGCTAACGTCTGTTTTTAATCACCGTTTAATCTTTCTTGAAACTGAATCACCAATGAAAATCAATCTGTTGAAGACACTTTTCTTCTATAGTTTTTGAATTATATTCTTAATGTTATTTACATCACCGTATATTTTTATGAACGTTATGGAGAAACCATTTTGTTAAAGACATGTTTGTATGTTTCTGAATTCTTCATCTAGCTTATCTATCGATCATAGTTTCCTATCTCTGTAGTAAAGTGTCTTCACTAACCCTTGTTTGTAGCCTACCAGTTAAAAATTATAAAAGTTTAGATATTGCACGCTTTAGGTTTATTTTATATGTATATCTCTGTTAAATCCCATCATTTATCTGACACTTAAATCTAGAAAGTCGAATGCATTATCAACTTATATTAGAGGACCCAGTGAATTCACGATACTCTTCGAATTTTGTCGTTTTTACTTTATATATATATATATATATATATATATATATATATATATATATATATATATGCATCTTGTAATTAATATGTAATTAATATGTAATTAATATGTAATTAATATGTCATGTCATCAGCTGTTACTACAAAATTATGCCAGTTATAGTTGCCAAATTTCACACATCAACATAGCAAGTACAGAAATCAACGAAATATTGAAAGACAGCATAATGAAAACCTGATCATAAGAGATTATGTTTAGAAAAGATAAATAAATGATACAGTTTAAAACCCAGTATCTTCGAGCATTGATGAAGAGAATTGTGTTCAACTCATCCACACAATTTGTACTTCTCGGTAGAGTATGGTACATAGGAACGATATTGAAAACCAGTGTGTATAAAACAATCTAATTAACATCATGATTTTACAGATCCTTTCAGCTAATCAGAAAACAATAACCATAATTGAATATTGTGTTAAGTAAAGAGGGTAAAATCGGAAAAGATATAAGGATTTCACATTATTAATGTATTTGTTGGAGTTTTCTGTAGGCTTTTCTATCTGTTATTAATATAACAACTCTGTCCATGTATAGTCACATAAAGTTCACGTTCTAGATTTTATAAAAAAGATACACATAGTGTCTGTTTCATATTTGAATGAAACCGATTCTTTCAGATCATCTCTGACTGGTAATGATGACTAGTGCTCTTGGACATTTTAAAAATTACCCAACCATTTTCGTACAAAATATATCGTAGCTCTGATTACTGTTAATATTGTTCACTAAATATCTAATGATACTACAAGGCATTCACTTTGTATTGTTTGAAGATAGTTATTAAGTTTTATCAATGCAGTATTAAAACACTGATTCATATCTACTAAAAATCACATCATTCGTTAAATGATCAGAACACATTTTATAGAGTATAAACAAGTTAGTACCTATTATTAGTATCAAAATCGATTTCGTAGTAAAGAAACGCTTATACTACGGTGAATTTATTATTGTGATAACTTACAGTGAATTACTGCCTTGAAAACCAAGTAACATATACTTAATGAAAAGTATTGAAAATATTGCACTGAAGTATTAATATATCTCGTAGTTGTTGTTTTGTATCCTTTATAGAATAATCTCATTTGAGTACCATTGCAAGTATTGGAGCACTATATAGTTGTTTAGTTCTAGTGTGAGACTCATCAGCAGTGTTGCTGATGATTAAGCACCCGCTGATAAACCTAAAGGATATCAGTGTAATCCTTGATGAGGTCACTGACGAGTCTCATACTATGGCGGGGAAATCTGTCGAACAGTGCTTTGCCGTTGTTTATGGTACCTAAATGAGATCAGTTCATGATACATTCAAAACTATTCTTTATAAAATCGCTTCACTAACTCTTAAACGAATACATGCATTCGCTTTCTATATCTAACGGCTTAATTTCAAGTTTACCGTTAAAAGTACTCATTCGCACACTTCATAATCAACAACTTTATTGGATGTAGTAAGTTAATCATCTCTTATGAGTCTCTGTGAGTTCAAAGCCTCCTCGAAATGTTATATCATCACTAAAGTCACAGACATGCACCGCTATAGAGTCTCATTTAGATCTCAACAGTTATTCAGAGCTTTCTTGTTTTCCATAACTACTTACCTAAGACAGTAACAAAAGCCGTACATTATATAAATACAAAGATCAGGTTGGATGTTTATGGCACTGGCTGCTTATAAAAGGCGACATCAAGGTCTGATTTTCGTACTCACAAAAGTTTGTACGACTCCTGTCTCTGCTTTGGCCATCAAAGTTAACTTTAAGGTACTTTTCCATTCTTTATTTCTTGCTTATCTTATTCATCCTAACTGTATTGTTATGCAATTATTAACAAAAATTTGATCAATTTCAAAATAAATCATTCAACAAGATTGATTATTCAAACAGTTGTTTCATTTTACTATGGGATGTCTCAATAATCTGTGCCTTTAACTCTGAAAAGCACAAATCTGAACTCTATAGTTCTCACAATTTACCTTTATCATTCAACAATCTATGAGAACTCTTCATGTTGATTAATAATCATTTTTGATTTCTATAATTCTAGTGAGAAGCCATGACTAGTGAAGTTTACAGATGTCAAGTGTGAGGCAGGTACCGGTAAATAGCAAGTAATAAATGATAATCGTGTAACATCCTAAATCGTCTGAAGATAAACAGTGCAGCCAATAGATGCTAACTTAATGCTTCAGCTGTTCTGGAATTAATCCGTGATAATATCACGGGTAAAAACGACTTTGAAACCCAATAGTATGATGAAACTTTTGTACAGTCTTTCTTAATTTTAAATAATCACTTATTAATCTCTCTTCATTATCTTTTGTTTTAAACTTCGTCATTTTCTTATTTCTTCTTCTAGAACTATGAACAACGTAAACGTTTAGAGTATACGTGTCAAACTGCATTTTTTGTATCCATCGTCATTGTACAATGGGCTGATTTGATCATTTGTAAAACACGACGCAATTCAGTATTTCAACAAGGCATGAATAATAAATATTTAAATTTTGCATTATATTTTGAAACAGGATTAGCAATATTCTTATCATATTGTCCTGGTTTAGACAAAGGTCTACGTATGATGCCTTTAAGGTATGTATTCATTGTTATTAATGTTTACCAATTGTTTATTGTGGGATAAGAAGGGGGAGCTATGGGGTTGGTGTTAAAGATTACTTATTTTTTTTGGTAGTACTAGACTATTTATCTTTAGGCATGAAGTGTAAAACTCAGACTACGTATATATTAGGCTGTAGTTGAATTAACATATAAGGGGGGGAGGGGTAATATTTACGAATATAACATTGAATGACACCGGTTCAAATTCTACAAAAAGTATCAATTCTTCGACAATTACATATATATCACCATAGTTAATACTATTTAACACGTGATGGTTCGTGATATCAAGTCATGTAAACTTATGGTTACGTTACAAATTAACTCATTTGTGATATTGACCATGATTATGATGATGAATCGAGTGTTATATCAAATTAAAAATACTTTGACATTCATTGATTTCTGTGGTAGTTTGTTTTTCCCGACTACGTTATGGACTTTTATTATTTTGGCTATTGTAATATGCTCTCACTTGGTATTAACAATGTTTCTTTCTTGCCTTTTTCGTAGGCTCCTTTATTTTCCTTGAGATAATATTTAATGCAATTGAACACATTGTGAGGTTAGAATTATTTATAATGTCACCCTTCACATAATCAGTACAGCAGTCAGCCTTTGCTATTCACTAGTCACCTCTTTTCAAGCGTTACGTTTGAATACTTTTCTATTCTACTTATAATCCTTATCTAAATGTCAACATTTTCAGATTACTGTAAGCTGTGTGCAAATACAAGATACTGAAATTGGTCTTCTGTCACTGTTAATAATTTCGAGTACCAGTCAACATCGCCTTCTTGAGATGCTGGTAAACAAATAGTGAATAATGATAACGGCTCACCTAAGTTTAGCAAAAAGACGTTTAACCATTGCATCCAAAGAAAACTCAGTTTTTTTGAAGGGACCTTTACAGCGTTACCAAGTTTATCATCGGCAACACTAAAAATATGTTTACATTTATTGGTCCAGGATTCATATGTGATACCAACTTGACTATCGAAATTAAATTCCTAAATAAAATTAATAACTGAATGAGTGTCATATGTAGGTCTTTTTTGGTTCAGACTCATTTGAAGCCGCTATTTTCCCTGGTGTTCTAGTATGGCTTTATTATGTTCAGTGGTAAAAGATGCCTTCAATTAGTTATGCTGTTGCTTCTGGTAAATTTGTGCTAGAGCTAAGGCTACGTCTTACAAATCTTAGTTTTTAATAACTGAGATTTCAAAAAGATTTCATGTACCAAAAACAAAAAATGAGTAGAAAGAAGAATGATTTTATTTTAATAAATGTGAAATATGTATTGTTCTAAGCTAATTAGATATCAGCATTGTAATTCATTTAAACCGAGAGCAAGAAGTTGCTCCGTCGACTAATGTAATGATTCCAAGTAAAAGCATCTTGGAAATTCTATTGATTGATAATTGGACAGATTGATTTAGTTTCTTCGAGGCTTCTAAGATCTTCGTGATTTCTGCAAGCTTTTCCGATAACTGTGTACGAAAACATTACTTATAACGCTTCAATGCTAGTTGAATTTATATAATTAGAACAATCTTTTAGATTACTATTCTTATTGTTACAAAGACAGTTAGAGGTTGATCACGACCACTTTGAAAACAAAATTCAGGCTTGTCCATCAAAAATTTTACCAAATTTAATTTAATGGCTTTTTCTAAACACTCATGTTATTGCCCACTTCATGTTGATTGTCCAACCTGTTAGGTCTAATAGAACTATGAAGACTATAATTTCTTCTGAAAAACAGGGTTTCTTTAGTAATACCAGTTAATAATAATTCATATCATGTTACCTTTAAATTGTCTAAATTTTTCATGAACAAGAGATCGATAGAAAATGTACAGGATTCTTTCCAATGAAATAAGTAAAGTGATTAGATTATATTCTTTTATTATGCATCAGAAATAGATTGAAATCTATAAAAGCATTAAATAATGCTTTCAGTTACTTCATTGTTTTAATTGAATTCTTTCTTTTATTTATTAAATATTCATTACTAGATATTCATGGTGGCTTCTAGCGTTACCATTTTCAATATTGATCTTTGTTTATGATGAAGTAAGAAAATATTTCATTCGACGAGCAAAACCTGATTCATGGATTACACGAGAAACTTACTATTAATTTATGCTAAATAGTATGATAGATATCAATCTTATTCATTAGATATTACGATCTATAATAACATGAATGAATAAATAGTTACATACTTTAATTTTATACATAACCAGTGAATACTTCATTGTTTCCTTCCTTTCTGCTTTTTATCTTATTTGATTGTTTTCTTCCTGTGTTCTCATTCTTTTTATGTTGTAATATTGTTTTCTTCTTGACTTACTCTCTCTCTCTCTCTTTATGTTAATTGGGAATATACCATCATTTATCAAGACATTCCAAGAAACTGATGACATTGAATGTATATACCCTATCCGCCTATTTATCTATCTAATTAATTGTCTATTCACATTTCTGTTTACCTATTCATCAGAAAAACTATGTGTACAAAACACGTAAATAAAAGTTTTATTCAATCAATCTAATGAATATGTTTCTCATGCTTATAATTGTTTGCTAATGTTGTTGCTTAAAAGTGTTGTTATGTGAAATGACAGTTACAAGGTGTACTAATTTTATTTCAGTTGTGTTTTGTACTGTTCAATTGAGACTTTATTTGTTCCCTTTTTTTCCCATGTATTATGAAAGGTACTTTACGTAAATGAGATATGTGGTATTTTGTTATATAGATATATATATATATATATTTGAGTTATGTTGTATACATTAACTAATGTTTAAGTTGGATTGTGACTGGCAAGTGGAATCCAGAACATGCGTTTCGTCCTATTTGGGACTCATCGGCTGGATGTACCTGCATCCCAATGTTGATGTTAACTACTGTTGTTTATTCTACGAATACCTAGTAATAATAAGAAGAAGAAGAAGAAATAGGAGTAGAAGATAAGGAATCTTAATAATACAGCAATTGTTGGTTTTTCTTTCAATTGAAAAATTTAGAAAACAGTTGCTAAGAGTATATAATAGTAGTATATAATCTATCGTATAGTTTTAATACTAAAATATAAACTAAACATAAATCTATGAATTCATCAACCTTTACAAGTCATATCTAATTGAGTAAGACTAAATATCATCACAGTTGGATTGAATGATGATAGCTAATTCATTAAAATTATTAAACTGTTGAGTATCAACTTAGTGTTCTCGAAATTGACAAATTTTAAATATTTAAGTCTTGTCTCTGATTTAGTAGTCTATAAGAAGTTCAAAAGAGTTAAATACTATGAAGAATTAGTGTAAATGTATGTGATAGTATTGATGAAGATTCCTAACTAACTGATTTAAGTTACAGTGAATTTGAAAACTAAGGAGTGATATAAACCACTTTACACCTGCGACTAGTTCAGGAATAAAACACAAAAGCTTTAAGTCTAACAGATACTAATCTGTGATAAGAGACATTTATAAATTAAACTACTGTTTAGAAAGTTTCTATATGAATTACGTGGTCACTTTGTCTTTAATGACTATTTTTAATGGAAAGTCAAAATATTACTGAAATAAAACAGTTATCATTAATGGCTAGTGGTTGATCATAGCGTTCTATCGAAAATTCCCTGAAGTCAGGAATGTGTATTATTTTAAACTAGCTCAATTATTCTAACGAATCAGTGGTTACTGCAGTTCATTAAAGCAATGAATTCCCTTCCCCCCACACTTAGATTGTTGGTGTTTACTATTGTAGAATCCTACAATAAAGCAAAACAGCTGTTCAATGCCCCTGAATTATTAATGATGGCTTAACTAGTATTACATCGTTGCTACTGTCAACTAAACAACTCCCTTTAAATTAAATTACCCTCCTAAAAGAATATTCAAGTGAATAATAAAAATCGTTATTATTTATCAAGTTGACATGATCATTTGGTGGTCAGTTTCTGATTTATTATGTTCATTCATTGGAAACTGACTGTCATCATCGATGAAAACAAGAGCGCATTAGTAGGTATCTGCTTCTTCTTAACACTGAACCCCTCAATGTCAGTGAGAATCTATAACCCAATTATTGTGCAACCCCTGGATCTTCATGACTTGCTATTGTTATGTATTGTGAAAATATACAATGCCCTTGATAACTGCCAATCACTGTACAGACACATCTGCCCCACGACTACCAGTCCCCTAGCCGGAACAGAGGAAAAACAACAAGTGATGAGCGAAGCAGACAGAATCGATTCTGTATTTCAATCATGCCTTTATATATACACAAAAGCAGACAAAATCGCCAACCAATTACAAAACTGACATTAATACAAAATAAGAGTAATAGTGAGTGTGAACTGGAGTAACGTATATTCAGTCAATTAACTATAGTTCATAAATGAGAAATGATAATAATAACAGTTAATGCCTTAAACAGAAGTATAGGATGAGGGCAATGTAAGAATAATAAGAATAAAATGCTCACTTCGTATACAACCAAAAATAATGAATCGTGTACAGGAATCATAGTTCTAGAAGATAATCAATGTTCTCTAAGTGCCCGTCATAACAGCTATAAATGAACAAGTCAGCTGGCTTCCGAAAACAATTCCCATTTGAGTCAATTCGTGATTATTCAGTGCATTACTCGTAACACAGATGAACCCCACTAGATAAGATTTCGAAATTAGATTGAAGTTTAAAATCTGCTAATAAATGAGCTAGCTAACGACGTTAATAAATTGCGAAGAGTTTGGAATGTTTTGTATTCAATCTAAGGTGCCGAGTAGGTATATATTGTCACCAAGCTGTCTTATTCTCTACAGTCTAATAGTATACACTGGTTTACAGTAGTACCGAACAAAGATCATTCTCTGAAGAATACAGATAACCAATTGAAACTGAACGTCACAAAGTCACTTCAATTTGGGAGTAATAATTCGTGAATAGTGTACTAAAGAAGTCTTTAACAGATGACTTGATTTAAAAAAAAACGTATTAAAGAGCTAAGAACAGGAGACTATGCAAAATTATGTGGCATTATTTTATCACATTAAAGTTTACGTTAGCTGCTTACAATCGTCAACAATATCGTCTCAAGGTATCTCAGTAACGATAAGTGTACTATAGATGCTCTAGCAACAGTATCAATTGTCAGTAATCCTTTACCCTGGTGTTGGTTATCAGGGGATTACAGTGTTCTCAAATTGTATAGTAGTTTTTCTATATCTAATTTCATGCTAACATTATGTTAATCGTTTAGTCCATAGTTGTACATTTTAATGACTGAGCTTTCATTCATATCATTCTCGCTTATGGTTATCTTGTATTACATTATGATTATTTATGATTTATGATACTTTTCTATTCCGTTAATTGATATTTTCTAACATGCTTTTTATAATTTATGAAGTGAATTTGCAACATACTACTTATTCCACTGACTAGTCACAATTCTACTTAAATAATACTACTCATTCATTTTAACTTCATTTAGATATTTAGGTGAATATATTGTAGAAGAGCTTATACGATTCTAAAATATCACTAAGGAATGATAATTATTGTAGCCAACTAGTTATGATCTAGAAGATATGAATATGCGAACAAGTATCATACATAATTAACCTTCTATTGAATAATCAGAAGGTAGTAATTATAAATAAATATATTATTAAGTTTATTTGATTGAATTAGTCAAAAATTAATGTTGGCAGGGTACTATTGAAAACAAGGGAGCATAGAATGGTTGCTTCTTCTTAGTATGGGACTCCTCTGCAGTAAGTAGCCTAGGTTCCTCTCAGTCGCTTCAGTTTGTCGAATGCCTAACCCCCTCCCCACGCTGCAACACTAGACCTACATCCGATGGTAGAATTCCTACTTCCATCGATTTGCGATATAGTTCAATGGTCATCTATTGTTGTCAGTGACAACTGTGTCACTGCCGACAAGTCTGAACTCCACCAGTTGTAACTTCTTACTAGAGATTTAGGAACATCAATTTGTGACGATTTCATTCAACTACACTTAATACCGATATACACAAATCATCTCAATTCAAATATATTATTGATAATTAACGGTAATGTTATACAT
Source organism: Schistosoma japonicum (assembly GCA_025215515.1). NCBI lineage: Eukaryota > Metazoa > Platyhelminthes > Trematoda > Strigeidida > Schistosomatidae > Schistosoma > Schistosoma japonicum. Next base: position 15,849,934 of record CM046067.1, on the reverse strand, counting down.
ACACATGTAAATATTTTACATGTTCAGTCAATTTATCAACGTTTTATATCAGGAAATCAGCTTAGAATCTGAAAGATCAATATGAAAAATTGTCTGGATGGTTATATAATAGGCGAAATTCAAACCTTTATAGGTAGGAGAATAGTCTTTTGGGTTTACATGAATGATTTCTATCTGCAATTTGGGAATAGGAATTGGGAACTAACGTTAAACTTAGAAAAAGTGTTCAATGACTTATCGCTTCATCTTATCGTTAATACCAAAAATTTTCTTATGAATTTTATACTTTCCAGACATGGTATAGCTGTACTATAAAAACGGATTTCCTAAATGGATGTTTAGTATCAACAATGAATATTGTGAACATTCATTCATGCTAATCTGTATACTGATATTTACTACACTATACTGATATGTATACGTGTAACTTCCAACCAGATTATCTCCATATAAATAAGTTATAGTTTATATGTAGGAAAAATTTTGATTTGTACAGCCAAGTAAGTTGATGACTATTAAATGAAATCCGTAAGTTCATCACTTTACACATTACAATAAGATATTGTGGAGATTGTTGATTTCGATACTAGAAAAGTGAATATTTGTTTCGTTTTATTCCGATATACCCAACTCTCTTTCCAGCTGAGGTTCGAGAAGCAAATACTTAGACTATTGAATCAACATTCAGTGACTTGCATTTGTAGCTTCAGTTAATTTGTCATATAACACTTAATTCCATCTATTGTCATAAGTGAGTGAAATACGTTTGATATAGTTGAAATCAACTAGCATTGTTTACTCAATTGTTGTTACAGAATTACTTCTTGAAGTTGATAACTACTAAGGTTATGTTGATTATGGTTGAGGGTTGTAAAAACGATATTCACATACTCTGTCTAAAGAATTCTTATATATATATGTATATATATATATATATATATATATATATATATATATATAATATGTAGAAAGAAACCCGTTGTACTGATTGTATAAAATACATAATCAATTTTTTTCTATGTGATGGTCACATGCATCTATATATATGCAGTTAGTTACTATTATTCTACATTCTCAAAATACACACAACATCATCTATGAAATCAAGATGCTAAACTATTGAATGTGTACACTTTTGCATAGTAGAAGCAGATTAATATCTATAAATAAACAGCCTAATTATGTGCATACTTTTCTGCTTTACTTTTGGCATATACAGTAATAAAAGTAAAGAAATGGAATATTTCATAACTTTCATTAACCTTCTTTTTTAGTTACAATTTTACTTGTGAAAGACAATACGCCATAAAATGATGAGATGTATGTTAAGTTACTTGGAATGTGAAGTGAAGTTAATGAATTACTGCAATCTTATCTATTTAGTATAATTTAACTACATTTTAACTTGATTACATGCATTGGACTGAGTTAGAGAACTATTGAAAACTGTTTGGTCTTGGTATGGAACACTTCTACAGTTCGCATCCATAACCGAACCAGGGAACCGAGCTGAGAATCTTCGGGTTTATCGTCGAACGCCTAATCGTTAAGCCAGTGAGCTTGTTCTGAACAGTTTATATTGCTAATGGTAAAAAGTAAGCCGCGGAGCTAGTAGGTCGTGAATGTGTTCTGTTGAAGAGTTAATGCTAAGATGAAACAACAGTCCTGTGCTTCTTGATTGTCTAGTTAAGTTGATGCCAAATTAAAAATCAGCAATCTCCATGACATCTAATTATAACTGAATTTTAGGTGAATTGAGGTAGTTTTGTCGAGATAGGCATTAGGTTTAGATGTGCGTATTTGTAATAGATTGATGTCGCCACAGAACCCCAACACCAGCACCATGTAACTACAATTATCAGTTTATTAGTAATTAACTTCAGGATGTTTCTGAAGTTCTGATGAGAAACTGTGACTGATGGAGTTCAGAGTTGTGGAGAGTAAGACAGTTATCACCAATATCATTAACTGATCGTCACACCATGTCATAATTTAATAGCCGTTTTAATTTCATTTACTGAACGTCTAGTTGGCAAAAGATTCAGAGTGTTGCAATTTGACTGGTAGATTTTTCGACGAGATCAAGTGTGTGTACTTTTGAGGAGTCTCAAATTAGGTGAAATAGCCACCTAGTTTTTTCTGGTTTCCTTTGACGTCCATTGGACATCTATCTGCAGCGGATACAAACAACTGACACTATGTTAGCTTTTGACATGTGTCTGTGTCCAAATCCTCTGAATGGGTCTTTTTACATTTTACGTAGTGTCTCTAATTAATTGAAGTTAGAACTGAAGGTCTATAATTGCCGATTCAGTGGCTTGAAGTCAGAACTCTCATCAAAAGTACTAAACACCGTATTTTTCATCCGTGGTTAGGTAATCAATATGTAACTTAATCGATGAGTTAAGCAGCCAACTAAACTTTCTGGTTGTCTGCTTAACATCAGTCTGAGATCGCTATGCATTACGTACTGAAATGAACACAAAATAAAATGAAACCTGAATAATAGAACTAGATTTCGAATTAGCTGTTGTTTAAGAGTCCTTAAATATTCATTTCAATAATGATTCCATATGATATCCAACTTATAATCTTTAAGTCTTCTTATGAATGTAAATATATTTAAATCTGGGTTATTGACAATTCTTTTCCGACATTATTAATATTAGATGAGTCAGTTTACTTGTACTTCAAAGTTAAAAGGCTCAATAATTTGAAAGAAGAAATTTCAAAGAAATCAAAGAACTTACTGAAGGTACTAATTAATCAACGTCACAGTTAGTCATACTTTGTATTGAATTTATATTGATATTTCCATCTCAAGTGAAATGCAGTAGAAGAGAATGATCCAATCCAGATTTATTCATTATTTGTGTCTACTTTAACAATACCGAGATTTTAACTGGTATATTCAAACCATAATGTTGATTACAAAGAACTATTTTGAGCTTACTCGGTAATACACGGTTAATGCCTAAAGAATACCTATGACTAATTATTAACGGCTGATAGATTTACTGCATTCTTAAACGATTATATGTTAAGTCTATAAAATAAAATAGACTTTAACACTATACAATGTACTTGCATTTTCTTAGCATGATTAAAGTATACTTCCGTTACTGAAGATGATGATCGTTTTACCTTCAAAATGTCTTAATTACTTTGATCACAACCTCATAATAAAACTTCCTGAATTAAAATCTAACTAAGTCAATAGGGAGCAGATGATCAAAGTGCTGATGAAACAATTTTATGGAGAGTTGTTGTGTCTCTGGATGTTTTTCTTTAGACTTGAATCTTCCTTGTCTGATTCGCATATTCATTGGCATGCGCTGTTTAGTAGGCTGACAGTACATGAATGCCATCTCATTTTCATAGGTGCTTCAATTGAGATTAATCGATGATGATTACCATCTACAAATTCTATTTTTGATAGGATAGCTAATCATTGTCAGGAAATTGCTTACATAGAATCAAGCAAGTAATCATAGAATGTTCTGGGATGGCTCTCAGAAAACTCAACGAAGCCTCCAGATCCCTTGAAGGTGCCGAAGACATTCCATCCAATCACTGATCGATAGAACCTTCCAGAATCTTGACGTGGTACGTACTGATTAGATAACAGTTGAGACTTCTTAATTTAGACCGGATGGGTTATAACACTGATTTTTGTTGTTTTGAAAACTATAAATACACGAATTCATTATACATAACTTACTCTCCATCTTACTTGAATAAAGTTACTGTCTACTCGTCTTCTGTCTTTTAATTTGAAACCAGGAGTGTTCAAACGTTCAAGTGCTAAGGTAGTCCGGGCCTAGTCATGCATCAAGTACGAGACTTAACAGAATGAATGCCTAAAATTTAATGAAACGTTTGAAGTAATGAGTCACCATAATATGTAATGCTAATCGGTAAAGGTTAACTTCCTTAAATGTTTTCATCGAATGATCTGTTGAGTAAATTTATCCATATTGTAATCGATGTATATGTTTGCCTATTTACCTATTTATCTATCTATACATAAATATACCCATTAGGATGCAAATTTAGTTACAGTGTATAGAACAACAACATGTTCCTTGTAACAATCGAAAGTCGAGAGGTGCCTTCCGTATGTTACTTCAACTTGTTTGCAAGTGTAACTTAGTGAACCAGGTTCGAATCTATCAGAAGCATCATTTTAATTACATATTCCGGTTACATCTTAATCGATGTGCTAAATAGAGCAAAACAAATATCCTCAGTAATTTTGCTTACCATCTTTAATCACAGCACCAACAAAATGATCCACACAATGATAAACCACCTAGGTTAGTGCCTTCATTTTAACATTATTGGAGGAATCTGCTCTGTTTGAGCTATAGATTAGATAAATATGACATTAATATATACCTACTACACTACAAAGTTAGTTACAATGTACAGAACAACAGCATGTTCCTTGAAACAATCCAAAGTCTAGAGGTGCCTTCCCAATGTTACTTCCATTTGTTTTGCATAGATTTACAATTACATTGGTAGAATGGAAAGAAAAGCCTACATTTTGTTTAATGAGTATCTAAGATTTAATGGTTTAAAAACATTTGATAGTTTAAAGGTTAAACATTTGATTGACAAACGATACCAAATTGATATTTGACAATAATTTTTAGTGTTTAATAGACAAAAACTACTTCAAATCTTCTGAAATTCGTTGAAAAACTTTCACTATTTAACATGCTTGAAACTGAACTTTTGTGTATAAAGGGAAGTTGCTATGAGTATTTGTTTGCCTTAATAACTTAAGTCTTATTCTATTACATAATTTTTATTATTGTTCTGTCAATTCATTCTATTGCTTCATAATCTGTTTTATTTGATTCAGATTTGTTGCTTCACTGTTTATATTGTTAAATCCAGTTCACCAAACTATGTCTCTTTATAGTATGAGACTACTCAACAGTGAGCACCCTTGATTCTACCAGCCAATTTAAACCCAAAGCCTGAAGATCTCACGAGGAATGTTTAACCCTTTGCATCAATTGGCTGGAAAGAGCTAACTGGTAGAATTCTATCTTTTATCAAATTTTGATATTATGCGACTATCAATTAATGATACTGATCAAAAATGCTTCATTCCTGACAGTTCTACTCTATTGAAACATATTTGCCTATCTATTTAACTAACTATCTATCTGTATTTACCAACAAAATAATGTTTAGCTATTCTGAATTAAAGGTTAGTAAACTTGTGCATAAACTAAGAAGTGTCCGATAGAAAGAACCTACTGAAGACTTATGGTTTGTTTCGTTATAAGTTGCATAAGTTAGAGTGTATAATGAGAAATCTTCTTCTTTTCATTGTTGTTGTTGTTGTCCTTCTTCTAGTTCGCACTTTTTCGTATTTTATAATTTACTTTTGCTATATGTACATACTACTTATTACTTTATAAGGTTACACAGAAGGTGAAACTGAGATATAAAAATAGAATGAAGTGAATCTCCCGTAAAGTTGGATTCTGGTTCATCGTAGAATTGTAAATGTGTGTTCTATCCAATTTGAGATTCAACAATCAAAAAAAAAAGTGAAATAAAAACCTTTTGAATGACATTCATATTCATTTTACAAATGAGTAAATCATTTGATTTCAGTAATTCGATGAAGAACACAATGATATTTAAAGTGAAAAGTACAAAGTTCTAGTGTCATTGTGAATATCATCAACATTAATGAGTTTTAAATTGGATGAAACTTTGTTATGTAATCCACTTTACTTGCATCTTACAACTGATCAGATGTTACCAATGTTATATTAAGGATATATTCAATCAGTTTAAGATTTTCTAAAGAAACATTCTAATAAAGCGTAGATCTATCACTTAGGAGTTGACAACAGAAGTAAGTACTACATTTACTTTTGTTTTACTCATTTTAAAGAGTTGAGAAGATATTTCTATATTCAATACATTTTAGTGTAACAATTACTTGTGATAGAGTTACTGTATGAGCAGTCAGTCAGTCAATTACAACGTAGAACTTGGTACATGCGTACATCAGTTCAAGTTGCCATGCCTGAATTAGCGGATAAAGATTAAATTGTCGGACCAAATCCCATAGTAGGGAAGGTAGTAACAGAGTAAGTATTAATGGAAAGGCATAGAGATCAGAGATGAGATTTGAGAGAAATAGCGATTCAGTAAAGAGAAAATTACGATAAGCTCAAAAATTAAAATTTGGAGGAAGACAAGGAGTGGATGCACCTGCGCCATTGCCAACGATTTTGAGCCATATCACCTAAAGTCTCTAACCATTTGTTACGATCATCGTGTGGGCCCCAACCAGGTAGTCTACATCTATTAACATGGCTCAGCCCAATTGTCAATGACCTCATGGATTGGTGCCATGTTTTCGTTTGGCCACTCCTAGCTTTCTTCCAGCCTACCCCCACACCAGACAACATTGCTCGTCGAGGTAGACGGTGGTCAGGCATACGCAACACATTTCCTAACCACCTCAGCCGGTGAAGATTCACTACTTCATCAATAGGCTTACCGAATTTACCTAGTACTCTATTCCTAACCCATGCATTGCTTACTCGGTTGTCCCAGCAAACACGAGCAATGTTTCGGAGACATCTATGATCGAATACTAGGATCTTACGAATATCCTCTATCCTTAAAGGCCATGTTTCACATCCATAAAGTAGAACGGATCTAACTGCTGCACAGTAAACGCGTCCTTTCGTCATTAAACAAATGTATCACCTACACCACAAGTGACGCAAGTTGGCAAAGCTGATCGGGCCTTATGTATACGGGCCGAGATTTCATAGGACACCAGACCGTTAGAACTGATGAGGCTCCCTAGTAAGTAAAGCGGTTAACACATTCGATTGCTTCGCTCCCTATCACTAACTTTGGTGCCGAATTAAGCCAGTCCTGAAGTAACATTTTACATTTGGATGGGGAGAATCGCATCCCAAACAAACTCCTTCCTGAATTAATTTGAAGTAAACTAAAGTAAGTTGTTGGAACTTCAACTACCATTCATATCAATGTAAGCCTGTTAAGATGAATTTTTGAAAAGAATATCAATCTATACAACATGTTTTATTCAGATTGGATTGTTGTATATACAGAGGGGTGGAAGTAGTAAAGACTAACGTTTCGCTCTATTTAAGTTGGCTTAATGCCTCTTCATCCTATTGGTGATATTCATTACCAGAAATGAAACTTAATCTGTTTGTCTAAAACGACAATGTGTTACCCACGAGCTACAGAATTTAAGTAATTATTTATTTATGTAATAAGTATAGGTTTCTGTACATTGATTTATATCAATTTACTGTTGGTGATATGCGTTCGGTAAACCACTATTGTTATGTCGGACCACTAAAGAAGAATAAAAAACTTCCAGAACTGTGTTTTAGAGAACTAATTCATTTATTCTGGTCGTGAGTAGTGCAAACATTATATTTCTATTATTGTTACGTTCCTCTTACCCTATCCTCTCATTTAGCATATTTACTGTTAACATATTGTCTCTTATTATGGACTACAATTAATTAGATGTTTATAAGTTGTCTCTATTTACTACCACTATTTCCTTTGTTCTGTATTAATGTTAGTTTCCTAATTGGCTTCTTCTTTGGTCCGATTCTGTATACATATAAAGGCATGATTGAAATACAAAACCAATTCTATCTGTTGTCTAATTAATTGTTGTTTTTCCTCTGTTCCGGCTTGGAAAATGGTAGTCGCGGGGCGAATGTGTCCGTACACTGAATGTCAATTACCAAGGGTACTGTGTATTTCCACAGTACACAACAACTCTCAGTCTCAATTAAATTGTTATAAAACATGTAGCATAACGTAGCATTCAATTGATCTGTTCAGTATACAGATCTAGTAGTAGAAATTGATCAATTTCAATTCTTAACATTATTAACATGAAGAGATAAACTATCGCAAATGAAACAATGATGCCTGTTTTGTAGTCGGTATCAGTCAATGACTATTGAGTATATAACAACAATTCCTTATTTCATTTTAATGTGAATCTATTACTTTTTAAAAGTATTTACATCATTACTAATGAACTCAACATTTACTTATTCATTTCTTCTTTGTCAGTATTAATTAAAGAATGGAAGTCAATAATGAATTAACACTTGCTGATATTGTAGAAGATGGATTCAGTTATCCATAAGTTATATACTTTTCAATGATTATTCTTCTCCAAGGTAAAATTGTTGTTAAGCATCGATGACTGATCTAATGATGATGAATTCTCAAAGTAATTATGAAGAAGCTGTGGATGAAAGAACAGTACCTATGTGGAAGCTGAGAATGATATAATGGATGACTGTATCGCCTATAGTTAAAAACATACCTCGACATAGTTGTCTAGATATATCATTATAAATATACAATAAACAGGTTTTTATATTGTGAGTAAGCAGTGTAGTAGGGCTTTAAACTACAATAAAGAAACTGTCCATCAATCTGTGTTGTTAGATGGTTTGTTATTGCATAATGTGAAACTTTAAATTAAAAAAAATCATCACAATTCTATTACAGAAGTCAACATTCACTAACTAGTGACTACCTTTGAAAGTTCATTCTTGAAGTTGGAACAACAAGCAATGGTTAATGAAGTCAAATTATGTTACGCTTCAGATAAATGTGATCAATGATAACAGATGATTGTTGTACAATACTATGAATTGACTGAAGGTAAAATTGTAAATTATTAAATATTACCTAAATAGTTTCAAACTTAGGCGTTCACCACAAAGTTTGATGATTCTCAGTTCTATTCATGGTAGAGTGATGAATAAGCATTTCTGAAGAATTCAACAGTAGGATAGAATAGACATTATTTACTTCATCAATGTTAAATGGCTGTTAGATCAATGTTATTCCATGATGAAATACTTTCAAAATGTAGTGTACTTCATTAGTCACTTTGAATAAATTACCATCAGAATAAACATTTAACTGGAAAAAATACATTTTTTTTTCTCCATGATTAACTAACCTATCGGTTAATCATGACTTGTTGTTTGATGAATTTCAAATCTATGAAATCTTATGCCTTTTCCTATTAGTAAACAACATAATGCCGATATCACATGTTACATCATCAGCATCACCATCATCATCATCAACAGTGATGATAATGATGATGATGCTGATCGACATAGTAATGGTAAAAACTTCAATAACACACACTAAAGTATAATTCTAAATTAAGTAATCTTTTTTTATTTTTTTGAAATGGAAAACATCTACTCCTAAGAATAAACAATTGTAAAGTAATAGATTTCTTTGATTTTTGTTACATGATTCTTATAGACCATGTTGTAATGAAAAGTTTAAGTACTTACATAGATCAATTATTGACTAGTAACTAAAATGTATATTTGACTTGTCTTTTTAGTACTGATTGATTAGTAGTATGAAGTGGTTATTAACTAAACAATCATCAATCAGTTACAAATAACCATGTTATATAGGTAGGCAGTAGTGATTTGGTGAGGTTAATGCTAACAACTCAGACTGTGAAATTGGGTTACATGTGTTCACTTCTCTTAAGAGAAGTTGTATGTAAGTTTTATTGACTGGCATATACTGTAGGTTGAGTAGTGTTTTTCATCAACTCCTTTGTGTAAATTAACAACAAATGTACTTCTGTGATTCACTTTAGTAATTAAATTCGATGCCTTTATCTAAGAAAATATAAACTGTATGAAATGAATAAGATACATCATGTCAGTTACTGAATGACTTCATAGTTTACACTTTACCTATTAATAATGAATAAAGTATTATGTAGATCAAATGACTTTTCTTGATGAAATGAAAGTACTACTGTATGTGATTAATAACAAAGGCCTAATCTAGGTATTCCATTCAATTAATTAAGCATTACATACTAACATCCCTTTCATGGTATGCACAAATGAGAAGTATAAATCGCTTTCAAATCTATAATAACACTCAAAATTACTGTCTCCTGAATAGAATTCTTTTTCTAATCCTTAATATTTCTTCCACCACCACTCTCAAAATTAAGTCCCTATCTTCAACTTCTTTCTTATGTGTCACCAGTTCCAACGATTTAAGCCTACAAAGTAGTGTCACTGGTCTACTGAAATCAAGTTCCAAATTGCACATTGGAGCCTTTAACGTACAAACCCTATGTCATATCCGGTAGCAAGCCTCCTCAGTTAAGAATCTAGGAGCTTGTGCCATAGATGTTTACTGTGTCTCCGAAAATTCATACAGGATCTTAGTGTAGTTTGTCACTTGACCTCACCTAGCCAATATAATAAACTTGAGCGTTATATACTTCGAAAATCATACTCAGAATCGATCACACTGAAGGTGGTGTGTTTACTCTATGTTCCCTCCTCTTAAATTGTAAGCTTAAAATTATTTCATATCATTCTTCCTATTATCTAATCCTTTCTCTCTGGACTATATTGCATATATTCACTCATTATTATTATTGTTATTATTAAAGTGACTACTGCTTTTACTAATTTGGTGTTAATCTGGCTATGTAAGTGAGGTGTGATAACTTGGAGCTATGCACACACGTGACAGATCCTATGCTGTATACACATACACAAGCATAATTTCCCACATACCAAATTTACTGAAACTTGCATTTGTATGATATATAGAACCAATTTTCTTTGAATATTCCAGGTTTGAACAGGCGTTATAATAAGAGTATGACAATGCTCACTAAGTCTTGAAGCTTAAGACGAAACCAAAATCTAGTACCTTTTGATTCATTTTAATTAATCTATGAGTAATTATAATCAGTGTTATATTTGCCCAGACATTAGAGCTGATCGATTTCTATCTATGAATGTCAACATATCACTCTTAAGTAAGGTCAGTCGTGACAAAAGTAGCTTAGCTGTAATTGACGAACATATAGGTCTTATAATGAGAACTAGTCCCATGAATGTTCCAGACAGGTGATACTAATGAAGGTCAGCACGAAATCTTGAATACCAAAGTGTGATCAGACATTTAAAAAAGAAGACAATTTCATATAAACTACACAACTAAAAGTTTGTAAACAAGCCAGTATACAAACACTAAAAATGCATTGAACATACTTCGTTCAGAGTACATAAATTTATATGAGATTACGAATACTTAAGTAACTTGGATGCCAATTTAGTGATCTGTAGGTCAGTCTGTTTTAGTTCTAGACTTGATTTCCGACGAGATCATGAATAAGCACCAGTCAAGAGACCTATACTAGAACGAAATAATTGTCCTTATTTTCAGTGGCTGTCTAACTAGTTATGTGTAATGTCATCTAGTTTACATGGCACACCATAATGTTTACTCGGCTTTTCATTACTGAAACAGAAAATATAACTAGATTTCTCTGGTGTTTATGCTATATGTGTTATATCTGATTCATTTCACATTACTTCATTACCAATCTAGTACTTCGCTGTTATAATGGAACGAAGAACGAAAATGCATCACGTCCAGAATGCTTCCTATGATATAGGAATATATTCTGTTTAATTGTAATTACTTAACTTTCAACAAATGTGATAGTTGTAGTTCTTAAATTGTCAGTTTTCCAGTGACTCATCAACTGTTGTTATACCCATTCCGGATTTATGGACTCAACTCCCGTGGTTTAGTTTTTATTGCATTTTATGTTTCTTATTACTAATTTATTTTGTATGTGATATATGGAAGCCTTTATTCTTACTCAATAAACGACTTGATGTTAACTCTTATTTGCTGTTGTTCTCTCGCTTTCTACCATAGGAGCGTTTTCGCAGTCACTCTGGTACAGTGCCAACTAATTAGGGTTCACTTAGTCAAGTCGTAGCTAAAGTATGAGTCCCATTCGATCTATTAGTATTCAACTATCTCGGTTATATCGTATCTTAACTCTACACCAGCACAATCAAAGTCACTTTATGCACGCTATTAGATCGGCTTACAAAATGATAAATCAATCCATCAGTTATTAGACTTTCTCATTTCAAAATGATGAAGAAGGCTAAGATGAGCTTGTATCTTCTTGTTGATTTGTCATGGACTGAAACTGGTCAGCTTCTGTTGCTTTATGTGCAACCTGAAACGACTGTCTCAATATACATAAAATCATAAGTAATGTTTAAGTCGGATTTACAAATCAATTGGAAAATATAAACTTACATATATGCCCGTTGCATAAGCGCAACTATCTGGACTCAGTAGCCTAGTGGTGAACGCATTGGCGTTTGACAAGAAGCGGACTGAGTTCGAGTTCCGGTGTAAATATCAACATTAGAATACTTGTAGATCTAACCTATGAGTCCCGAACAGGACGAAACGAAGGTGTGTTAAATTCTTCTTGCCAGTCACAATCTAACTAAAAACATTAATAATGAAGAAGATTGTTAACTAAAGTGTATATTTTTAATTATAATTTTGTATTCCCCTTAGTATAGTGATTATCAGCTTCTATTGTTCATTGTAGAATTTAGCTGCATAATTACTCAACAAGTACTAACTTAGTTTAATGACTAATGACTATCTGTAAATGATTGTCTTTGGAAAGTTTCGTCAATATCTAATGATAATTCTACCCTCTAACACTGAATGATACATTTTTATGCATATCAACCTTAAATGAACATTTGATAAAATGTTCTTTCTGTATAGTAGAAATTTTGTATATGTGCATAGCAACAGAAAAATTCATTATTAGTACATACAAAAAAATGTTACCCATTTTGTTACTGTTTCTATTTTTTTTTCTTCATTTCATTTTTGGTACCAAGACTGATCCTGACAGTTTTAATCGATTAAACATACACCAATCAAAATTCATTTTGTATTTTTTTTTTTTGATGTATAAATTTTTTTTTTCTTCGTTAACTACAATTGGAATTCATTTTAGTCAGTTGATTTCTCAATTGTCAAGTATGAAATCATTTCTTTACGCATAGAGATAATGTTAACTGGATCAATTAATGCTTATTGCTAAGATGAATACATAATTGATCTGTTCATCATTTTACTATGTTGCTGTTGTTTTTTTTTTTTTGTTTTTTCATTTCTAATAGTGTCTTACTAATTCTGGCAAACATCTACATGAAGTAATTCTACAATCATCAGTCTTAAGAAGATATTTTTTGTTGACTGTTGCAAAATTTCTCAGTGTATAAAATATTGATTATATCATTATGATGTGTCTAGATATAGATACAAGTCTGTATAAAATGAAGTAAGTATTAAAGGATGAATCCAATGAAATGATCGAAACCAAGATTTACAAGCATCTTAGATAGTGTGCTAGAGTTTGCGAATTAAGATGACTTTTCTATATCATCTAATAAACGTATGATTAGTGACGTAATAACAGGTTGAGCTAGCTATTTCTCTGCATTCCAGTCTAGCTAACTAGGGGAAGAAGTTCAACGTTAGCAAGAAGCATTTAATTCAATGGACAGCCTATCAGACGAATAACAAGCATTCGACTCTTGTGTATATAAAAAAATGAGAATATCCTTGGAAATGTCACAACATCGTAGTAAAATAAACAACGAACCAATGAGATTTAACGTCCTACTAGGTGGGAGACATTAATTGAAAGTGAAATGGGTGCACTTTAGCACGAAAATGAGAAATTCAAATTTCAGTTATGAAACAAGGTGGATATGTGCTTGTTAACTTAGTGGTCTGAAGGTCAAGCTTTCACTCCTAGACCTTAATATATGTTACCCAATCCATGGTTGAGTTATGGATATATATTGCCGAGGAGTCTTATGTTAGGACGAAACCACTGTTTATTCTATGTTAGTTTTCAATGGTTGTGACGTGACAAGTACCACTCTAATACTAAAAGCTTATCCTTAGCTAAAATTCTTAATCATTAGCCTAATTATTAATTATAGATATGATATAATGTATACGGTACACATTTCTAGGTCAGATTCGTGGCAACCCTGACATCATTAGCTCGTATTTCATCGGTTAACTAAGAGATTTTGAGCGATCATTTAGGCACCATGTATGCTGGTTCCAACTTTGTACTTTATCCACAATAAGTCACTGCAGATAGAGTAAATGAAATTAAAGTCATGACTGAATTATTTCTTCTTATGTACTTCTTAGTTAGATATAGATGCCGAAATTCATGTACACCTTTGAATAAAACAACTGAGTTAGTGATAACTAGTGATTACTTAATTATTTTATTTTGAAACAAAGGAACAATTTATTTACTCGAAATAAGTAAAGTCAGTTGGTACATCTAGCCGATGAGTCTCAAATAAGACAAAACGCCCGTCCGGGATTCCAACTTGCCAGTCACATTCCAACTTAAATAATGTGTTGGTGAAGTTACAAGCTGATGGTTTAGATTTAAATTACCTAATTTTTTTATTCGGCATTGTGAAAATTATTCGATTGATTCTAGGCTTAGTGATCGTCTCCAAAGATGATAGTGCTGAGGATAGTGTTGAGGAATTCTAAAGTGTTATTAAAGAGCTGTTCAATGATTCTTGGTTTTCAATTTTTGTCTTTTCAAGGCCAATCTGTAATGTGAGACTTCAAAATTGATCGTCGTCCTGTGTTTATATCCCCTTGGTGCAAAAAATACTTAAGTTCTGTGTTATTGAATTATATACATAACTGATTTTCCTTCTCATATCTCCTCAATTTCGATATTTCTTTTACAAGATAGTCAATTGCGAAGTTCAGTTTTAAAAGTCAACAAAATGTTCAGAAATTCAATTGTACTACTTATAAGTAGCAAGAGGAAAAGTGAATATATTTATCATGTGGAAAACCGATTGAATTGCCGAAACAGGCTTTAACTAAAATTAAATAAATCACGAAAATAATTAAAACTTCTCATAGTATAAGACTCATTGACATAAATTCAAATCTCAGGAGCAGCAGAAGTCCTTTGAAGATTTTTGCCATTCCATAATAACGATGTGCATCCTAAGTGATTTGTCGCGATATAGCCATTGATCATAAGTAATGTATAAGTTGGATTGTGACTGGCAAGCTATATCCAGGCAATCCTCTCAGGATGCACATATAGTAACAGAGGCTGATCGGTTTCAGTCCATGACTTATCAAAGACAAGATACAAACTCATTTTTATCATATATATATATATATATATATACTCGCTACACAAGTGTGAATGTGAACGTGATGATGTTTGGCACGAAGTGAACTGAGTTCGAATCCCTATGAGAACATCGACATTGAAATGTAGGTATGTTGGGGATGTTAGATTCTCAAAACTCATTTGGCAAACCTGTTATTTTTGTGGTTTTATTGTGCAAATTGGAATTTTCTGTTTTTGCTCCAAAAAGTTCCCTTCTCCCCTTCAGTTCGTGTTTCCCACTTGGTAGTGCGCTAAATCTCATTGGTTCATTGTTTGTTTTAGTACGCTATTTATGATATTCCAAGGACGCTCTCTGTTTTTGTATATATACGCATGAGTTGTGTGTGTTGATGTCGTCTGACAGGCTGCCTGTGGAATTAAACACTTCTTGCTGTCTTTGGACTTCTTACTCTAGTTAGCTGGGCTGGGGCGCTGCGGAATAGCTTAGCTTTCTGTTACTGTATCACTGGTCTTACGTTCGTTAGCAGGTATCTAGGTGTCACCATAACTCGTGAATTCTTAGCAAGGTACATTCAGCCGACGAGTCCTGAATAGAACAAAAGACGCTTACCAGTCACAATCTAACTTAAACATTACTTGTGATAAAATAATTGCATTACATAACTCTGATTTAATAATATTTTCTTCATTCTATTATAATTACAACATCAATTGAACTTAAACATCTTAGTATAGAATAAGAAGTATTCAAGTGAGCGATCACTGCCTTCACTTACTTCGTTATTAAGTTTTTACAATTATGACTTTGTAATTTAGCTAAAAGTTATTACTTCTAGTTGATGATGGTTCATTTAACATTTCCTTACAGTTGAATAACAATAGAATACTGAACTATCAGTTAACTAATCAATTTATAACTTTAACAGGTAACCTATTGATACTCAATAATTGATTAAAGCCACATAGTTTTATTGTCTAAAAGTCTACTAGAAGAAGAAAAACAAAAACATTTAATATTGAACTGACTAATTTAGAAGTGAACATCATTACTGTCAATTTATTTAGTATAGTTGTTAACATGTACACATACAAAACTATGTCACACAATAGTTCAATTTGTAGAATAACATTGATAAGGAATAAGTGTATTAATGATAGAGAATTGAGGTAGTAGTAGATCAAGACAAAAGGAATATGAAAATGATAAAAATCAAAAGTGTATATGACCAAGTTATGGTGATGCGTGACCGCGCGCTTTCAACTAGTTGTGTCCGCTAAAACAAACATGGTCAGCATCAATGTCGACAGCCTATGCAACTATTTATTTTGGGGATTATTTACCGCTACAAAATTATCTTTGAAACAGTACTTCCGGAAGTTTAATCATCTTACTTCATTCATACTTTATAGCACTAGTGAAACAATTGTTCACATATTCTTAGGTATGTAAGTGACCGTTATCAATGTGTGATGCTTATCATGATTTTTTTATTATTTTGAAAATACACTTGTAATATGATGTTGAATAGGTTAACAAGAAACCTCTATTCTTGAATACATGTAAATTCATTAGTTTATTTCTATTATTGTCATGTTAACCTCACCCTAACCTTCTATTAGACCAAGAAATGTTATTGTATTATTTTTCAATCAGTAATAATAACTAATTAACTATGTAATTGAATTGAGGTGATTTATGGTTAATTGATATTAAGTTTAGTTGATTGAATTCATCATAGATTGATGTTGGCAGGGTATCATCGAAAGCCATGGAACATTGGACAGCTGTTTTGTGAATGAGCCCAAGGAGTTCCAGGTTGGTAAACTCCAATCTTCACAAACTACCTCAATTCAACTCAGTAGTGATTAACTTCAGGATACTCCTCAAGCTGTAGAGAGAAATTGTGATTGGTGGAGTTCAGACTTATTGGGAATGACACTAACTGAAAATTCACTATATTAGATATTGATGAAAGCAGGAATCCTACCGTGAGAACCTGGTGGATTCAAGGGTGTTTACTGATGAGTAGTCTCATACTAAGAAGAGATAGATGCCTAGTGTTATCTTATTTTTATTAGTACCCAACGAACATCAATCTGTGATGAATATTAACAATTAAGTCATATTTTTATTTAAATGAAACGTAGATAACCAGGATTAGACTAATCCAATTAAATGAAACATTCAATGAGGACATGTTGTAACAGTTCGAGTGAAAGTTACTTTCATGGTGAAAAAACAGTTTTTTTTATATTTAAGTTGGATTGTGACTGGCAAGTGGAATCCACGACGCGCGTTTCGTCCTATTTGGGACTCATTGGCTGGATGTACCTGCATCCCAATGTTGATGTTCACGCTGGGATTCGAACTCAGTGCGCTTCGTGTTAAACGCCACCGCGTTCACCACTAGGCTACTGTGTCCAGACAGTCACACTCGTGCAACGGGTACATATGTAATGCAGTTTTTCTATTATTTTAAACTGACAGTTATGCTAGAATATCATATCAGTACATTCTTTTATTAGCTCTATACTATTTTGAAGTTTAATATTTCAATTGAACTCATCAGAAATTGACCTGTTTGATGTTGAAATGTATCATGAATGAACTTATTGTCAATATGTTACATTACATATTGATATGCATTTTCATTAAACTACTAATATTTTAATAAAGTACATGTTATTGTACTTTAATGTTATCCTAATTAATAACAATCTACTTATTTATTGTAATCTATGTAATCAGATTGATATTATCATTTAAATTCTAAATGTAGACTTATGAATTGTTTCTCTTAGACAAGTGATATATTAGGTAACTTAATATGAATAATTAACTTTCAGAAATGTTATTCAGAAGATTATTTTATATAATTTGGTTGTATTTATACAAGATGTTTAATTTGTGGAATTTGTATATTCCCTTCGCTTTAAACTCCAAGTAAGATCGATGTACGGTTATCATATGATTCTGCCCCAAGGGCTTCAGGTTAGTGTACCACTGGGCTGGCCGGCATCCAATGATGGAATTTTCGCTCCCATTAATTTGTGATGTAGCGCAATTATCACTTATTGTCGATGATGCTAGCTGTTTCACTTATGAGAAGTTTAAACTCCACCAGTCACGACTTTGTTTTTGTATAGTATTAAAATTATTTACCTAATTGATCATCTATGTGGTTACGTTTTGTATGTATTTAAACGAACGAGTGAAATATTAATTCTGATTGTTGTCTTCGTTATCTTGTTTTCTCCTATCCAGTATCGGATTTGCATGATCAGTCAGGACTTGAGGAAATAGAACAGTCAATTCTACTGTTTGCGGTCACTGTAATGGTCCTAGTTAAGTTTCATTAATAATTTGGTATTTGTTATATATTGTGAAAATATACAATGCCCTTCATGATCGCTATTCACTGTACAGACACATCAGCCCCACGACTACCAGTCCCCAAGCCGGAACAGAGAAAAAACAACAAGTGATGAGCAAAACAGACAGAATCGGTTCTGTATTTCAATCATGCCTTTATATATACACAAAAGCAGATCGCATCGCCAACCAATTACAAAACTGACATTAATATAAAATAAGAGTAATAGTGAGTGTGAACTGGGTTAACGTATATTCAGTCAATTAACTATAGTTCATAAATGAGAAATGATAATAATAACAGTTAATGCCTTAAACAGAAGTATAGGATGTGGGCAATGTAAGAATAATAAGAATAAAATGCTCACTTCGTATAAAACCAAAAATAATGAACCGTTTACAGGAATCATGGTTCTAGAAGATAATTAATCTTCTCTAAGTGCCTGTCATAACTCCTCCCCTTTTTTGAAAATATCATCGGTAAGATTTATCATAGGGGTTTCTTTTGATCCTATTTGGTTTCCGTCGAATTCCTTGTGATTTTCTAAAAAATAGTGATGTTCTTGTCTCCATTGTCTTCGTTTTCTGACTGCTTCTGTTATCCAAATCAAGTAACATGTTTAACGTCATCGGAGTTCTCAGAATAACTTCATCTCCGCCTTCACATCTAGACAGTTGGATGTGGTTAGCATGTCTTACCCATCCCATATTGCTTACTTCGACTTCATAGACAACTCTCCCTCTGTTCTTTAGAATAATTCCTGCTATCAACTCCATCGTTTCACAATGAAAATCATGTACCCAGACGTTTTGTCCGGGTAAAAATCTTTTAGACTTAGCTCCATGCTTCTTGTTGCATTGTAGTACCATTCTATTGTTGCGTTCAATTGTCGTTGCAAAATTGGGCTTCAAACTGTCTAGTGGCAATCTAATTTTTCTTCCAAATATTGCTTCAGCAGGGGAAACTTCACCGACCGTTTCAAGATTTGGTGTTGAACGGTAATTAAACAGGAACTTACACAATATCTCTTCTAATCTCTCTTTCCCCTGGAATTTGATTAATGCTCTCTTAAACGTGTTGACAAATCTCTCAACTTGCCCATTTGATTGTGGGTGATACGGTGGAGTTCTGATATGTTTAATGCTGATAAGAACACAAAACTTCTGAAATTCGGAAGACGAGAATTGTGGACCATTATCGGAGACAAGTACTTCCGGGATTCCGAAACAGCTGAATATTTGACGTAGTTTATCTAATGTAGCTATCGTTGATGTAGACACCATACAATATACTTCCGGCCATTTAGACAAAGCATCGATGATTACTAAGTAGTATTTGCCATTAAGAGGACCAGCGAAGTCTACATGAACTCTCGACTGCGGATGTATTGCTGGTTTCTAGCAGCAAAGTTTGGTGTTTTAGGGGCTTTTTCAGCTTGTGCACATTTCTAACATCTTAATACATAATTCATAACATCAGTATCAATGTTTGGCCAGTATACGTAACTGCGGGCCAATGCTTTCATTCATACGACACCTGGATGTGCAGAATGTAACTGTGATAGGACTTTGTGGCGCAAAGATTTGAGAATAACTAAGCGGTCACCAAACATAAGACAGTCATCGACAACAGCAACGGCGTCTCGCCGATGGAAATATTATCGTTCTGTTGCGTTGAGATATGGGGGCCGACCACATAAATGATAGCGAATAATTGTCTAAAGATCATCATCCGTCTTAAGGGTAGATTTTATGTCCATTGCTGACAAAGGTGTAGCCTGAATAGAAGTTTGCAGTGTATGATGATTATCATCCTACATTGGCACAATAGCAATAATAGCATCTTCGTTCCTAAACTTTTGAGTAGAAATTAATCTGGAGAAAACATCAGCGTGACCAAAAGTCGTTGTTGATTTATAGCGAATCTTAAAATCATGAGCTAACAACATAATTGCCCAACTCTGTAAACGATTGGCGGTATGTACTGGAATGCCGGGCTTCGCCCCAAAAATAAAGAGGAGAGGTTTGTGGTCTGTCAGTAATGTAAATGGTCGACCATAAATCATTTTATGAAACTTCTTTATTGCGAAAATCAGTGACAAACTTTTTTTCTATTTGACTGTATCTCCGTTCAGTAGCATTTATAGATCTAGATGCATAAGCTATAGATTTTTCTTTACCATCAGGAAAGCAATAATTAATAACAGAGCCAATACCGTAGTTAGAAGTATCAGCAGCAACAATTATTTCT
The DNA here is from genome assembly GCA_025215515.1 of Schistosoma japonicum. NCBI lineage: Eukaryota > Metazoa > Platyhelminthes > Trematoda > Strigeidida > Schistosomatidae > Schistosoma > Schistosoma japonicum. Next base: position 15,829,201 of record CM046067.1, on the reverse strand, counting down.
AATTTTGGATGATAGTGGTTTAGTAGTAAATCAGGGGATAAGAGTTTCTTGATTTCATCGAAGGAATGTTGGCATGCTTCTGACCAATTCCATGTTGCATTCGCTTTTAGAAGTAGATTCAAAGGATGGCGTAATCTTTGCGTAGATGGAACAAAAACACTATAATATCCAATCATACCGAAGAATGATTTTAGAATCATTACATCGGTAGGTGGAACATTCGCTATAAAGTTGATCATAAAGAAGTTAACGACGTATTAAACAGTTACTTACAATGTTTATCAAATGTTCATTATTTTATTACAATTATACATAAGTCAGCATAGTAGACAATTCATTTGATTATCCGGAAGTTGCTAACACTTTGTTTTACATTCGCGGCATCAAGTAAGAGCGTCTTCTGTATCGTATATTTATAACGTTCTATTCAATATTTCACACTTTTACCTTTCGATGAGTTCAAGATCACTAACAAACACAAAATCATACTTTGAAACCAACAAAAAGGTCATCCTACCTAATATGTAAGATATATCAGAAATTGCAACCAAACTATTGAGACCGTTAGGAATTAGTGTTTTGCACAAGTCAACAAATTCACATAAATCAGTTCTATTCAAACTAAATGACAAAATAACAACAGAAGACAAACTAAACGTTATCTACAAAATAAGCTATTGTCCACCTGTAGTAAATATTACATCGGAAAAATTAGCTGACCTCTTCATCTCCGACTTCATGAACATCAAGTAGCCGTCGAACTCCACGACGTATCTTCTTTTAGATCGATTCATGCTAATAAGTATGGTGACAGATTTGGTTAGGAAAACGTGGTAATTTTAGATAGAGGAAACACAAAGATAACCAGAGAGCTGTTAGAAGCTTGGCATTCAGATTAATCAGCAATTCATAAACGTATTGAAATGGGTGCAATCTATAAACTAATAAAAAAACTAATAAACACGTATAATACAATGAATCAGATTGATAGAGGAGTGAAACAAGATATATGTGTAAATGACGATTGGACAAGTGTCAACACCAACCAGTTATAATAAATGTCAACAGAAGGAACTTTTAGTTACTTATGGAGAAAATCTTGCTTCTATCCGAAGTTTGAGTTGATGAAGTCGTCTAAATTGGGGGTGAAAGCCCTACAATCAAACCATCAATCTCAGAGAACGCAATTTAGCTAAAAGCATCCTACTGAGCTCAAAAATGATTGCCACAATCTAGTTATCAACGATTGACATACACTGTTTTTGTTCCTTGACCAACCACTGATCACTTTCCCTATTAAAACTATGAACATAAATTCATGAAACTTTTTCTTTTTTTTTATTTTTGTTTACTTCTAATCAAGTTAAGCGAAATTCCAGTTGAATATTTTCTTTTAGACAAACTGATGTTTCGCATATATATAAGATGGGAGTTGTAAGAGGTTCTTGGGTAAACTACTCATAAACTTTAAGTAAATCAATTCGACATCATACATAATTGAGACTTATGACTTATATTACAATCGAACAATATAAAGTCAAATCAAATACTTCGAAAAAGAAGGAACGATGAAATCATCTGTCCACGCTATCAAATGCATTATCATAGTTAAGAAAGTTGATGTAAAGTGATAAATTAAATGCAATTGATTACTAAAAAATGATCCTTAGTGCTGTGATTCGTTTGGTACGTCATTGATCCTCAAGGAAACCGGACTGTTGATTTCCGAATTGGCCATCTACTGAAGCTTTCATTCGCTTTTACAACAATCTATTGAAGATATATCCTCGTACTGATAGTGGAGTGATGTCTCTGTAGTTTCCTCACTTATTAAAATCTCCTTTCTTTGGTATGTTGGTGAAATATTCTTCTTTCCAGTCTCTTGGAACTTGTTTTTTTTCCAAAATCCTTCAGAACAGAATGTGGAACATCTTTGTAGCTACTTCTATGTCTGATTTCAGTGCATCAGTTGGTATATTGTTTGACACTGCTGTTTTATCACTATTGATTTATCGGATAACCATTCGAGTTTCTTCGATTGTTGGTGGTGGTTGGGGGGGGGGATACATTTATTGAAAGATCTGTAGGCACTGCTTCAATGACCACTGGATTCAGTGGACTTGGTCTGTTCAAGAGTGTCTTTTTCTTCATATTGACTTGTCCATCTGTTTCGCTGTTCCTAAATCTCAGTGATGTGGTGATTTGTTTTTCTCTTGCTTGATATTGCCTAGTAGTTCTTATTTACTATATTTCTCAGCCAACTTATTTTTTGTATCATATAAGCGTCTAGTATTTGATAATGACTGACTAAATCCACAAGATGGCCATTACTATAAAGTCGTACACTGGGATGAATCCCGTGTCCTGTAGACAAAAGTTTTGATAGGAAATGATTTTACCATCAATGTCTACATAACATACCGCTAAGGGGTACCACACTAGAAAGCAACAGTTATCCATTGCTCCCTGATTTTCAATAGTACCTTGCCAATACCAATCTGCGACGTATTCAATCAATTTACTTTAGTTAAAGTGAATAATAAGTAAACACGAGTTTTCCTTACGATTATTACAAACTATTTTATAACAATTACGAAGGAGAGGGGATGGTAATACATGAAAACTAATGAATAAATCATGTGAAATATATTAAATAAGTTGTTATTATATAACCAACAAAATGTTGGGAGGAATTCAAGGGACTAAATTTTATAGTCGAGTAAAACTGAAAGTTCAAATACATCCCAGTTAAAGTGTTCTAAGTAAAACTAGCGTAATACATCATCTGCGAAAATGTAGGCAAGCTAACAAGAGACGATAGTCGTGCGGTATGTTGCGAATATGACTGTGGTCAGACAGTGGGTACGCAGTCATCTAAATAGTAAGAATTCGCTGCCGAACGTGATTGTTTTGAGTTCGATCTCTAGTAGAGTAGTGAATTTTCACTACTACTAAGGAATTTCAACCTATGATTAAACAGTTTTTTAGTGTTTCATAGTTTTCGATATCTTGTCTGGAATTTATATAACAAAATTTTATAGTAGAGTATAACTGATAGTTCTAGTAGGTCCCGATTAGAGTATCCTGAGTAAAACGAACATAACATATTATCTACAAAACAGCAGGAAATAAAGTACTTTAAAAAGAATTTACAATGAAATGTGTAATCTTCGTAATGTATGTTATACACCTCAATAGATATGTTTGAGGTGACAAGTGGTATAGTTGATGGCACACCTAAATCTATCATACATATCGTCATCCACCCAGAGTGTTCAATGAACGCCATTTTGCTTAAAAATGATCAGTGAAGAATGAAGCTGATAATGGTGCACTAATTAATCTACTTCATGGGATTCGTTGCAAATGAAGTTTGTGTCATTGTGTTTAAAACCTTTACTATTATCACCTTTAATACAACTTCACCTTTAACTTGCTTTTTATTAGAGAAGTAACCTGACAGATGTGTTTAGGGTGTGCTGACCTACAGAAGCAGCTGGATGGTGCAACTTTTACGGAAGATTGCGTAAATTAATAAAGTTTACAACTCAACTTAGGAATCAGCCTAAGTAAATGGTCAAAGCAAGTCAGCTACTTAAACCCATGGTAGAAACTATGTAGCTAGTTCCTGTCAAGTCTTTCCAAGAAATGGGAGACAAATGGTGATTTATCAGTACTACTATAAATGCTAGTGAAGAGTACTCAGATATATGACTAAGTTACGCTTGTCGTATAACCAAAGACACTTCTATCGAATGGACCCACTCTCACGAATGAGAAATCAGAAGGCATTGAAGGCTGGAAGAAAAATTATATTTGATCGTTTACAGAGCTTTAATGGGATAGCAACGTCTAGGCTGGCAAACTAGAGAGAGATGCTACCCACGGTGGTTGGAGTCGTGATCTGGTGGTGATGCGTGACCGCTCGCCTTCAACTAGTGGTGTCCGCTAAAACAAACATGGTCAGCATCAATGTCGACAGTCTATGCAACTATTTATTTTGGGGATTATTTACCGCTACAGCTCACTTCCTTCTCCTAATGGGTTCGTGAGGACCCTAAGACGTACCAGCCAAAGGATAAAACCCAATGCATCAGACATTCGTAAACGTTCCTTTGATAGCTTGCGATGTTGTGCAGCTTCTGGACGTCAGTCCTTACGCTATGATGTCGTTGCATAAAATATTTGTACACAATAAATCCTTGTTCCTTTCACGTCCTTCTGTTTGTTTCCAGACGGCCTGGAAGTCGAAAAGAAAAATGAAAATTTAAATCTGTGCATTTTGTATACAAAAGACAAATAATAATTGTTAACTCAATGCGTTTATAAAAACGTGTTGAACACTGGCAACAAATAATGAAACGCTTTTTTTGACAAGAAAATCTATAAAATGCACACAGTAAATTTGTTTTTAAAATAATAATAATAATAATAATAATAATAATAATAATAATAATAATGGGTTTATCGATTTTTATTTTTTTTTTGTTATTTTTTCTTTTTAAACAACAGAAGAATATTGTTAAACGTACGTAGATAGTGGGAATCGGGAGGAAATTAGTAGACATAGTATTCGTTTAGGTGTTCTGGAAATCGTACTTTTCTGCCAGAACGTGTAGCTCTCGGCGTTATGGAGCTCTTTGATACTGCTACTTGCGTGTTAGTCATTCCTTGAGGTGTGATGACTTCGTTCACGTCAAGTTTTACGGGTGTTGTTGTGAATTCGACATTGAAAGGTTTACCTTCCGTAGACTAATTCGGCGACACTGCATCCAACATTTTCTTTTACTGTGCTGCGAATCCCTAGTAAAACTAGTGGTAAGGCGTCGATCCACTGAGGGATGTTTGTAGCTGAAAGTGATGCTTTCAGTTGTCGATGGAATCCTTCTACCAAACCGTTAGATTGTGGGTGGTAGGCGGTCGTCCTTAAACGCGTAGTTCCAAGAAGTTCGGTCAGAGCGTGGAACAATCCAGATTCAAACTGACGTTTACGGTCTGTTGTTACTGTGGATGGACAACCAAAGTTGGCTACCTATCATTCGACGAAAGCGCGAGCAATCGTTTCACTAGTGATGTCTTTGAGTGGAATCGCTTCTGGCCAGCGTGTGAATTGGTCCACGCATGTCAGAAGATAAGAAAATCCATTTGATTCTGATAAAGGTCCTACCAAATCAAGATGGACGTGGTCGAATCGAGCGTCAGGGATTGAGAAAGTGCCTAGGAGGCATTTATTATGCTGAATTACTTTGTTCTTCTGGCAGGCCATGCAAGTGCGCGCCCATTCTTTGATATCCTAATTTATCTTCGGCCAGCAGAATCTCTCAGTAATCATTTTACTCGTAACGCGAGTTCCAGGATGAGAAAGGATGTGCAATGTGTCGAAGATGATTCGTCGATAACTCCTGGGTATGACTGGATGGGCTATACCTGTAGGAGAATCACAAATTAAAGTGTTCTTACCTTTTCCAATCGTTTTAGTTTGGAGTTGGAGCGTTGTTGTGGCTAACTCGTGATGAAAATCGATATCTTCACTTTGAAGTCGAGCTAGTTTAACAAGGTCGATTCCTTGGATACGATTCAAGGAATGTATTCTCCATAAGGCGTCGGCAACTACATTGTTAGCTCCCGATATATGTCGTATGTCTGCGGAGAATTGGAAGATATAGTCAAGATGACGCGACTCTCGTGGAGAGTTCTTATCTGAAGATGACTTCATCGAAAACGTCAGTGGTTTATAGTCAGTGAATATTGTAATTTCTTGGCCTTCGATGGAATGTTGGAAACGTCGTACAGTACAGTACATGGCTAGTAGTTCACGTCCAAAAGTTCTGTATCTCTATTCAGTGTCGTTTAATTGTCTTGAGAAGAATGCTAAAGGTTGCCAAGCTTGGACAATTCATTGTTGCAGAACTGCGCCAATGGCTGAGTTAGAAGCGTCGACCGCAATGCTGACGGGAGCTTCAGTATTGTAGTGTGCCAGCATAGTTACATTGGCTATTGCCTCTTTAGTTGTAACGAAGGCTTTCTTTGATTCTGAATCCATTGTGATCACCTTTTTATTCCCACGAAGTTGATCCGTTAGTGGTTTCACAATAGCTGCGCAGTTGGGGATAAATCGTCTGTAGAAACTTACCAACCCGTTGAAAGCTCGTAACTGCTTAATGGTGGTTGGTTCCGGATACTCCAGAATAGCCGCCACCTTGTTTTTGAGGGTGTATACCATTAGCATCAATAGTATGCCTCAGGAAGTCTAAGGAGGTTGCTTTGATTTGGCATTTTTGTATATTAATGGTAACTCCATATTGCTGCAGTCTTCTAAAAGCTGTGTCTAGATGTTTCATATGTTTCCTCGTCTGGGCTTGCTATCAAGCAGTCGTCGACATATGCATGGACATAGTCAACCCCGCGAAACACATCATCGATGATACGCTGAAATGTTTGTGCTGCATTCCCCAAGCCGAAGGGCGTTCGGAGGAATTCGTAAAGACCGAATGGGGTTACAATAGCCGTTAGCGGGATGTCATTTTCGGCCATCGGTATTTGATTGTACGCCTTTACTAAGTCAATTTTTAAGAATACTGTCATTCTCTTCAACGTGGCCGTTAGGTCGTGGATGTGTGGTAAAGGGTAACGATCAGGCGTAGTTTTCCGCGTTAAGACGTCGGTAATCACCAGTGGGACGCCAATCATTGCTATCTTTCTTCGGGACCATATGTAATCGAGACGACCATGGGCTACTGGATGGGCGGATTATTCCCAGGTCGATCATATGATCGAATTAGTTCTTAGCAATCCTTAATTTTTTGGGTACTAGTCGGCGTGCATTAGATAATGCAGGTTGACCTGTAGTCGTGATGTGATGTGTAACATTGCTGGTTACACATGCTAGCTTCGACGTCGCTTTATTCAGGTCCGGATACTTGTCATGTATTGGCTAAAAATAAGGGTTAATTAAATGTTTTAAGCGAAGAGGACATAGGCTACAACCTGTAGCAGTGGTTCCACGCACGTATAGCTTTGTGTTGCCTTCAACTAGCCTCTTTTTGCAAGGGTCCACAAACAAGTTGTGGTGGCTTAGTAAATCTATGCCTATGATAGGTATTTTCACATCTGCGATAGTGAAAATCCAGTGTATGGGTTTGCGCAAGCCCACGTTCAAGTAGACATATTTTTTACCATACGTGGCTATTTGTTTTTCGTCAGCTGCCTGTAGATCAAATGCAGCTTCATGTTGGCGATCAGATGAAGTTGCAGAAAGGACGCTGACTTCTCCGCCAGTATCGACGAGGTAGCAAACCCTCGTTACCATATCAGTAATGAATAACAGGCGGTTGCCGCTAACGCGTGCCGGCGGGATAGTTTCCGGACGCATCAACAGTGTTTTTGCGGCCAGGATAACAACAGGGGTCTCTACACTTCTTCGAGTCCTTGCCATAAGTGTTGTGGTACCAACACCAATGTGGATTTTCCCTTCGTCGAGGTCGAGATGAAGGTCTTTTGCGCAATGAACTTCGTCGTCGAGGATTGCTTGGTCGGCGTTATTCCTGTAGATCGATAAAACGAGAAAGAGTATTGCACAATTTGGTTATTTCGTTTGCGGTCTCAAGAGGTTTTTCTGTAACGGAATAAACCTCATTGTGCCAAGTTCTGGTGATATCCAGAATTCGATCAGCAGATGAAGCTAGTTCATCTACTGGATTGTTGTTAAATGTTACCAATACTGCTTGCACTTGTTGTGGCAGTTTTGATAAAAAAAACTTGACGGAAGAGACCTTCGTCAAAAGTACGTTGACCTACTACCTCTTTCATACGCAATAACATTTCCGTCGCAGAACCGTTACCAAGATCAATGGTGTGAAACAACTCATCAAGACGTTGTCGGTCGGACAAGTCTCCTCGTTTAAGAATTGATCTTTTGAGCTGTTCGTATGGTTCTAGGCAGTCGGGACTGAAAAAAGGAGGGGTAACGTACCTGTTCAATTCACGCGAAAGTGACTTCACAACCGCCAGAAATTGAACGCGTGGATCTGTCATACATTGGTCTTGAAATTATGCTTCTGCGAAGCAGAACCAGGCTTCTACATTATCTGCCCAAAAAGGAGTGAGCTGAAAGCTTGAAGGCGTAGGGGTTTTAATCCTAATAAGCTTAGGAGTCTGATCGGACATCATAAAAATAGTAATGTATGCAAATACAAAGATACTGTGAAAAATATGCGGTAAAAAAAAATAAAAATAAAACCGCCAATAATACTCTGTTAAAAACTATAACAAGGAACGAACTCACAGTAAATGATCGTGTCCAGATCACGTCGTGCTCACCAATGAAGTGTACTCGGATATATGACTAAGTTACGCTTGTCGTATAACCAAAGACACTTCTATCGAATGGACCTACTCTCACAAATGAAAAATCAGAAGGCAATGAAGGCTGGAAGAGAAATTATATTTGATCGTATACAGAGCTTTAATGGGATAGCAACGTCTAGGCTAGCAAACTAGAGAGAGATGCTACCCACGGTGGTTCGAGTTGTGATCTGGTGGTGAAACGTGACCGCGCGTTCAACTAGTAGTGTCCTCTAAAACAAACATGGTCAGCATCAATGTCGAGAGCCTATGCAACTATTTATTTTGGGGATTATTTACCGCTGCTCTAGAATCGAATGTGTTCTAGATTTGGTCAGATCTATTGGAAAGTTCTTTCAGGGAATGATGCGTACTTTTACATTTTCTTAACTGGAAGTGTTGAGTAATAATTAATCCAAAAAATTAAAAAGAACATTTTACCACTTTATTATTTCTTATTATCACTTCAGTCAGAATCAGAATGTTTATACTGATGAGGTAGTCGAGGAGTGATCCGGAGAATCGAAACTTTGAGTCATAGATGTAGGTTACCTAAATAATCTTATGATTACTTTTCTCGGCAACCTGTGAAATGTAAGTGTCTAACGTTTGTTCACATCCAAGTTGTGTATGTGTACTAGAATGTTATTTGTGAGAATGTGATTACAATTCCCTTGGAAACGAACATATTTTTTAAATGAAGATATTGAATTCGAATTTGTGAAACATCATCCGGTTTCCAACACTATCATATTTTGTATTTAATTCTTATACTTCCCTCTTTTTAAGTGGTTATATTCCCAAGACGTTTCTAAATGACAACATTTCGTAAGAAAATCCCTAATAAGGTGATTTGTGCTGCAAGGAATTCGACCAATTATATGGCCTTACTGAACAAATAACAAACAGCTCTAAAATAAAGAATTCCCATCGAACCCCCCTACCTTCAATCTACATGGGTTACTTTTTGTCACTATAATATGAGGAACCCCTCTGTCAGAAATAACACAGAAGGATACGAAGTCGAAACCACCCTAATGTTACGGTTAACCACCGGAATAATCCAATTTAGGTGGCAATTGACTAATTTATGACCATTCTAAACACACACACAAACACATTTTGTACTACATAGATTCCTCCATACGCCTCATGTCGAAATTCTGACGTCTATTCATACCACCTGGTATTTATCGATTTATTCTAGAGGGGACAAACAATTTAATTGATTAATCACTATAGACATGCGTCAAAGTGTAATATGTTACGTATGTGTGTATATCTATGTGTGTTCATTAGGATACATTTGTTATTATTAGTCCAACTTAATTCAACCAATCAGATTACTGTAATTTGGTAAAGGTCAAAGATATTTCAATAAAAATGGAGAAACAAACAAATCTGCGGATTTATTTCGAAGTATTCACTTGTCTCAATGTCTACAGAATTACAAATTGAGACAACTGAACAAAATATACCAATTTTCAATTTAACCATTCATGGAATTGATGATGAAGGGAATTTATTCAAATTATTATCATTATTATTCCCTAAACATCAAACTCAGTTTATTATAGTGAAGGTAAGAAAAGAGAAAAACAAGCAGACAATTATTCACTATTCATATGTATAGGTATTAAATAAAGGCCATTCAAATAAATTAATCAAGATCAATTATAATCAACCACCGTATTCATTTAATGAATCATCATCATCATTACTTGTTCGTATCTATGGTGATTTAACTAGTTCTTTAATAGATAGAACTAATGAAATGAAATGTATGAGAATAATTAGAAATTTTGACTGTTTTCAACAATTATATGCTGTGTTTAATAATGGTTTTGTGTATTCATATTATGATGGTTGTGATATTTCATTTGAAAAGTTAAGTGATGTGAAGTATAGTAGGTAAGTGTTTTTTTTGTGTGGTGTATTTACATGTTTAACACATTTGAATGGAATTACATTGTTTGGTGATCTATAGTGTTTAGTTTGATATTGAATCTTTGAAATAAAGAAAACTAAGTCTTATTCAATTATTCATCTAAAAAGTGTTACACAGATTATTAAGGATGTAGAGTGATTGATTTAGCTTTTGTAATTATTAGTCGGTTTGTTAACGGTTATCACAGCGTTGATCTCGTAGTTCTACGCATATACAATAGTCTGACTGAATGATCAAAGAGCCACATTGGTCAGACACAACACAATATAATGATTACAAATAATTTGTAAATTATATGCATGATATGTAATACATTTTCATAGATTCACGTATCTGTCTCATGTCACATGTCTTCATCCAGACATTTCACTGAGGTACATACATATTTCGTCGTCATATTGATTTCCTATCTGATTTTAGAATTATTATGATAGGAGGCTTTTGGTAGAAACCACAAAGAAAGATGTCTATTGGTATTGTAGATGATTTCACTTCGTGATGTAAACTAATTTAGGAGGTTACGCCTTGATGACATATAGTAATTTGTGCAAAATATAGGACATGTATGGTTTTCAGCTTACTACTTCCATGCAACTTACATGAAAACAATCCATGTAATACTGAATCATTTAGACTAGAGGTCTCATTGTAGCTTGATTCATAAAATCCAATTAGCGCTAGGTACTAGGTGGCCAGTTATGACTTGAATAACTCATTGGTAACATTTCAGTCTCTGAGGCTAAGTGATATAGGTTCGAATCGAGGCTTTCTGATGGTCACAAATATGCTTTGATAGTTTCTGACAAGTAATTTGAAACTCAAGTCAAGGTTTTCGTAGTGATTACTTTCAATCATAAAACAAAATTACTCTCACTATGTGTTACTAACATCAGCTTCTGTGTCATATTCGGAATAAGAACATCTTTCCTAAAACAAAATCAGTCTTTCAACATAAATAGGTTGATTGCAGAGAAAGTTGCACAATTACACTGTTTACCTACTGATGAATTCAATGAGATACAAAATGGCGACCTATTGGAAGTAAATAATATGGAGCCTAAACTGTTTTCAACACTTCTAAAATGGATAGACAGACTTAAAGATGAATTTATCAGTTCATCAAGAAATTTAACGAGGTAAGCGTTTTACATTCATTTGTGTAGTAGTATTTATCACTAGTACATATAAATCATTAATGTTATGTTAATCAGCAGTAGAATAAATGATATATCCCTTACGGAGTTGTGTAGGCAAATTACTGAAGAGTCTTTGTATTAAAGCAAAACAACTTACTCAGGATTCCTAATTTACAATAGTTTTATGGTACAAGTCAGTCTCTGATGGAAAACTGGAGATAACACAATTTATGTGGAAGTGATTAGTTTGAATTTTGCTGAATAAACACGTCACTCATTGTTTTGAATGCCAGAAGCAAATTTTAATCAGAGAGCATTGTATACTGTAGTAATGAACCGTGAAAGTGTTTAGAGGTGTTCATAACTACCAGCTGTGGATATATCCACGGCCTGACACACTGAATGTAAAACAAATATAACCAACGTTAAAGCTTGGAATGCAATATGTAGTGATAATTACATTCTGATAAACAGCACTGACCCACCAAATAAACAGAAACACTATTGAAAACTGGATAAAGCGCTATTTGTAAGCGCCGAAACCGTTAAGGAAAACCTTAGTCACGATACATAATAATTCTCATTAGTCAGATTATATTTTTACTCACCGAGCAAATGTTGCCTCATAAAGTCCTTGATCAACCTGTACAATCGTTACGTGTTGAAGACTGCTGTGCCGTTACAAAGTGGGGGTCTGATATCGATTCGTATGACCAAATGGATGATGTGACCTTACGTGCAGAAAGACACGAAAACGGGCGCCAATGAGAGTTTCTAACTGGTCACTACATGTCTGTCCGATGCCTACTTAGTCCCAAGCCGGAAATAGAAAACACAGATTGATGAACCAACCAGACAGAATCGTATTGTATTTCAAACATCCTTTTATATAAGACCAAAAGCAGACCACAAATAGAATCAATTAGAAATTTTACATTAATACAAAATAAAGGAGATTGTGGCTGTGAATAGGGGTAGCTTTTACACAAAACCAATTAACTGTTGTTCATAATAAGGGACAATATACTAACAGCAAATATACTAAACGAAAGGATAGGGTTAGAGAAACACAACAATGATAGAAATGAAATGTTTACACTACCCACAGTTAAAATAATTGAAATTATGTTCTAAAATACAGTTCTGAGAGTTTCATTACTCTTCTTTAGTCATCCGATAAAGACCCTTTGGTTATCCTGTATACTGCTATTATCTGCAAATTTATTTAGTCGTGAAAGTTTGAATTTGAGTTCAAGTGAATTGTAATTATGTTTACATTACCTGAGATCACATCTAATCTCCGAAACAGGTTGAGACAGATTACTTTAGAAATCTGCATCATTTTCTATGTTACTCATTTGCATTTTTAGTCACTATTCTGTTCATTTGGTGGGGAATATTATGTATTAAAAGATCATTTTCACCACTCATTTCATTTCACTTTATTTCACCATATTTGTACTTTTTTCCGGGTTGCACAACACTGGACATATCGATAACAGACAGTTAAAGATAGCTCCAGACTAATTCTGTGTATGATAAGTTAATGCAACCTTTTTATGTATCATTCGTATGGAACTTTAAACAATTACTATTTCATCATTTTGAATTACAAGTAATATCTACATTTTCGTGTTCTTCTAGACTATTATTTAACCAACTATTATGACTTTTCAGATATGAATTCCTTTTTCCAAGTAAATCTTATGTTTTAAACGAAGTTAATAAATTGATGGATCATTACCTTCCCAGTCCGATATCCAACATAGTTATATGTCATAATGATTTGAATGCAGCTAACGTCATACTGGCACCAGACGAGAGTAAGTGTAATTTGAAGGAAGGACTGTAAAATTCTAATGTGATCACAAGCATATGTTGTTATTTGTATTTGTTACGAACTAAATTCGGTTGGGTACTGTTGGGAATCGGGAGACACTTGATAGGTGCTTCATCTTAGCATGGGACTACTGGACTGTGCATACTCTTGACCTCACAATGCAATCGAACTCAGGACCTCTAAGTCTCACCACGAATGATTAATTACTCAACCGCAAAGAACTTGTGATGAATACATACAATAAGTTAAATTCAAATCTTAATAATCAGCCTTGAGTATGTATAGCTCAAGTTTGACAAAAGAAACCTATATTGGAAATTTCAAGTATGACTAATATTTTGACTCATCAACCTCACTGTCGTCGATCAGTCGTTGTGACACTCAGAGTTTACAACTACAAGCTATGATTATCACATAAAACAGCCACAAAGTTTGAACTTCCCAATCTGGCTCAGACCAACGTCCAGTGACTTGATTAAATGATTAAATAATTTCATTTGACAAGCTGTAAATGTTTTTCAAATTTACCGGTACAATAACACGTTTAACAAGTTGAAGTAGGTTGCGTCAGTTTATGTTAATAAAATATAAATATATTATTCAGTGTAGGTTTACTGTGTCATTGGGCCATTGTTCATTTTAATCATGCAATCTACACTTCACCTTATCATTTCTCACGTGCTGTTCCAGCTAGATCAAAGTAATCATTTTTAGGAATCTGTGATAAATAATTAATAGTTTCTTCCAATAATGACATCCATTAATAATCAAGAGAGTGTCAAAGTAAATCCGGTAATGAAATCTAGCATCAAACAGATGAGAATCAGCAAGGGCGAGCACTATTTTCTTTCATCTAACTTAGTTTCACCTGGAACATTATTGTGTTCTATATAAAGAAATAAGTGATATATATTTGTAAAATTTCATTGAGTAGGAATTAAAATTCCTGACGTTTCTCGGCTTAGTTCAAGTCTCTTCTTCAGAGAAAAATGAATAACTGAACTGAATTAAGTCAAGATTAAATAATACAATGGAACAAATCAAAATAAGTTCGTACAATCAAAGTGCCAGTTTGATCGTATTATGTCAAGAAGCGACTTGCACTAAACCGCGAAACATCAGGAATTTTAATTTCTACTCATTGGAATATTACTAATACATATTACTCATTTTTCATAAATGACTTACCCAAAGTTCAATTTATTTGAAATTATCATATCTAAGCTTGGTAATGATTTATAATTGTGTTCTGTTCACTGTATTGTTATAACTTCACAGTTCGTATAACATCGTAATTTAAGCTTCATCACATGATATTCCATACATCTCCAAATCTTCAAGTCGTTGATCATATATACATTTCCCGAAGGCTTACTTGTTCATTACTTTTATTTTCTTATTCAATCGGCTAATATGTTAGTGTGATAAATTTCGCTACACCAATAATTCGGCATTTCAACACTTGCTCTCTTGCCAGTAGCCTTTGATAATGCTTATCGTTATCGAAGTTAAACCTTTTAATATCCAATTTTATCGATGAAAACCTTTTCGAATCTCACTCATTTGCACTCGACGTTTTAGTGCTCTCTCTTGATGGAGTAAGTTACTATTAGCAACCTACACATCATGAATCCTAAAGCCACATGTTATGGATTAGAAATGAATATATATTAGACTGGTATTCACTACACCTTTTTCTAGTTAAACAAACAGATATCTGACAGCATTTGATATATAAATAGTCTGCGTCTTAATTGTGCTAAAAGCCTATATTCAACAATACTTACGTTTCATTACTTCATTGAATAATCATTTAAACTTGGTTTTATTATTTTTTTATTACTAACTCAATTAATATTCCATATTCTTTCTTGTATTTAGCTTTGGCAGCTTTAGTTAAATGTTTGTTACACCATGCTGATATGTTTTCTGTCAAAGATGCAACCAAATTTACCTCAGTAAAATATATTAAATCTTATTTAAAGCTTTGATTTCGTCATATTATATGTTACAAGTAGCTGATAAGAACCAAACAAAATAACATGGATTAACGTTATTCTACATAACCCTCCCCTGTTTTTCGTATCAAACAAAATACAGTACCAACTATGAATAGCCCTCTAATGATTTCAACTTTTCATTACGTTATAAACTGATACAGATTCTTGACTAAAATTAATTTACACCATTCTTCATAAAGAAAACGGCTACGAAGCCTATTAAATCTGATGTTTTGTATTCTACAGAGGTCAACCTCGTTTGGGTTACCTCCGAAAATTAGAAAACGAGCAAACGCATAGCCATCAGCACAACTGAGTTGATGTTCAATGGTGGGATTTTTACTTCAATCAGTTTGTGGTATATCACAACGACTACACAATTATAAGGATATTTCCGTATTGAACGAATTTGTGGTCCATTGGTTAGAAATTCCAAATTTTCACCATTAAGTTAAAGTTTTAAGTCCCTCCCTACCAACTTTGGTTTAGACAACTAGGTAGTATCACTAACATGCACATTTCAAATGTAGTTCAAGGTTAAATACACGAATTCGTGCTTAGTGAAGAGTGAGTGTTATTGATCTCTTTCCATTTTAGTCTAAGCTACAAGTAAGTAGTTCAAACTTATATTTGATAAGGTCAGTATAAAGTTACCTATTATGCTACATTAAAGATACAGTTTCACCATATTTTGTCATACCTTAATAGATTCTGTCCATTTTATTGATATGGAATACTGTGATATAAATTATGCGGCATATGATATTGCTAATCACTTTTGTGAATTTACAGGTGGGCTTTTTTCATTTATTTGTATATAACCTTCTTTTGTTTTTGTAACAATACTAGAAAAACTACTGAAAATGAGTTAGTAGTGAATAGAGATTTAGATCTAAATTAAATGTTCATCGTCGGAATAATTGCACTATAACCCATTTACCAGGCATTTGACTTGCAACTCTAGTCTAAGTGTGTGGATTAGTGATATTTCTCTCATGTAAAAACTGAAGTAGGTGGAGAGCATTCAAATCTACAACTCAGTGACCCATCTTAAATGTAAACAAAATATAGTACTATGCGATATTGGCCCGTAAGACTTGTATCCAGTCTCAATAAGTAATCTTCTGAAATTAATAGTTCAAAAGTTTATTAATTTATTCAACTCCGATCTGATGGTGTCTGCGCCAATTCCTTGCACCTCGAAGACTGCATAACATTCTCCTCCCATCTAATCGATGTCTACTTTAATAGTTTCTTACTCGTCCATCTATTTGAAATGACGGAGAGGTTTTGTACTTCAGATCAGTGTTCATCATGACATTGGATTCTCTAAGCAAACTGATTTAATTCGTTGTCGTTATGGAAAACATTACCAGATCTTACTTCAAACAGAAATGAACGTTTTGATTATTCGACAAGTACTAAGTCATTTCGTTATTACTATTTTGATTCAGTCAGATAAAGAATTTTACTTTCTTGATTTTTACTAGAAACAAATCCTGACGGCTCTTCAAAATCGTTTATATGTCAAATCTACACAGAAGACATGGTCGACTAGGGGCTTAAGTAAAATCAAACAGATATTTATTAAAAGTGGTTTTCTTTCCAAATCCATAGATAGTAACCTAGAACCAAAAGCTAGAAATAAAGAGGATCTCTACAGTACTAAAGAATGTTCTGTTCATGATTGAGGATATAACTGCATAATTGTCGTAAAATAGAGAATTTTAGGAAAGATTTTATATTAAGCTGACCTACGATAATTATTTTCTGGGAGGTGCCTGGTTCAAGAATGTGTCAAGCATAAACCTCCACTTTGTTCACCTCAATGCGTAACCACCAGTTCTTTAATTGAGAATGTTATACTGGTCGTGCAAGGAATACTTTTTCCAAACTTATGTATACCCTCAAATTAACTACATTCACTTAATTATTAACTGAAGTTTTTAATGTTGGTTCAAGCCCGTTTCTTACGAAAGTCAATCATACTTTTATTTTATTAGATATCTAATCACATTTTGTTAATGTAATTTGACTACGAAGTTTAGATTCAAATGTGACGTGGTTGCCAATCGGTCTCGGATCTTCGTTGTGTAATAATTGGCACTTAATAGTAAAATGTATCTGTAGTCTTCTTAAAGCTGATGCTTTCTGTACCCTGCTGACTAGTATCACTGAGATATAGTTGAAGACGCAATATCTGGCTTATTTCATCCACGACTAACCTCATACAGAACCATCATATTCCTTTCGATTACACTCTAATGAGTAGTCAATATCATGTTTGTATAATTCTTCATAGTAGTCAAATTTTATCTATTACATACGTGTACTTGATTTACAGTGACACTTTAGTTATTAAGGCTAGCAGTTACCACTTGTTAGCTTGAACCTATTTAATTTGAAAGAAGTTCATATCTTCAACGGTACAGTTAACTGTTGAATGCCTTATGTTAACTTCTCAACATATCTCATTATTATTCAACAATTTTTGATGTATCCATTAATTTCAGGACCACATGCTGTAGATACTGAAAGATATCCTTCACTTAAATTTCAGAAGAATTGGCTAAAAATTTATTTAACAGCTTATTATAAATATTCTCAGTCAAAATTAGATCCTAAATATAACGATCAACAAATAAATGTATTGACAGAAGATTACCTAAATCTATGGCTTAAAGAGATCAACTGCTTTGCATTGGTAAGTTTGGACAAGATGAAATTAGTCGTATACAGTATAATCGACTTAAATTGGTTGAACACAATATAGTGATCAATTGGATCTTCATCGAGTCCTTTATAGTGCTGATCGAATTCACTCAATCAGGTTTTAATGTGGCCACTAATCTGAGTAACTCGACACTACTAGCACCATTTTGAGATGGAAGATGATTCGGGAGCAGTCTGTAGGAAATCTTGGACCTAAGTTTCATACTATTTGGTACTCATCAGCAAGGAGTACCTGTGCTCATGATCCCCTGAGGATTCGGTCCCAGATCACTCGGTTTCGCAGTTTGCGATAGTTACCACTAAGTTATTTGGAACGCAAATGACCCCCTCTGTAGGATCGGGTGTTCATCCAGCTCTTTACACCGTTGATCTAATCCTATTATTTGAGTTGTAATTATCACTAGTCTGGATGACTCGATATCGCTAGCACTATGTGAAGGTGGAAAGTAGTCGCTAACCGAATAGCACAATGGTAACAGTCATAGACTGTAAAATTGAGTAACCCACGATCAGATTATCAAGGAAGCATAAGTTCCTAGAAGATTTCAGGTGCACCTCGATGATGAGTGCCAGATAGCACAAAACCTAGATCCAGGGTTTCCTGCCGACTACCCTCCTAAGCTGCCTTCCATAGTTCGCACAA
Source organism: Schistosoma japonicum (assembly GCA_025215515.1). Lineage (NCBI taxonomy): Eukaryota > Metazoa > Platyhelminthes > Trematoda > Strigeidida > Schistosomatidae > Schistosoma > Schistosoma japonicum. The sequence goes on along the minus strand of CM046067.1, from coordinate 15,810,558 downwards.
TTATAAATTGAAATTTTTGCAACTTTCGGAAATAAACTATAAGCTAACAAGACTAAATTTATACGTTAATTGATAATATTTTAGCTGAATCAATTTGTGAGGTTTATATGACAGACTGACTTAAGCTAGATCGCTGTTAATAACTAAAGAGCACTATAATCAATGTACACTGTTGAGGAGCCCCTTACTGGGACGGTAGAGATGTCCAATGCTTCATCGTATTAAATAGTTTTCTACTTATAATCAGTTGATGTAAATTTCAAAGTTTAACAATCTTAATAAACTCTACATAATAACCTATATTTACAGAATACATTGAATTCACTAGACATCTAGTTGCATTCTCTTCAGTACATACAACAGGCAATTAATTGTACTTAGTATAACATGTGGAATATCATTGAAAATTTGATGGAGATGCATCCTCTATCAAGAGATATATAGGAGTGGAATATAGATGAATCAGAAGGTTTTGATTAAAATAGTTATAGGTAGATAAAAGGAGCACTAGTTTTACAGACAGTTTGGATTGAATAGATTACGTAATATGAGAAGGATATATTAGTCTACAAAGGTAAGGGCTCAAATTGAGTTGATAAATCGCTAAAACATTAACAATTTGGTTACATAACATGACATACTAAGATAAACAGATCATAGTTTAACATTAAGAGGCTAAAACCTGATCTATACATTCATAAGGAATCGGCGATTAACCTTTCAATTACCTTGCTAGGTGATACAATTATTACTATTATTCTTATTCAGTCCTTGTTTATTTATGATCAATATTCATTTTTCAATGCTGCACCTTAGGCTCAATTACCTGTACTGATTACACGATCAGATTACATCCTATTTATTCCAGATTTGACATTTCTATGTCAATCTTTGATCTGTTTATCTTAGTATGTCAAATTATGTAACCAAATTGTTAATGTTTTAGCGATTTATCAACTCTATTCGAGCCCTTACCTTTGTAGACTAATATATCCTTCTCATATTACGTAATCTATTCAATCCAAACTGTCTGTAAAACTAGTGCTCCTTTTATCTACCTATAACTACTTTAAACAAAACCTTCTCATTCACCTATATTCCACTCCTATATATCTCTTGATAGAAGATGCATATCCATCAAATTTACAATGATATTTCACATGTTATACTAAGTACCATTAATTGCCTGTTGTATGTACTGAAGAGAATGCAACTAGATGTCTAGTGAATTCAATGTATTCCGTAAATATGGTCGTCCTAGCTTTATTTAAACTTGTGTATGAAACAAATTGTATGAAACTACTAAATATGTTATATTTCATCTACCTTCCTAGCCACGTTACTTTTCATTCAAATTTTAGGTATCTCATTTACTTTGGGCTGTTTGGGCAGTAATTTATGCATCAGAAAATTTAGATTCTATGAATTTTTTAGCGTAAGTCATCTGTGCCATTAGCATCAATTTTTACAATCACTTTTTCTTCCTACTGGTCAGATAATTTGTCATATATTCATAGATTGACTTCACGTATTGAAGTTAGCTAAATAAACAGCGAAAACCGGTAAGCGCTGGTCTTCTTTTTAGTTCTATTGTGGGACTTTTCAATGAATCCCATTCATTATTTCATTACGCTGTCACGTTTACTTTTACTAATGTTATATTAATCTTTGTGTGCTTTAGAAGTATAGCAACTTGGACCGATGCACACATGTGCCAGGTTCTATGTTGATCATACATATAAGGGAAGACAAACGACTGCCTTCAGACTGTTTCAAAAATCTAAGTGATTATAATAGACTGTGGCATTTATTTATGAAGCAACTAACTGTTAGTTTAACTACTCAGATAAGTAAAAATTATGTAGTTGTAGCCCACAGGATAAATGTGGTCACTGGTAGGAGACAGGTAACATATCAGAGAAATTACAAACCATGTAGGACAATAAACTATCTGCTTAGATTCCCTCCTTAGCTCTTTATAATAAATAGATTGCTAGATGATTGCAGTTACCAAGGTTTTATGTATGAACTTATTTGTTTTGTTTTTTTAAATTATAGATATGCTGATGCAAGAATGAAACAGTATTATGATATGAAAAACTGGTTACTGTCAGCCTTTCGATTGCCTGTTTTGTAACTAGCCGATCCTAAAGTATATACTCAAAAGGCCTTATTTTAATCATACATAAAATGTATTAATATATTACCTATTTATCTGTCTTGTTATATATATAACTCAAATGTAGAACTATCATGTATGCTCTGATACTCTCTGTGTAGCAGTGTATGTACTTACGACAGTAGACTGTTCTAAATGAATCTTTCATAAACATACTATTATTACATGCAAAACTCTCTTGTAATCTGAGTAGCACTTATGTTAGTATCAGCCGGTTGGTGTTAAGTTCCACCAGTGTAGTATGATTGAATTTCATTGTACACCTTTGTTCATTAGTTCCATTTGTGAAAGACCTATAAGTAAGAAGTCACCTAATTACTTGAAGAATAAAAAGTTTGATTTATATTCATGATCTGATTCCTTTGTTTTATGAAACCGATGCTATTTAACATTATATAGATCATGCGAATTGCAAAAAAGATAAAAGATAAAATAACTACTTGGGAAATTTTACTTTCGATAGGTGACCAATGAAATTGTCTTTATTTCCGTTCAGTGAATGTTCATTTTCACGTTAGCTCTTTGTCATTTTCTCTGTGGTGTTCAGAAATACTGTTTTGTTTATTAAATGCTAGAGGTTTTATAAATTTGTTTCCCTTTACAAATTTAAATAAAAGTGATAACGACGAAATTTACAAGCATACTATAGATTTATTGGGTACCACTAAGAACCAGGAAGCACTATTAGACAGCTGTTTTATCGCAACATGGGGTTCCTTAGGAATGACAGTGTTCAATCACGACTCAATTAGGGACTGGATCTAGAACATTCAGGTCTAGCGACGAAAGCCTAACAACTGAAACTAACTGAATGTCCAACTTCCATCAGCAACATTTCCACTTTAGTCAATTTACCATATAGAGCGGCAACCATCATCTTATTGTTTGCACTTCTTAGTTGGGTGAAATTGATAATACTTTGTGACTATTAGTATTCATTCTCTTTGATAGTAACTGTAGCGTCTTTGTGTTTTCAGTTAATAAAATTTATTGTAAGTGAATTGAGATTGTTACTTTTGTAGAGATTGGTATTTTTAATTAATAGAATACGTCACACATTGATGTGGGCAGTGTATTAGTAAGGACCAGGGAGCACTGAACAGCTGTTTCGTTCTAGTGTGAAACTCCTCAGCAGCGCTCACTGTAGATTCTTCCCTAGGGGCTTCAAGTTGTATCGTTTGAATATTGGTCAAAAGTGATTTTTTCAACCATGTAAGAAATTACGCAGTTACACCCAAAGGATAATGTAAAGCAGTAAATGCAATGTGGGGATTTAGTTTGTGGTGATGTCAACTATTTTTTACATCATGTTGCTTTACTGCAAACGACTCTAATGTGTAATGCCATTAGAAAAACGTTAATATATATATATATATATATATATATATATATATATATATACCATCGGGTCGATGTTTAAATTGGTTTATATCACTGACGCAGAAATTGTTGAATTCAAGCTCGAAATTACAAATTGGCTTGAGTTAAACATTTATTGTCAGGAATGGGCACCGGACTTCTGTTTCGTCATAGCATGGGGCTATTCATCAGTGCGGATCCACAGTCTAGTCGTGAAATCAAACCCAGAATTAGAGAAGAACGCCCAGGCGTTAGATCGCTAATCCGGCAGGCATTCAACAGTTGGTGTTCCTAACTAGTCAATTCGCAATAAATGTTACGCGACTTTGTCCATTACCATAGGTGGGTAACTTACTGCCTTTGGTAAATTTCGGTTTCTTTTGTTAAGGATATTGGAAAGCAAATTTTTCTTAATCAGTTATATTTAATGTTCAATAATCGCAAGATAAATCGAATGACAGATAGACTTTGCTGCATGTAGATAAATTTATTTACAGATACACACTGAAGAAGTTAAATATGATAATTTATCAATGGATCTGATAATACGTACTCACTGACATGATGAAACTACTTCCGTGGATACAAAAGGTATATTTTTTCTTGACACGTTCTAAATCTCTACTTTTCTATATCACGAAAAGAATTTCACTATTTTAAAGTTCCGTGAATGCAATATATTTCCATTATGTTTAACAATGTTCAATCTACAAAAATAACTCAAATAAAGCGATATTACACAAAACAGATTGGTTTATAAATTGATGATGATACTACATGAAAGAATTATATAAATGATCATAATAATCTTGAAGTATAATTTAAAAGTAACCAAGGTACAGCTGTTGCGTCCTGATGCAAAACTGTTCAACGATGGCCATCCATGCTCCAATCAGGGAACCGAGTATAAGATCTTCAGATTTCGCTGATAAAACAACTGTGCTTCTTGGCTTTCAGTGGTTGTTTAACTCAGACCAATTTGAGATGTCAAATCGAATAGATCCCACAGCACTCAATTACAAATCTTAAGATGTCCACAACAAATTATGTGGTCACCTAATCATATGCAAACCAGGAAATCAGAAACTAGCTAACTAGAAATCAACTAATTTTCTGGAATAAAATAAGAGTTTGATGATTCAAACTAAAAATTATAGTGTTGAACATGACAAGTGTTGAGTTGTCGCTAGATAAATTGTATGCAGAAAACAAAACAACTGTGACTCGTGTCCGCTAATTGTAATACTGGACTGTTTTAGGAAACAGTTTAGGGCAACCGAAATGCTTCTTGGTACATCTATGGAGATTCGATATTTGCGAATGCGATAAGCTGATGAATATAGTAAAGACAAGTATGTATCCTGTTCTTATTATTTTCAAACAGAAAATCGTTTAAACGGTTCCAGTAAATCTCTATGTAAAATAGCTACACTCTGAAACTGTTTTGCATTTCAGAGACTAAATATGTCTTTTGATTGATTAGCAGCCAATAAGGAGGTGACGCTGATTAATATGCTTGGGTTTTCTAGATTAATATAAGTAGATTATGTGGATATTGTTGATTATGATACTAGAAAAGTGAATATTTGTTTCGTTTTATACCGATATACCCAACTCCCTTTGATGCTGAGGTTCGAGACTAGAACATTCAGAAATAGAAGCAAACACTTAGACTGTTGAATCAGCATTCAATGACTTGCATTTGTAACTTCAGTTAATTCGTCATATAACACTTAATTTCATCTATTGTCATAAGTGAGTGAACACGTTTGATATAGTTGAAATCTACTAGCCTTGTTTACTCAATTCTTGTTACAGAATTACTTCTTGAAGTTGATAACTACTAAGGTTATGTTGATTAGGATTGATCGTTGTGAATACTTTATATCCGGATACTTTGTCTAAACAATTCTCATATTTATGCACATATTTATATTTAGTAGAAAGAAACCCCTTTTACTGACTGTATAAAGTTCAGAGTTTATATTTCTATGTGAAGATCACATGCATCTATTTATGAAGTTTGTTACTGTTGTTCTACCTTCTCAAAATACACACAACATCATCCATGAAATCAAGATGCTAAACTATTGAATCTGTACACTTTTGTATAGAAGATGCAGATTAATATCTATAAATAAACAGCCTAATTATGTGCATACTTTTCTGCTTCACTTTTGGCATATACAGTAATAAAAGTAAAGAAATGGAATATTTCATAACTTTCATTAACGTTTTTTTTAGTAACAATTTTACTTGTGAAATACAATACGCCTTAAAATGATGTGATGTATGTTAACTTACTTGAAATGTGAAATGAAGTTAATGAATTACTGCAATCTTATCTATTTAGTATAATTTAATTACATTTTAAGTTGATTTCATGCATTGGACTGAGTTAGGGAACTATTGAAAACTGTTTGGTCTTGGTATGGGACACTTCTGCAGTTTGTATCCACAACCGAACCAGGGAACTGAGCTGAAAATCCTCAGGTTTCTCGACGAACGTTTAATCGTTAGGCCAGTGAGCCTGTTCCGAACAGTTTATATTGCTAATGGTAAAGCGTATGCTGCAGAGCCAGTAAGTCGTGTATGTGTGCTGTGCTGTGCTACATAATAAAACTTCCTGAATTAAAATCTAATTAAGTCAATAGGGAACAGATGATCAAAGTGCTGATGAAACAATTTTATGGAGAGTTGTTGTATCTGTGGATGTTTTTCTTTAGACGTGAATCTTCCTAGTCTGATTCACATATTCATTGGCATGCATTGTCTACTTGGCTGACATCACAAAAATTCCATCTCATTTTCATAGGTACTTCAGTTGAGATTAATCGATGATGATTACCATCTGCAAATTCTATTTTTGATAGGATAGCTAATCATTGTCAGGAAACTGCTTACATAGAATCAAGCAAGTAATCATAGAATGTTCTGGGATGGCTCTCAGAAAACTCAACGAAGCCTCCAGATCCCTTGAAGGTGCCGAAGACATTCCATCCAGTCACTGATCGATAGAACCTTCCAGAATCTTGACGTGGCACGTTCTGATTGGATAACAGTTGAGACTTGGTTATTCAGATTGGATGGATTATAACACTGATTTTTGTTGTTCTGAAAACTATAAATACACGAATATTAAGTTGTACATAACTTACTCTCCATTTTACTGGAATAAAGTTACTGTCTACTCGTTTTCTGTCTTTTAATTTGCGACCAAGTGGGTTCAAACGCTCAAGTACTAGGGTAGTCCGGGGCTAGTCATGCATCAAGTACGAGACTTAACAGAATGAATGCTTAAAATTTAATGAAACGCTTGAATTAGTGAATCACCATATTATGTAATGCTAATCGGTAAAGGTTACCTTCCTTAAATGTTTTCATCGAATGATCTGTTGAGTAAATTTATCCATATTGCAATCGATGTATATGTTTGCCTATTTACCTATTTATCTATTTATACATAGATATACCAATTAGGATGCAAATTTAGTTACAGTGTATAGAACAACAGCATGTTCCTTGTAACAATCGAAAGTCGAGAGGTGCCTTCGCGATGTTACTTCCACTTGTTTGCGAGTGTAACTTAGTGAACCAGGTTCGAATCTTTCAGAAGCATCATTCTGATTACTTATTCTGGTTACATGTTGATCGGTGTGCTAAATAGAGCAAAACAAATATCCTCAGTAATTTTGCTTACCATCTTTAATCACAGCACCAACAAAATGATCCACATAATGATAAACCACCTAGGTTAGTGCCCTTATTTTAACATGATTGGTGGAATCTGCTCAGTATGGACTATAGATTAGATAAGTATGACATCAATCATTATTTTGTGATTAGTCAGTGAATTATCATTAGTTGTCACGTATAAAATTTGGCTTGGAGCCTAACACTTGAGCCTGTTCAAGGTGTTTTTATCAAAGTTAGCTGTATTTCCTATTTTTTAATTGGAGTAATTAGAAAAGAGATTGCGAATTAATAAAACTTTAAAAACACTTTAAATATTTTTATATCATTCTAATTTTTGAAAACATAGAATACATCACCTGTTAGAAGGTAGTCAATGCGTTTTATTGTAACCTGTAACACAAATCAAACGACGCGTTAATCCAATTACACGGAGGTTTAAGTAAAATATTTTTGTCAACCTGTGCTTTTACCGCGTTCAGTACAACTACCAACTAATTATGTTACGTAGTAGGATATTGTCATAGGAAACTTTGAATCACCTAGGTTTTGTGTTATTTAGCACTCATCGACATGGTATACGGGAGATTTTATTTCGGCTGTTTCTTCTTGTAAGTTTCGTACGCTGGTGATACTGGAACTGATATAAGTAAACCGAAGAAAAGGAAAACTGATAGGCGTTATGAAGTTATCTGTGGCTTCAAATATTTCATACGAAAATAAGTTTATGGTACTTACAGAGAAGGAGTTTGATATCATTATCGCAAAATTTACTAAATAATGATAGAGAACGCAGCTAAAGCAAATTACACTAATATGATTATTTCTTCATTTATCAAGTTAGAAGGACAAACTTTTCAGTTTGAAACCATATACAATATTAATTGCTAAGAAATAGCAAATTACCATTCTACTATAAATTGAATATGAACAGAGAAAAAATAAGCTTTTGAGCACAATGAATTCGACTTATTTCGCTAGGTTCTCATCACCTATGTACGGTTTGTGAAATTTAGGAGTCAAAAGTGTAAACTAAAATTTAAACATGCCATGAAGTTATTTGACAACAGATACATTATATAACATCATTACTGTATATTGAAATTTAAACAGTTGTAAATAAAATTAAATAATAAAATACAATTAAATAATCGATATATACATGTCTCATGTAGAAGACCATTCTGGAATAGTAACGAAAGGTCAAAGAACAAGTGGTTACATAATGAACAACCGCACATGATGATTACAATAAAATTAATGAATAGAGTTCCGTCATAGTTAACTACGCAAATGAGACAGAAGCGTTAAAATTATTATGAAAAATTAGGGAAATAAAACATGTATCAAAATGTTTACTGTAAGGATTGTTACCAAGTAGGGTGAGGTCGATAACAGATTCTTTTTTTTGGGTGAGACCTAGAGCGAGTTCGGAAATACTGAAAATTTTAATTCCAAAATCACACAGGTTGTAAGTAGCTGGCACAATCCTAACGGAGTAAAATGATTCGCCACGTTATTTTGCACAGATGTTTCTTTTTCTTTATTCAAATTAATAGAGGGGACCAACTGTGTGTGAAACAAGTTGAGTACCTATCATTTTAATTTACTCTCCCTTTTGCATCAACTGAAAACAGCTGATAAATGTGTCACTTGGCGTGAATATTAGATTGTTTTTTAATTGATTGTCGTCATGTGAATTATTAGCTGTGAAAATTGAACATGACGAATCGACCAATCACAATAGAGTATTGTATATAGTCGTATGTCTACTTACTAAAACTTATCCAATCAAATGGAAAATTTTCCATGTCTATGAGACCAATCATATTGTTTGACCTTGAAATCGTAAGTTAAAACTAGCTGTAGTATGATGAAATATACTGTTTAGCATGGCAATTGCTTCACTTTTACCCGATTCGATACCAATATTTGATATACGTGTTTTAAGTGATAAAGATGAAGAGAATATATGGAAAATATTAAAAATAATTTTTCCTACATGGTTAAAAGAGTATACAAAAGTTCAGGTATATATTATTACGTCAGACAGAATAATTGTTTTCTGAAATTTTTTTAGACATTAGAAGAAGGATTATCGAATATAGTTATTCGTTTTGATTATGATAATCAAAAAGAGGAGAATAAAACTATTCTTATGAGAATTCGACGAAAATTAGCAGATTATATAACTAATCGATGGGATGAAATAAAACATATGTATATATTACGTGAACTTGGCCATGAACAAGAATTATATGGAATATTTCAAAATGGTCTAGTATATTCTTTTATTAAAGGATCTACAATAAATGTGGATAATTTTTCAGTACTAAAGTACAGCGAGTAAGTTAATTATTATTAGGTGTTGTTTTAATATCAAGAGTTTGTTCTGTTGTATTACTAAGACAGCTAAATAAGAAGCTACTTATATTCTCTCTCTATGGGTTTGTATCTTATGATGGTATTGATATTAAGAAGTTGGATTGATTAGTCTGTTGGGATTTGTAAATTCTAAGCAGGGTGCCATGATATAGTGTTATGTCGGTATCCAGTGATTGTATTTTTCGCAAGTGGAGTGAATTTTAGTGGATGTATGAACATCACTAGGATGTAGGTACATACAAGTGGGTTGAGATTTCCATTCCAAACTCCATTTCTAGCCAAAATCCAAATTTTCAAAAAATATCTATGATTCTTCTTGATGCTTAATGATCCATAGACACGCTCATACTTTAATTTGTTTTAGATAAGATAAATTATCCTTTTATATATTCATCCTTCACGGAAATGTGTTTTCTGTGATTGGGATTGTTGAAATACACAGATATATAGAGGTTTCTTACCACTTGGTTACTCATCAACTAGTTGTAGTTGTTGCCTTGAGAGAATTGATGCTCAATGGTTCATTCGATCTTCATACGTCACTACCTAATTATTCGGACCACAATTGACCCCATCCCATAGAACTGAGTTATTAACTTTAATTGATCACTGAGTATCGACTGATATCTTGTTGATAAATATCCTTTGAATGCGAATTGGATTCTACTGACCAACTTAAAATATGGCTCTTAGTCCAATTGACTCATCTTTGGGCCATATCGTAATACTAGGCGTAACTTGGTTGTATATTACAGTACGAATGACATTAACTAATGGTTTGTAAATGATGTTCTTCATCACTATATTGTGTAATTTTTTGTTAATATCCTACTGCAAAGTACTTTTACCTTCAAATGTTTATGGACTGATTGTTGAAACTTTTGAATTAGTTTTAATCAAACCAGTGATACTCTTCTACTATGTTTTGATAGTCTAAACTCAGTGTTATTCTTTTCATGAAGTAAACCAGTGGTTTTTGAACATAATTCATCGATGTTGGAGTTCGAAATACACAACTGACCAGGGGAAACGTAGTCACAAATGGTTAGGAGTCCTCGGTTGAATCTTCACTTACTGAGAAAATGGTGAGAATGTAACAACCAATTTGTCACGTATATTCCTGCGATTGTATACATGAGATAACTGTTGTACCTGGACAGGGATGGCCGATATTATCGATCTTGTTATCTGCAGCGCTATATCCTACAGCTAGCACCCAGCCTTGCCTTAATCTTGTGCTCAGGCACAATAATCCTAATGATTTATCAAGAAGCCAACTAGTCACTCACACGCATGTATTACAACAACAATCAATAATATACAAGATATATATATATATATATATATATATATATATATATATATATATATAAGGTCTAGCCATTGACTCATATGTCTGCCACACTATATTAACCAATCACATATCTTCTTCCAGATGTGTCAATAACCTTGGAAGTTGCGCTTCTTTTATCCTTCTTATCTACCTTATTATATTTGGAATTCAAAAGTAGATTCCTGGGACTGTGATATAATTAAGGAGCACAATATTAAACAATATATATATATATATTCTCAATGTTCATGTATCTGTAGATACATGAACATTGATTAGCATTGAAAAAGCGCGATGTAGTATCATTTGTATCAATACATAGAGACAACTATGGATGCCAAATTAATTGAATGTCAAAATTCTTAATTGAGTAATTTCAAGAATGTCAGAGAATTTCTGAAAGTATAGCATTCAGATCGATTACCAGTTAATAGATATATAAACATAGTTCTAATCTATCTGTTATACTACTGAAAACCGATACAAACAAATGTACAGATGATGATAAGATTCATGAAGACAAAGTCACCTGAACAGGCTTATTTAATCCTTGTGGAATAATTATGGTGTTAACATTACTTGAAATAAGCTCTGATATTGTTCAGAAAGGCAACTGAAGCTTTGCTATTCAATCATCTTCGGCTACGAAAATTCAATGTTGCTAAAAATATTTCAATTTTTACGTAAGTCAATTTCGCCTCTTCTATACAAGTCTATCTATAACATTTTACTTTGTTCGTTTTCCTTTCAGATTAATAATTGATCAGTTGGCTAGACTGCATAGCTTACCAACAAAAGAAACTATGCAACGGTTACTAACTGATAAATCAAACAATGGACAACTTTGTACAAAACCAGTTCTGTTGCCGACTATTCGTAATTGGATTGAAAATTTACCAACTGGATATAGTGATAAGAGAAAATCAGAAAAGTATGTTTTTATGCCATTTAATTGTTGTAAGTTAATAAATATGGACCGCTCAGATCTCAATTATTATGTCATAGGTTCATACATTTACTTCATCTACTTCAATTTTAAAAACCTGGTAGTAGTACTACTACCCTCTATACTTAGTGTACAGCTTGAAGTCAAGTATACACTCATTTACTTAGCAAATGAGTTATAATTATTAATTTGATGAAGGAATCTTGGAATTGTCTTTAAAATCAATAGATAGAATGTATTTTAATAAATGATGCTCAAAAGATACAATGCGGCCGATTGATTGCTTCTAATGAGACTGGATTGCTAACGTTATCCCCTCCTCTCCACCATTACTACGAAATGAAATTATATCGAAGGATAGTATAGTTAACCAGAAGATTAGATTTGTTTTCTATAATTAAATAGCACTTATAAATATAGTTGAATGTTACCTATAACGTCTTCATCATTCACTATGTGTTGAATCCATCAGTCCCAGTCATTTTTCTATTAATTTAGTTCTTCATAGTATAATTTTCGTCGAAAATTTCATTCCAATTTTAACATTCAACATATTTGTAATTTTCATTTGGCTTTTTGGGCTGTACTATATTGGATATACTCAAAGTATCTAGTTGGTGATACTTTAAACACATGCAAGTGCACTGTTATCTTCAAAATTCATCTACTAAATGAACGAAAATATGATCACAATTACTGGGTTCAGTACTTTTATTAAACTGTGAAAACATTCAGGATAACTTCCGCAGCCGTTTTATCTGATGTTCTGAATCTCATTTCGGAAATCTTTTGTTCAACTAATGTAGAGTCGTGACTAGTGGAGTTCAGACTTGTCGGGAATGAGACAGTTATCATCAATGACAATGAATTATCGTCGTGCTATATATCACAAATTGATGGACTTCTATCACTGGATGACGGCCCAGTGGTGCAGAGGGTTAGGTGTTCTCCGTCAACTTGAAGCCCATGGGGTGGAACCTAGGGTGCGTACCCCTGAGTCATATACTTGGATGAAACAGTTATCCAGTTCTCGCGGGTTTTCAATGGTGCCATGCCGGCATCAATCTCTGACTTATTCATTCAATTAAAAATACCGATCTTCATAAACCATTTCAATTTAATGTAGAGTTGATAGTATTCCTGTTTCACGTGTTACACAGGTACTGAAATAATTAAATTGAAAGCCAGATTAATGAACTAGAACACGTTTATGTTACGTCATCATGCAACTGGAACAAATTGTGTATTTATTACAGTATAACAGTCAATGAATTTATGATATATTTGCCTGGAATTATTGACTAATCACAGACTATTGTATAAAAAATATATCTCCCTAATTGCCGTCAAAGTTTCGTACACAGACATTTACATCTAGTTTAACTAAGATTGAATTCAATTTACAGTAGTTCCACAAATTCACCAATCCAGAACTAAACGCATACTTTGATATCTCACTATCAACTACAGTCTAACTTTACCAAAACATTCAATCTACTAGGTAGTGGCTGATTGTATTTACCACTAAGTTCTCATTAACAGTGTATACTACATCCTCTCAAGATGTGTTTTCTTAATTTTCTCTTCTTCTTTAAGACTTGAAAATGAATTTCCATCAAAAGCATTCCTTTTGAAAGAATTAGCCTATTTGGAAAAATTACTTGAAAATCCAATTTCTCCAGTTGTTCTATGTCATAATGACTTACTAGCTGGTAATATTGTCTTATCCCCGGATGAAAGTAAGTTGAAATGTCTTTCTGTGATAGTGGTAGCAGTAGTTAATATTGAAATTCCACTGAAGTTACGCACAACTCCTTAAGTATTAGCAATGTCTCTTACATTCAGGATTTTCTTTCATTCTGTTCATTTGAGGAATGCGTACTGCATACTGAAGTGTGATTTTTGATGGAGATTTCATTTCGAAAGGCTAAATTTATCTGCGATTTCCTATTATAAAAATGTGGTGCATCCTGAGATATTTGATGAAAAATGCAAATATCACGAAGGCTTGGTTACAAAATAAAATTTACCCAATTATCTGTAGTATATGATCAGCCACAATTCACTTTGACTAGATACATGACTATCTGAACCTCAGTTTGAATGTAACGTCTATTTGAAAAATTCCCATTTAGGCATTAAGAAAGGATGAGAGGAGCAAAGAAATTTCTTTTCAGTTAATTTTTCATCAAAGCCCTACAAATAATCGGTGGTGTGTTACATAATAATTTTCCAGTTTCAAAGGTATTTGTAAAATAATTACAACTAATTAACAAAGCGATTAAGACATGATGATGAATAAGTATCGTTTTGAAAGTGTGCAAATAATAAGTGAATAGGTTGGCATAATATCTATTGAAACTAAACTGATAAAGTAATTATAAGAAATCTGATGGTCAAGTCAATTACGTAAGAGTTAAGTTACAATTAAGAGGTGACAACTTTTTTAAAATTATGAATAGATTTGTTTAAGGTGGTAATATTAATGAAAAAATTGAGTGTATTAACTTATTTGCAAACCATCCGAGCATTGGCTATTATGATGGCCAAGACAAGGAAAGAGGCTGTACACATTTCTTATGTACACACAAGTCCGGTTTGAGAATGTGGATACCGATGGCTTCCGATATATTTAGAATATGTATGCGTAAACCACACAGCAGATTGGGTGGGACTCGATAGATGATTTTGAAAGCTCTCTTGATATCTACTTGGTGTTTCGCATCAACCAAATGTGCTAGTACAGACGTTGATTTTCTGTAGATGCTTTTTTGATGCACCATCTGTTCTTCAAGTTAATAAGATGTCTTAGAATGAAACATTATCATTATGCTCTTTTTCTAAGGTAAAAGTGATTGACGGATGGACGTTGTTGAATCTTTCATGTATTACAATTGTATCTATCTTATCTGTGAGGACTATGGTTGTATCATCTACATAGCGAGAATAGAATGTTAATTGGGTGATCTCATTTTTGAGAAGGTCATTGTCTAATTTTGACAAAAAGAAATCTGCGAAAAGTAGTTCAAATGGCGAATCCATTCCAACACCATTTGATAGTCTGTAAAACCAACCATTGAATCGAAAGTTTAGGTCCATTTTGCATCTGAGGATCAACTCTTTTAGTGTAGAAACTGAAACTTCAGTTTCTATATTTGTTTTAATAAGTTAGCGGTATATTAAAATCTACTGTTTCTAGTAGGGGAACGTTAGTGAATGAGGATGATACACCTAGCGATATCATTGATTTGTTCTCAACTCTCAGATCTTTTAATTTGTTGACAAACTCTGAAGAGTCCTTAACGCTGTGTTTAACGATCTCACTGTGCAATGGTCTTGGGATTTTCACTAGCCATTTTGCTATAGCGTGATAAGTAGAAATAGTCATGTTCAGCATCTGGCTAAGAGGTAAGCCATAGATGATTTTGAAAGCTCTCTTGATATCTACTTGATGTTTCGTATCAACCAAATGTGCAAGTACAGAGATGTTTACTTGCCGTAGTTGACCTTAGCTCAGCCAGGCTGGGTGATGTCCTGAAATTCTATGACGTACCTGCCGAATTGAAATTATTGTAATTATTTTACAAACACCTTTGAACCTGGAAAAATATTATGTAACACATCAACAATTATTTGGTAATGGTATTAAACCTATTGTTTATTCATATATATATATATATATATATATATATATATATATATATATATATATAATTGATGAAAACCTACTTGAAAATAAATTTCTTCGCTCCTCTCGCCCTTTCTTAACGTCCATTTACTACAAATCAACTGATCGCCAGTTAAACAGTTCGAGTTAGATGGATTTCAGTTATACTGCGTTCTCTTAGCTGGGTTTGATTTTGGAGCTTTCATTGTCATTCCGCGCGACTTAATCGGTGCAAACTTCAATCAGTAAAATTAAAACCATCTTCTTCTCTACCATCTTGAATGGGCTTTATTTATCAACATTGAAATTTCTAAAAACAAGAAAGACGAAGTAGTTTTTCGGGAATTCAAATTTTCTGCAGGTGATCATTAAAATTCCTTGAGTTCAACCCGAACTCGGACTTATTTCCTTGGTGATGCCTAAACAAAATGAAGGTTTAAATGATGTCACACATGCTTTTCAGATATAGAATCTTATTTTTGATTAGTGGTTATTAGAATACTTGAAATGTCAAACTACTGTACTAAAATTATCGGGATATCTAATCGGATGGCATAAGGATTCATGCCTTAGTATTGACATCACTGACTATAAATATGAAATTTCACTTTATGTACTTATTTACTCTCGATAGTACCGTGTATTGATTGAAGTAATACCTACAATCATATCTAGATTTGTTAGGACCTCTAAGACAATAAGTGGCTCTGCCTCGATTAACCAATAGCTATGAAGCTAAACACACACACACTAGTGCTGTTTCTGTGCATAATGATTAATAGGAGCTTGACAATATAACATGTCTGAACTCCACCAGTGGTGATTGGTGTAATTAGTTAATTGTTACTCTAAATTAAAAGTTGATTAAAGTCGGGATCTTACCTTTGGTTCGTTATGTGACTTGAAAGTTACAGGTTTGCACCACTGAGGAGTTCCTTACTTTAATTGAATGACTGTCTAATAGTATTCTCTAGTTTTTAAAGGTACCTTGATAAGACCTGTCTGGAATGAATACAAATCTAAAAATGGTTGAAATTAGCTCAAATTAAATATCCGAAGTCCATATTTTCTTATTCAGAATATTCCTAAGTTATGTAGGTTTAATTACTATTCAAATATGGTCCACTTAAAACATTAAAGTGTCTTAGAAATCATTACTTAAACTAACAGGTTTTAATCTATTGACAGTGTCAGTAGATTAAATGCCAATTAATCAATATCAATCTAGCTACTGTAGGTTATTTTTAATAAGTGGGAACCGGGGTTAGAACTTGTGCCATGTAAGCTAATAGTTACACATGTATTCTCGTTTTCTTATGAACCAAACTGTTTTATTATTGCTTATGATACTAAAATACTACTTTATAGATAAGGAAATTCTTTTACATATGTATTCCCTTTCTTTCTGTGTCTATCTTCATCTGCATTTTTTCTCTTTTTCATCATTGCCGTCATAAAGAATCAGTACATTTTATCGATTTCGAGTATTGTGGATTTAATCATGCAGCATTTGATATTGGGAATCATTTCTGCGAATTCGCTGGTAAGTAGTACTCTGTATGTACATATATACTAGTGTAGTTTTTTTTTTTTTTGAGTCTGGCAGTTTTATTAGGGAAGCTCGTTATTGGAATTCGAAACGAATGTATTTCTGTTTATCCGTTTATCACTTAACATCGTTTGATGTCTCAAAAAAAAACACTAAGTGGTATCTAGATTAAGACAATATTTGACTTCTCTTGAATTCATCAGCTATTACTGTGAAGATATACAGAAGAAATAAAATTTATGATTAAGCTAATTTATGGTTGAAGATTTTAGGTGAACATTTCATTATTTCACATATTCTATCCCTCTTATTTGTATCTTATTCCTCTTCATTTGTTCTTTAGAATTTTTCATTACTTTTGTTGGTCTCATTTATAAATCCTTATTTGTATTTTGTACAGTACTCATGTAAAATGGGGTTTTGATTACTTGTCTGATGCTCGCATTTAATATACAAAATCGAATGTATATGTAATGATTGGTCATTCAGTTGTAATTTACGCTGCATCTATCTTGTACTTAACAGTGAATAATATGAATTCAGATGGGCTGTAGTAGTTTGAACATGTATTACATATATGCTCAAATGTTGCCTACCTAATTGTACAATGTTGTTTGGCATAGGAATAGGTTGGAAAAAAAGATAAGAGAGATCAGATCACACTATAGCCTCAGTTCCCGAAATTACTAACTATCGATTTGAATCATTTTGGTAAGTTCGTACTATCTTTCTGAAGCACACGCGAACAATGTTTAGAGACATTGATTGACATGTTTCAGGATCAATAGCAGTGATGTAGATGGGTTAACTTTTTATCTTTCTCTGGATCTTGAGTTTTAAAATTATATTTACATCTTTAATTTTATGAATTCATTCCTTCTTGTTAACTCCTATTCTCTATGCCTGGTATTTCTTACTACCATTGATATTACGACTACTACTTTAACATATACATATGTATCGGGTATCCAGCATTTTGCCAGGCTATTCGAATGTATTGAATTACGAATGTTTAAATCATAAATCATGTGAATTGTAATTATATTTGTATTACCTGGTAACATAGAAGATAACTAAAGTTTAGGTTTCATGTTTCCTAGCCTAGTTGAGATGATTCCGTATAAGCAGTTCAGCTTTGGTTAACAAGTATTTGATATAAAATTGTGATTTACTTAAACTAGAATCAAGGCACTCATTATTTAAGACATCTGAATAATCTCGCAACATGCGATATAACCAAAGTCAACAAGTTCATATGAGATCAGATTATCATGTGAGTTAAATGTTCTCTTGTCTTATTCATTAATATTATAAACACTTAGTAATTTGTGTGATAGTTTCTTTCTACCTACTTATTGATATCTATTCACTGTATTACATTGTTTCATAAAGTTGCATTGATTTGACCTACGCAGTCATATAATGTCATTCAATGCGTATTATTCTCACCTTATATGCTGGCAATTAAAAAACTCAACAGATTGACACACTTCAACACTGTCTTGATGACAGCAATTTAACTACAGTGGGCATGCAATACTATTGTTGTGAGACTGCTGGTAATAGTGTGAAATGACGATTTGGCTAAATCAACTGCTTATTTGGAGAAAACAGAGAACGTCATAAATAATACATACATTACTTTTAATTATCTATTTGCACATCTTTTGCGTTCCTCGATCAATGTTGGCTGTAGGCTTGCTTCCCTTCGTTGTCTTCATTTCTCCTACGTATTGTGTTTTTCTTCTTGTCACCTCTTAACTAACCTCATATGCTGTTTACTGTTTCCACTTTCACGCGATGTTCCACTACCTAATACTTATGGACGTCCTCATGCGTAGTATCCACCACAATAGTATTATTATCATTATTACTCATTTTAACCGAACGGAATTTCAACATTACAAATGTAGTAATATACCTACTTCGAATTAACTTTAATAACAATAACATTTGTAATGGTGTCATGATTAGAATATAACTTGTAAAGAAGGAATGAATTCATTAAATTAAAGATGTAAATATAATTTTAAAACTCAAGATCCAGAGAAAGATAAAAAGTTAACCCATCTACATCACTGCTATTGATCCTGAAACATGTCAATTAACGTCTCTAAATATTGTTCGCGTGAGCTTCAGAAAGATAGTACGAACTTACCAAAATGATTCAAATCGATAGTTAGTAATTTCGGGAACTGAGGCTATAGCATGATCTGATCTCTCTTATCTTATTTTCTAACCTATTCCTACTCAAAACAACATTGTACAATTAGGTAGGCAACGTTTGAGCATATATGTAATACATGTTCAAACTACTACACCCCATCTGAATTCATATTATTCACTGTTAAGTACAAGATAGACGTAGCGTAAATTACTGCTGAATGATCAATCAGTACATATACATTCGATTTTGTATATTAAGTGCGAACATCAGACAAATAATCAAAACCCCATTTTACATGAGTACTGTACAAAATACTGCTTCAATCAGCTTTTATAGCATGATTCGTGGAGCAATTATACGTGTATGCCTATGTTTAAGGCAGTAGAATAAGCTCTTATCTATGTGCAGAAACTTAAAGATCGACCATTATATTACAGTCTTATAATTCTTGTCTGGCTATGAATGTAAAATATTGTCTTATGATTACATGATAATAGTGACATTCATATTTAGAGGCTTTAGTCATCAGGCATGTTGTCAAATGATTTAATCATTACGAGAATTCACTTGAACTATAATTCAGACACACACAACTTAATTCATTTCGATAACTTAGCAACATGCCTTGTAATGAAGACGTATTTATACATATTTTATTATGTGTATGATTGAATTGAAATGAATTGACAAGTATATTATTATTATGAACATTAGACATTTTCATTTGTCTTATGCCTAAGTTATTCATAAATAATGTCTAGAATACCTGATATAAACTATACATTGGCTTAAGTAACCATATTTGTCTAAAGAGAGAAACAAAGGAAGTGTAAATCCATATAATCTATCACTTAAGACATTTTAAATATAAACTATACATGAGATACACAAACCAACATCGGTCTAGGCAACCATTGAATCCCCACCTCAATGGTCTAAAGATTAAGCACTCTTCACAAGGCTTGAAGGTTCTATGTTTTACAGTATTAAAAATCCCCATTATATGAATTAGAACAACATATATGAACTATATTTATATGCGAATATGAAAATTATTAAACTAATGAAGGCAATTTATGAGTCAGTTAGATTACATAACTAATCATAATAAGTAAAATGTGTAAATTGGCAATAGGATCACATATGTACTTAGTAGTAATGATAAGCAGATTAATAACAACAGCATGAGTACATATTTCAACATAAGGTAAAATAAAGGCAATTATAAGTTGAATGTAGGTGAAGACGTGTTAAATTATGAGCTAAATTGAAACTAAGTGTGAAAATAATGTGGACTTACTAGTAGTCATTGCCAATTTACGCCGCTTGTGACGTAGGCGAGAAACCCGTCTCTCAAGGAAAGACCGAGTGTACTGCTCGGCCGTTTGCTTTATTTTAGTTCACAGATGTGAAACATGGGTTCTGAATAAAGAAGATATGCGTAGTCTTTAGGTCTTTCATCAGATAGATCTTGGAAATGTCTCCTGTATATCATGAAATGATTAATTAAACCATATTAATGTTAAATACAGAGTACTAGGAAAATGGTACATCAGTGGATGGGGTTGTGAATCTTCATCGACCTAGATAGTTGGGACTTGTATTACATATGTCCAATCACCACCTGCCTCGTTATACGATGTTGGCGTAGGACTAAGAGTCGGAGTAGTATGTAAAAACGATAGGGACGGACAAACGAAAACATAGTATCAATTCATAAAATCTCTGATTGTTGACCAAAGCCATGTTTGTAGATACAGACTATCTGGTTGATGTCCGAATGATATACGCGATCTGTGGCTAGAGACACTAGGTAATATGACTTGTAATCGGTCACAGTGGCACAAGTGTATTCACTCTTCATGTTCTTTCAAATCCTAAGTTCCAGTATTCTTTCATACTTTCGTTGTTCTCATTCCTTTCCATTGAATTATACTATTCTATTAATCTTGTAAATTTGATCACGTTGTGCCAATGTGATATTATGGCAATTTGGATCTATGCACATATATGTTGGATTCTACGTTATTCATGATTGACTGACTGACTAATAGTAATCATTATGGAAAACAGATTGAATTGAAGTTAAGTCAAAACGGTAGGCAAGTCATCGCTTATTTCATTGTGTCGATAACTACTAATATAATCTCCTCTTCCATTAATACATTAGGTATAGATGTTAAATTCGATAAATATCCAACAATAGAATATCAGCAGATGTGGATTAGTAGATATTTAAAAGCGAAGAATTATTATGAAAGACAATTCAATCGAAAAGAAATCAGTCATGATGGATTTTCTTCTACAACAACATTCAATGTATCTTCTTCATATTCAACAAATTCTAATGATCAAGATCATCATAACAATAATTGTGATAACGAGAGTTTACTTGAGAAGTGGTTGATTGAAGTGAATAACTTTGCTCTGGTAAATATTCTATATTTTATCACATTTTAAATTTGAATTTGTGACAAGATGTAGAATTCATTAGACACATTACATCCTATGGATTTACTTAAAAATTCTTTTTCAAAACTGTCTACCATAAGCCAATTGATTAGAGAGTATTATAATTCGAGGGTGTTGTTGTGCTGTTGCTGGAAGTAGGAGGAATAGCAGTGGCAATGTGTTTTCTACGTGTAATAGGCGACAGAAGAAAGGTTTAAAGTATTCAACTCGAGGTTATTACATGGTATGTTGCTGAATAGATTTTTGATATCAGTATATTGATCTAAATAGTATAAAGTTCATATATTTAAAATACTTACACAAAGGCATTTTGTAATCAGCCTCAAGTAAATATCATTTAGGATATGTGATTACCTCTAGCACAAACATACATTGGTTTGAGTTACCGTACCCTATCAACGCAGTAAGATGAATAGCAAATTACTATAAGTTGTAGTAATGTTAATGGTTGTAAAAATATAATACTGGACATAGTGAATATGACTCGAGAAGAAAGAATGAATTAATTGAAAGAAAGGTATATAAAAATTGTCAAGCTGGAATTTAAGGAAACAAATAGCGAAGGCAGCTGTGCTATTGTCACCTATGCTGAACTGTCACGCAGTTTCCAAACGTTGGTTACGAAAATCTCGTGTCTTCTGTAGACCAAAGATAACGTTGCGTAAACTTGAATCGTTGGCATAATTAAAACATGTTATCGGTCTATGAAGTCTTTGACTGCTGGTCTAAGACATGTTGATAGATGCAGGCTGCCTAGTTGGTGTCCACGTGACAGTCGTGATCAGTGGTTGGATACACTGGGTGACATGGTTCAAAATCTGTAACACTTTCGTAGATGTATTCACTCTTTATGTTCTTCCAGGTCTTAAGTTTTTTATTCTTTCGTTTGTTTCACTCATTCCTGTCTAATTATGCTGTTTTCTGAATCTTGTAAATTTGATCTCGTCGTTCTAATGTGGTATGGCAACTTAAACCCTTACGCATACGCATCGGTTTCTACTTTGTATATGGATAATTGAAGGAATCATTAGCATTTGTGAAATAAGTCAAAGACAGAAGTTGGGGGGTTGATGACAGGAGTATGAGATATATTAGAAGCGAAAAATAAGTCTAATCACGATTATGGTCATGTTGAGTGCTATTAGAGATATAAGTACAGTTATCACTACTCGTTCTTTCAGATCGTGAAAATATTTTTCTTGTGGCACCTGATAAGGGAACTGGGTGATATGTGGTCTTGTTGCGACATGAGTGCATGGTCTCAGTGCCCTAGACAGAGTTGCTTGAGACTAGTAACTTACAACCTTTTTATAAGTAGTTTTAGGTGTGTTATCGTGATACTTATAAAGGCCTCACCACCCGAGATGGAAATGCATAGAGTAAGGTGAGGCGTGACATTTTGTGTTGACTCACTTTAACCCCATCCTCATTTGTGCGAAGACAGCATGGCCGTAATAAGGAAAGCACTTTAAAGCCATCCCTATGAAATAGTTAGTGTGACTTCTCTTTGATATACTGAGTTTGCTCCACTTATTCTTACCATTGCTATTCACCTGATCATCAAGTTAGAACCTAAGCGAACAGTCGGTTTAGCTCGATGGGTTCGTTGCATCATGGCAGGAATTATGATCGGGACAATGGAAACAAAACTGAGATAAGATTACTTTACTATCAATGTAGTTTCATTCCTTGGGGATAAAATTAATGTGTACTTTCTTTCCAAACAATTTCTTAATAACCATAACTTGTTTATTTGTTTAGCATCATGATTATATTAGGCTCCTATTGTTTATTTATTCTTTATTATTTCAGTCCGCTCATTTATTCTGGGGTGTGTGGGCAGTAGTATTATCAATTCAGGAAGAGAATAAATTTGATTATTTATCGTAAGTATAATTCGATAATGAATAAAAATTATGTATTTTGTTATCTGTTTGGATGGTTAGCAGAAGTTTCGACGAAGTTGAGAAGTAAAAACATTCCATCCAACCACCACTCAATAGAGTTTCTTACAGCTTTTTACGAAGCGTCATTCTACTGGTCGATCATGCAACTCCTTGCATTCAAATTTAATGAATTAATGTGGGAATTCTTAGTCAGCTAGAAACTATAAATACATATACCTTTGTGTGCATATTCGTCAATTACTTGAGTAGATTCTTCCTTACGATTTGCTGTTTTGGATGTTTCGAGGAAGGGGTGAGTTCAACTTCGAAGAAGATTAGTTAGCAGATTGGCAAACGTCACTCTAGCCTCAGGCATAACATCTATCATTACTGATGAGTTGAATCTGTAAATAAAGTGAAACCTATTAGAACGCTAGATGAAAGATATTAGAGATATTAGAGAGATTCTAGATTAAGACGTCAAAAATTTTAACGCACAAACAAATGGGTATAAATCAAAAGAGACCTATTGATGAGGTATGTTATGACTGCAAAAAATAGCTGTTATGACGGGAAGGTACAAGCAACTAACCGATATGACCTTGTATGCATGAAGTTACAATAACAAACGCCAACGAATGCCTAGTTGGTGCCTGTATGTTTGCCCGACGCCCACTCAGTTCGTATTATATTTCAAGCATTCTGTTATATATACATAAACCAGACCATGCAGCCAGCCAATTAGGGAATTAACATTAACAAGGGTGATAGTGGTAGTGAATTGGGGTAACGTATATACAATCAATTAACTGTAGTTCATAATGGAGAGATGATATAATAATAGTTAACGTACAAAACGAGAGGATAGGACTCGAGGGACATATTAGTGATGAGAATGAAAAGGTTTAGTTTAGACATAACTAAAACAACTGAAAGTCTTCTAAAGCATAGTTCTGAATGATAGTTATTCTTCTTGAATCACCCAACATAACAGAATGTGATATCGATTCATTCATTAACTGTATCTATGAATTCCATTTTGGCGGACTTATTGATATCTTATTGAAATCCGTTGGTTATTAGTATTGTGTTATTAGTGTATTTGAAGAAAATCAATTGATGAGGTAATGAACCCTCATCAGCGGAGATTGTCTAAACACGTATAAGATATACAGATGCCTAACAGCTGCATATCTTAACATCATGAGACATTTGCTAGCGACCAAACTAAAACACGGCTTCAGCCCATGAAATTATTGTCCACTTGACTAAACACATGGTGTTACGTTTATAATGTCTGGTTGGAGTTCATCCGATAATAATGGGCAACAGTTGGAGATTTTAGACTATATGACACATGGCTTAAATGTCACACATCCTAGAAACTACTAGGGATCTTGATTGGATAGAATGCTTCCTAATACATTTTATGCTTCGAGATATTCAGCAACCTTTAAAAAACACTATGATTTCTTCTTTTATATTCATATTTATTGATTGATATTTAGTAACATGATCCGATGCATATTTCTCCTAGATTAGACGCTGAGTACAACTACTTTTGTCAATAATTCCCTTATTATGTATAAATGTATTTCTCTTATTATTACTTTTTCAGATATGGTATCTCACGTATGAATCAGTATTATATAATGAAAGAACATCTCATCAAGACTACACTTGGTTCATGAATAGCTGCATATTATATCCAAATAAACTTGAAATAGTAAACTGAAAATAACAACAATAAAACTGTAGAATGATGAAAGTTTGTTCATTTCTAGACCTCCGTAATTATGTGTTGAGAATGTGACTGTTTTATTCTGGTGATCGAACTACTAGTTTTCTTTTCTTCTACTTCTGATATGATGAAGTGTAACGATTGTCATTCCATTTTGTTTTTACTAGTTTACGTTGTTTTCTGTTGTTTCGTTTTTTTTTTTTTTGTAATTTACTGAGAGAAACAAATATGCAGGCATACAATAACGTACTTTTTTCTTGTTCAAACGCTTGCAGTCAATCATATCTAAGTATGACCTCTAGCTGAGGATTGTTATGTAATGTGAAAGTACAATTTAGGGATGATGCTTAGCAATTCTAAAAATTTGACATCACTAATTAGTGTGAGTAAGATAATCATTGAGAAATATGAATCACTGTACATCAGTTTCATCCTAGTGCGTGTCACTTTAGCAATGGTCATCCATGCTCCAATCAGGGAATCGAGCGTAAGATCTTCAGATTTCGCTGATAAAACAACTGTACTTCTTGGCTTCCAATGGTTGTCTAACTCAGATCAATTTATGATGCCAAATCGAATAATTTCCACAGCACTCAATTACAATTCTTAAGATGTCCACAACAAATTATGTGGTCACCTAATCAGATGCAAACCAGAGTATCAGAAACTAGCTAACTAGAAACAACTAATTTTCTTGAGTAAAATAAGAGTTTGATGATTCAAACTAAAATTTATAGTGTTGAACATGACAAGTGTTGAGTTGTCGCTAGATAAATTGTATGCAGAATGCAAAACAACTGTGACTTGTGACCACTAATTGTAATACTGGACTGTTTTAGGAAACAGTTTAGGGCAACCGAAATGCTTCTTGGTACATCTATGGAGATTCGAGATTCGTGGATGCGATAAGCTCATGAATATGGTAAAGACAAGTATGTATCCTGTTCTTGTTATTTTCAAACAGAAAATCTCTTAAACGGTTTCAGTAAATCTCTATGTAAAATAGCTACACTCTGAAACTGTATTGCATTTCAGAGACTAAATATGTGTTTTGATTGATTAGCAGCCAGTAAGGAGGTGACGCTGATTAATATGCTTGGATTTTCTAGATTAATATAGACAGATTATGTGGATATTGTTGATCATGATACTAGAAAAGTGAATATTTGTTTCGTTTAATTTCGATATACCCAACTCCCTTTGCAGCTGAGGTTGGAGACTAGAACATTCAGAAATAGAAGCAAACACTTAGACTGTTGAATCAGCATTCAATGACTTGCGTTTGTAACTTCAGTTAATTCGTCATATAACACTTAATTTCATCTATTGTCATAAGTGAGTGAACACGTTTGATATAGTTGAAATCTACTAGCCTTGTTTACTCAGTTCTTGTTACAGAATTACTTCTTGAAGTTGATAACTACTAAGGTTATGTTGATTAGGATTGATCGTTGTGAATACTTTATATCCGGATACTTTGTCTAAATAATTCTCATATTTATGCACATATTTATATTTAGTAGAAAGAAACCTCTTGTACTGACTGTATAAAGTTCAGAGTTTATATTTGTATGTGAAGATCACATGCATCTATTTATGCAGTTTGTTACTGTTGTTCTACATTCTCAGATTACACACATCATCCATGAAATCAAGATGATAAACTATTGAATGTGTACACTTTTGCATAGTAGAAGCAGATTAATATCTATAAATAAACAGCCTAATTATGTGCATACTTTTCTGCTTCACTTTTGGCATATACAGTAATAAAAGTAAAGAAATGGAATATTTCATAACTTTCATTAACCTTTTTTTTTTAGTAACAATTTTACTTGTGAAAGACAATATGCCTTAAAATGAATAGATGTATGTTAACTTACTTGGAATGTGAAATGAAGTTAATGAATTACTGCAATCTTATCTATTTAGTATAATTTAACTACATTTTAACTTGATTACATGCATTGGACTGAGTTAGAGAACTATTGTAAACTGTTTAGTCTTGGAATGGAACACTTCTGCAGTTTGCATCCACAACCGAACCAGGGAAACGTGCTGAAAATTTTAGGGTTTCTTGGCTAACGCCTAATCATTAGGCCAGTGAGCCTGTTAATGATGAAGCGTAAGCCGCAGAGCCAGTAGGTTGTGAATGTGCTCTGTTGAAGATTTAATGCTAAGATGAAACAGCCATCTTGTGCTTCTTGATTGCCTAGTTAAGTTGATGCCAAATTAAAAATCGGCAATCTCCATGAGATGTAATTATAACTCAATTTTGGTTAAACTGAGGTAGTTTTGTCGAGATAGGCATTAGGTTTAGATGTGCGTATTTGAAATAGATCGATGTCGCCACAGAACCCCAACACCACCACCATGTAACTACAATAATCAGTTTATTAGTGATTAACTTCAAGATGTTTCTGAAGTTCTGATTTGAAACTGTGACTGATGGAGTTCAGAGTAAGACAGTTATAACCAATATCATTAACTGATCGTCACACTATATCATAATTTAATTCTGTCACTTTTATTCACTGAGCGTCTACTTGATTCAGAGGGTTGCACGTTGACTGTTAGATTTCCTACTGACACGACTACTTCACTGACTGTGTGATCTATGCAGCCTTTGATTCTCTGCATGAATTAAGTGGCGACAACTGATATGCACTATCATTTGACAGACTCTGTTCACACAACTTTTAATTCAGACGTTTTATTTTCATGGAACTGTCGGTCAATATCGTTCAGCAAACCCTACTTGACAACCTGCTCAAGTAATGTCAATATTTTTCATCCAGTTACCATTAGATGGTTAGAAAGAATCAGCGGGCATTCTTATTTAATATGGATTCAGACTTAGTAGATATTAATGAGCAATAACTGTCTGTAACCATAATGTAACTGACGCTTACTGTAAGATTCTAGTCTAAGTCATACGGTATCAGAGTTAGGATATATTACAATCTATTTGTGACTATTTTGTAGGGAGGTGCTTCCAGCAAAATTTTGTTCAGAAGTTTAGTCTACCTACTTTTCCCAGCTTTGACAATATCACAATTATACTGTTTAACGGCTTTTGAATAAACAAATTCCAATCCCGTACAACATAGAAAGATAGGGAATAATTTTAATATTTACACTATCATAGTAGAAGACTGTGAAATTGAAAGAATTTAAACGTGATGTAATTGAGAAACAACTAGGTGGTACAATCGAATGAAGGTAATACTACCATGACGAGGGGAGGGGCTGAAAGCTAAACGCTGATTCATTTTGGGTACAGATGTCTGGTTTAAGATAATTGATGACCATATCTTCGATGAGTTTTAGTAGAGTTGAATTTAGTCGTATACTAATTACTTTAAAGGAAAATAAAGTATTCTTGAAATTCACTGATATTAACTCAGCATTCATTTGTCTCCACCCTCCTGTTACGCAATCAACTAAAATTCTAATTCACTAACTTTTCACCCTTTTTCTGTTATTCTGGAAATTTCGCTTACTAATTATAACAGTTACTATCGACTTCATTTGCATTTTTCTGTTCATCATCATGACAATTATGTTACACACGTAATTCCTTATGAATAACTTCAATTTATGCGCGCGTTAAGTATCTATTTTACAATTTTGATCTTAATGGTTGTTCCAGGTTGCATACTGGAGCTGATGGGAAGCAAATGAAATAAAATGAATCATGTTATCCTGCTCAAATGTTAAATGAGTAACTTAGTACTAAATATTCTTCCACACTATCGGCTGTTGTATGTAACTGTAAGTTGTAGGACAACGGCCAGTACGACGGAAAATATTGATACTTAGACTATACATATGACATGCAGGTAGTTGTTTCAATAAAATCATCATAAATTCAGGTTTTTGCTGATCTGTTTTGCTTTCGGTAAATCTCATCGTCAGTAATTTTTAGTTTACGGACTATGATGTTAATTGATTAACACTTTAATAAAATACATGTTTGGACACTGCCTATTTTTAGCACTGAACAGCTTATATCGATTACATTGCAACTTGAACATCAAGTGTATTATGATGCTTTACAGTTAGATGGTTAGAGACAGTCAGCAGAGAAGCTTACTTAATCTAGCTCTCGAATTGGCATTTGTCAGCAACACGTGGATGTAATCTTAAGGGAACGAATACTCTTCTCATGAGACTCCAACTATCATTACATAGAATTAGAACCTATGACATAACGTCTCCTCTCTGCTGAACAATGTAGAACCTGTATGAACAAATTCAAGTTGCCGCACCATTATTTCAACGCAGTAAGATAAACATATCAAAGCAGTAGAAGTAACATTAAATACTACCACGATAGAACCCAGAATGGATAAGGAAATAAATTACACAACTATCTCCGATTCTCATGTAACTCGCATAAACAGTTTAGGTAACAGTATACATATATGCAAATAAAGGAAGGCATAAAACAATGCGCATCCCCAGTCCTTGTAAAATAAAACTTCGTAAATTAAGGTAGTAGTAGTAGTAGTAGTATGTACATGTACAAAATACAAATGAAAACATATGAATGGTACAAAAAATTTAACAGATATACGTGTAAATATGTACAGTCGTTATCTCTTCATTGGTTAGTCTTCTGTATGTCTCCGCTTCTTGTGCTTCTGCTTTCGCATAGCACCATCATTGTAATCATCTTCCGCATAACTATAATGAATGCTATTCATAGAAGGATTATCTTGAGCAACAGCTTCTAACGCTTCATGTTCAGTAAAAGATAAACGGTGCTTCTTTTTATTCGGATAAGTTGTTTTAGTGTTATCAACTGCGGCACTACTTTGAACTGGTTTTACCATAAACGATACACATGGTGATATAGCTACCAAATTCTTCTTTGTTGGTTGAACATTAGGGTTGATTTGATGACTTTTATCATGTAAAACAGCATTATTATCAGCATCAGTGTAATCATCATCGATGTCAATATGATCATGATGAACATGATACGGAGATATTACACTACCATTCACAGTAGTACTACTCAATCTTTCTTGTAGTATAGGTCCTATTGGAATATCTTTCCCTTTATTAATACGTTCTAAGACATGATCAATAGCACTATCGATCATTGAGGCGAATATTGGATTTTCAATTTGACTGTTGGCTAAAAGGATTAAACAAAGTGAACACAAAAAAGAAAAGTGTAATTATTTAATAATAGAAGCTTAGTGTGAATTGGTAGCGTTTCACCTTTAGCCACCAATTCGCTCCACATATTTCAGTTTTGGTAACTGGGTAGTCGCATCAGTTTAGTGTATTCACACGACTAAGAGACAGTGACAATTTTTAGGACGGGAGGTTAAGTGCAGTCAGTCGCATTAACAATTTTCACAATACTATGTTCGAGCATACATTTTGGGTGTCCATTTATGCCAAATTTTGTGTGACTGAGTAAGTGCAGAATAGATGTAATACATACCAACACCAATTATTAACTGAATAAGTTGTAATTTGCATGGCTTAGGCAGCATTGCACAGTAATGCAATATCATTCGCATACTTACGGTTGAAGGGTCTTTCTGTAAGTAACAGACCAACAACACCATTATGTACTCATTTCTGAGCTGCTTCTAAAATATTACAAATGGAAAGTTGAAAAAAAGTGGTATGAGTGAGTAACCCCCTCTAAGTTCACTGCTGGAATGGCAATAATGGAGAGCTAGGAAGTACATGAGAGACTGATCGATGTGGTTAGCACGCCTTGTGAGATTTCCAATGTAGGTAATTGTGTGTTACATCAAAATCTCGACCCATCGGAATAGACTGGTATGTTTTAGGGAGCCTACATAAAACTAAATCTCATAAACTGGACGTCCTGTAATCGGAAACAATGCTTATCTACACTCTCAGAAAAAATGAAGCTTACTAAGAACCCAGCTCAATTTAGTGTTTGGTTGCGGATGTAGTTAGTTTGCTTACGTTGGTTGGTTCAAGACGATAGGTTTGTTGACCACCGAGACGCAAGATAAGATTGGCATATATCACGATACGATCAATGTCCAGATGGGTCGTCCGAAAGGAGCTGTAGTCTCATACACATCTACTCCAGCGGTAGATGTTGGCAATGTGTCTAGTCTGAATTCACTTGTAGAAACAGGATACCAAGTAGAACATGGGCGATGGCTCTAATGGAAGTTAATGCTAGCCAGAAACTAGTTATGGTCTGAACAGAGCTGTAGAAGACGATCACCTTTATCTGACATACGACCACTCAGTCGGTATATATCTTAGGGCCAGCCACTGTTTTCCTCAACAAGCAATGCAGAGTGGTGTCTGAAGACACAAGAAAGCTAGAGACAGCCAAATCAAAACATGGTAACGGTGCATAAACTTGTTGACTGTTGATCTGAGTCGTGTAGATAGATGCAGACTACTTGGTTGAAGACAACGCGATTGCCGTAACCGGGAGTTAAAGACTTAGTGGCATGGCTCAAAATCGATTACAGCGGGACAAGTTCCTTTACTTTTTATTCTCCCTTGAGAATTCGGAGCTTAAAATTAATACATAAATTTCGATCAGAATCATATTTCCTATATCAACTCTTTTCTTATTTCCATTGAAATCACTTAACTTTAGTGCAATATTTGTTGAACGTGCTTTAATGAGATCATTTATTCCGCAGTAAAACTCATGCTTAGTTGTGATTCATCAGTGTAAAGGCAGATTACGAAGAAATATCATTCTCTACACCAATTTTCTTTCATTAATTCACACGGTAGTTGAATTACGTAAGGTTATGCAATCCTATGGAAGCTGGTGATCACAGTTAGCACATCATTTGTTTTTTTACGATCCCGGGGTTTATCGAATCAGGATTTTTTAATTCATCTTGATAGACTCTTCGAGTTCACCAGTGAGGTTTGGAAGCAGAGCATTTCTTCTCATCCTATCACTTTTGTAAGCAATACCCCTCCCCACCATTATACTCTGGATGTAGGCAGTGAGCATAACTTCTTTAGCGGAGACTATAAACACGATGAAATATGAGAACGTTTCGAGATGGAAAGAAAATTCCTCTACTCACGATTGTATTAGGGCCTTTGATAGCCTAACAAGGTTACAGATAGTTCTACATCAAAACAAAACAGCTGTCTAGCTAAACCCCGTTGATATTCAAGTGAATAATCAACACTTAGCGTTGTTGCATTACAACCCTCCAAAAAATATTGATCCAAAAGTCCTATATTACCGCATTTGGTTTTACAAATTAAACACAAGTATAAGTACTATGGAAGAGAGTTGTGGGTGGCCAAACCAAAACATAGTATCAGCTCATGAAGTCACTGACTGATGGTTTGAGTTATGTCGGTAGATACAGACTACCTGGTTGGGGTCCGTGAGAATACCGTAACCAGTGGTTGGAAAAGTTGAGTGACATGGCTCAAAATCGGTCACAGTAGCGCAGGTTTACCCACCCTTTGTCCTCCTTTAAATCACAAGCTTGAAATTATTTCCATATTCCACATGTCCACTTTTCTTTATTCTCGTTATTATTATCATTGAAATAACGTTTACCTCCATTAATATGGTGTTAATCTTGCTGCACTTCTGAGGTATGATCACTTGGACCGATGCAAACATGTGTCAGGTTCTATGTTGATCATATATACATATATATAAGTACTATGGATGAATAACTGTATTTGCATTTAAAAAGAAAAGGTGATAAGAACTTTAATTACACTTTTAAAGTCAATTTTAAATTATTACTGATCATTTGCAGCCTTTTAGTACAAATAGTCAGTAATAAATGAAGATCAGCCTGTAATTTATGAGAAAACGATCTCATCACCTATTGTCGGTTGTCCAGAGTAAAAAAAATTACTTGTATATAAATCTGCCTACTGATTAGTAGTACACAAAAACTTGCAAAATATGAAAACTTTACGGTTGGATACCCATTGGTATCTGTGTTAAATCAACTAATAGCCCTAACTATTAATTATGATTATAGCTCACACCTCAACCAGGTAGCATAAGCCTACCTACTACCACAGTCGGTGAAGATTCATAGCCTTAAAAGTCGATAACAACTAACTTTTGTGAAATAAATAGCTATTGTAACCGACACGATATGCCTTTTAATGAATAAAATTCAATACACTTAATGCACATAATAACCACCAAAATGAAACACTTACTGTTTTGTGTCAATGATTCAGTTGGTTTTTTGATACCAGCTTTTGGTTGACATTTTTCACTTAAAGCTGGACTTTCTAAAACATGTCTAGATAACTGTTTAGTCGGTGACTTTAGTTGGTTCCCAGCGGATGTATTAGTAGAATTCGCTTGATTTTTGACTGTTGGTTTCGGAGTGGATGGACCTTTTGGTGTACATGCCAGTGTAGGTTTTAGAGTGGAAGTAGGTTTCGGAGTAGATAAATGTTGTAAATTTGACATAGAGTTTTGTGTGGATGCAGGTTTTAAAGGAGTATCTGATGATTCAGTTGTGATGGCTATTTGAGATTTCTGTAGCGTTGCTTTAGATCGAGGTGTTGTAGGCTTCTGTGATAAAGATTCTACTAGCCTGGACAACTGTACTCCAAAATTTTCTATTTTATCATCAAGACGTTTAAAAGTATCCTGTAGATACGGTTCAATCTCTACATAATGGAAAATAAGATATATTTAATCAAAAGGCATTAAGTCAACATTTCAAATTTAATAATCACGTTTAAAATACGTAGGTTGAAAGACAGTTTAAGTGTTTTATTATTTTACATCAAAACCGCACACAGATTTTTCGTCTAACCGAAAGCTAAACAATAATAAACAATCGACATGTAACTCTATTGGGTTCGCTTATCGTGACTAACCAGTCGGGATACACTTAATCAATAAATGCCTGTTACCCCACGTGGAGTATAGGCCGCCGACTAGGATTCTACAACCAACTCTGTCCTGGGCTTTCCTTACCGTTTCTTCTCGAGAGCTGTTTATTAATTTCACGTCTGCCACCGATTCCAGAAGCAATGTGTTTTTTAAACTTCCTCTTTTCCTTTCGCCTTCAGAATTCTAAGTTAATGCTTGTCTTGTGATGCGGTCTGGTGATTTCACCAATGTGTATTGTATCCATCTCCAGCGTCTTTTCCTAATTTTTTCCTTAAGTGGATCTCAGTTTGTTCTCTGCCATGAGAGGTTGCAGCCGACAGTATCTTGAGCAAACAACTGTTTATAAATACTTGTATCTTTTGAACGATTTTCGTAGTTCTCTGTACGTTTAGCGCCATACAACAGAACTGTCTTCAGGTTTGAATTGAAGATTCTGATTTTGATGTTGGCTGACAACCGGTTTGAATTCCAGATGTTTTTCAAATGTAAAAGTTCTTGCCTTTCCCTGTCAATAAGTGCCTTCACATCTGTATCAGATCCCTCTTGTTTATCAAAGACGATGCCTAGGTATGCAGAAATTTACGCATCTTCAAGAGCTTCTCTGTCAAGTGTAATTGGGCCGGTGTTCGTTGTTTTATATATAAGGTTCTTCCCGACAGTGCTGCTACCTTAACGTGGTGGTCAGGCTTGCCTATCATGATGACTCAATCGGGCTATACTGGCTGGAACAATTGTTCCTCAGGGTCCTATCATTCCAAGCAGGTCAGTTGAAGAGAGGTGAGACTAAAAGCGGCAAACATAAAGTCCGAGGACTAGGCGGCACTGTCGGCTGTAAAGAGGTGTGACGGTAGTAAGGTGTTTTACTCAGACAACCAGCATACCAGCGATGTTGCCTTCCCACAAAAAAAGGCGGGATTAGAAAAGGTCGACTCCAAAAATAAACATCTCACCTTACTCCACGGATTTCCATCTCCGGTAGAAAGGCCCTAACAAGTATGGAGCTACAACAAAAACCTCTCTCAAAAATGCCGTGTGTGACTGACCACAGGGCACTGCGGTTACGCTCCCAGGTCTTTAAGATCAACCGTGTCCTGATTCGCTTTTCAGGAACATCAAGAAGAACCCTTTCACAGTGTGGGCAACTGGAAAGAGGTAACTTCCCTCATACCTCTATACCCCCACTATACATCTAGGGATCTTACTTTGTGTATTTTTAGGTCTACTGCTATAGTGACTGCTGCTACACTGGCCGTCTTCACTGCATTTGTTGTTGTGTCAGGATATACTGACTAAAACAAATGTTTCTACAGATCATACCTAGATAGGCAAGTCTGTTAGAGTGACAATAATAAAAGTATGAAATTCATGTTCCGTAATCTAAGTCATACTACCTACTATACAGAAATGCAATAGTTATAAGGTGTTTTCCTCAAATAACCACCTTTTCAGAGATACTGTCTTCCCATAACGGAAGGACGGTTAGAAAACGTTAGCCACAAAAATAAAAATCACACCTCACACTATTAATCTCCGTCACTGACGGCAAGACCCTAAAACAAGCCCAAAGCTAACACATTTAAAACTACTCATGAGAAGGTTGTATATGACTGTCTTAGGTAGTTGCACCTAGGGGACTACAATGACGTCACTAGGTCCTCAAGACCACTCATCATATTTTCGGATACATCAAAAGCAAGAACGCTTTTAAAGACAGGGGGAATCGAAAATCGATGACTGCTCTCATACCGTTAATAGCACTCAACATTTCGATTAGCCATCTTGTATATCGCATTTTTTATACGTTCTATTTGTTTGGCAAGACACTATTATTAATGTAAATATACGTGCATCGTTTATTACTACTTAATTGTCAGTTAAATAAGAGGTCTAATTGGTATTTTGGTGGCAGACAAAGAAACATGATTTAGACCAACAGCCAATAACTACATGGACTCATACTACGTCACTGATCAATCCCAGCTTTTGCGAGCTAACAGTATACATAGAGGTAGGGAGTGATTAGGGATACGAAATGAACGCTTTAGTTACACTAAACAATTACAGCTCTATCAACCGAATTTTTATTTTCGCCTATTATTTTATACCTCATCACTTCATGATACGTGAGTAGTGCTTCGAAAACAACGACCACAAACCTGCAGACTACGCATATTTTTTACTTCTGCAACCCCTATTAAACATTCATATCAGAGGAAAGCAACTGCGAATAATACAAATAAACCAATTACCCATTCAAAAGCTCTTACGTTTAGCGAGAAAGTAACTTACCGTTATTTTTGATATCCTGACTACCTTTTCTTATGGGACTAAAAATGCAAAGGTCAAGAGTAATGTAAGCGGATTAGGATGAATGTTACATAAATGAAATTAAGGGTACCATATTATACATTAGAGACATTCCTGATAATCTTAAATGATTTATCACTACACGTACATACTGGATAGCAGTTTTGCAAACTATTCAATACATTGGAAACACTAACTGCAATTGAGGTTTGTTACAGTAAAGTTGACTATACTATCTGAACAACGGCTTGATTATGTTCTAAGCAAGTCACTTTAGTGGCTTAGATACAGTGCATTATTTATTGGTAGTATATATTAGAAGTGATTAATTTGTGACATGGTTCAAAATGAAAGAGGTTATGCAATTCAGTGGCTTCAACACTAATCAAAAATAGTTAAGAATAAAAGCCACTAGTGACCTTGCTGTAGTTCTCTACAATATAGCTTATTAGTAGTAAGATGTCCGTCATAAACGAACTAAAATTATCTTGCTTATAGTTACATCCTGCATAATATTGTCGATTAGTTTTGAGAACATTTTCAGTGCGCTTTTATATGATAAAAATTACACGGATTAGTACTAGACGGTTATGTTCTGTAAGGTACAGCGACATATAAGGAAATAACAAGTTGCCAACATTACGTAATAACCCACTTATTAATCCTACGGACAGAGAAACGAATGAAAGGCAGTCTGTACACCTCGTTGCCTCCCGATGTGTTCGGAAGGCGTGCGAATAATATACTTGACTTTTCTTCTTCAGTGGTCCCAATAAGTAAATATTCTGATTCCCCTTCAGTGCCATCATTTGATAATTTAGGCAATATCTTTTGAACAGATGTCTCTCCTTTTTCCAGCCGTTTTAGTATTCGTCTGAAAAACTTCGCAAAGGATTGGTTCTCCAAGTCCAAAAGTGATACAGCATCATGACAATCTTCGGGAATATCTACGTAGGCAAGTAATGCTTCCATAATCAAACGAATCAATTCTAAATATGAAGACAAGAGAATAAGGTGTTAACATGTAAAATAGTAGGTGAGCAACTCTAAATAGGGGAAAAATTAAAATGCAAAATTAATTCAGTGAAACTCATAGCGTGTAGATATGCTATATGATATTCTGTGTCCCAGATGGATTTGTTTCACGTTATCGTTGGCTCGAACTATGACGGAGTCCCTGGGGGATATAAGTTGACTATTATAAACACCTTTACTCATCCGATTGTTATGAGAATGGTTTGGTCATCTGATGTAAGATGATAGAATGTAGCCAAACAAAAACTGGTAAAAAATTGCATTGACCAACTTGCTACCTTAACTAAATCCCACTATAAATATTTAATAGGATCAAAAAATCGGCCACGCAGTTGCAGCACGTCTTTTAGTCGAATTTGCGAAGTTTGACAAAAGTAGAAAACTAGGATGTACAAAACACAGCTAATCAGGATAGTACAATACATTAGTTATCCAGTATCTAATGAAATTGCCACTTAGAATATTGACAACATATTTTAATAAAACAGAAACAATATGGAGAAAATTATGGCAATAGTAGTGTTAGTAGTAGTAGATAAATGTGGTAAACACGATTACTTAAGACGCAAAGGAAATAATATAATTCTCAGAGGAACGAAAGCATGATCAGTTATATGCTATACCACATAACCAACTTCTACAACACCTAGCCATTCCTACAAATGACCTAGATCAACAGATAATTATTTTGTTGAAAATTTTGATCTGCCCATACTATTACTTTTACCAACACGCGAGACAAGTGTAACACATGTCCAATTCGCCAATTAGTAAATGTTTACAACCTGGTTAAGCCGACCAATTATGCAAACTTATAGTGACCACAAACCTCCAATAAATAGTTTCTGATTTTGAAAAAGCAACGATGCATAAAACATAAGCATGACGACTGACTTTAAAAACCAAATTTAAGATACATTCAGATTAGGGAAAGTTAGCAGTACAAATCATAAGGAAACCACTGATACATGTTTTTAAAAATTACCCCGAGATATAGTACAATTTTATTCTGATGAAAGTCATAATAAATATATATGACAGGAAACAAATATACTGGTTCATAATGAGGCATTTAATGTTGACAGTGAACACAATCACACGACTGGTGGGGAATAAATTTTAGTGGTAGTGAGAACAAGTCACAAGAAATACGGTTCACTAAACAGTGAAATGTACGCATTAATATTATTCTGTGGAACGGAAATTACTTTAATACTGCAAACAAACGAGCTGTGAGGGAACTAGTGGCCAACCACATTCTTTAGAAATAACAACAGGGAAGCACAATAAGTAGTACTCTTAAGAATCTAAACTTAGAAGTCTAAAAAGTGTTATACTCAAATACAATCAAGTTTTGATAAATTATCTCCATATAATTAAGGGTCAAAAAGCTAAAATGACAGCGCTTACTGACTATTTCACCATTAATATATACTATTAAGAAAGTCGTGAAGAAAATGTGCCACAAGTATACTTTGAATGGATTGAACACTTTGAAAAAATTAGCCTAATTTCGGTGCTCACGCAGCAATTGACCTCGGCATCATGCTAAGATCTCCGACGCTAAACTTACCCTACAACCAACTGAAGTCACGCAACGACTAGTGACCTAGAAATCAAAAGTATCCTAGGTTCAAACTTCAAACTTTTCTTGGCAAGACCAATTAGCTTTCCTTCTTTCAGATTTGGATTTAGATGGTAGGGTAAAATTTCATGCTATGGAAAGAACGGTGCTTAATATTTTTCTACTGAAATTAAATTTAAATAAATAAGTTCAGAATTGGGTACAGGTGTCTATATAATCGCATATACACTGTTGTAAATTAGTACTTGCAAAAATTAGGCAGACGTTGGGCTTTCTTCCAAAATATTCGGTAGTAGGTGTCAACACTATGTCTTTAGGTAAAGAGCCCTAAAGTTTGTTCATTTTAACCGAACGAGAGATATCACTGATTTACGTTTAGGCTCTTTCACACTTTGTCTTAAAAGGGAATACATTCGGGTTCGTAACGGGGAATGATTCCCTGAAATAAATAGTTCTGTAGTCCCTTATCATTGGTTCCAACTATGTTTGTTCCAGTAGGTATGGCTAGCTGAAGGTGCTAGGTCAGGCATCTCCGCCAGATCACGATACGGCACATATGATACACACATAG
This sequence comes from Schistosoma japonicum, assembly GCA_025215515.1. Lineage (NCBI taxonomy): Eukaryota > Metazoa > Platyhelminthes > Trematoda > Strigeidida > Schistosomatidae > Schistosoma > Schistosoma japonicum. The sequence continues at coordinate 15,770,808 of CM046067.1, read as the reverse complement.
ATATCTATCACGGATGTCGTATCGATTCGCGTCCTACTTATCACAGAATATATCTTACTCTTCTGGGTTTTACCCATTCATACGTGTGGGTTTAAATGTTAGAAGTTACTCTGAATATTTTACTATCGCAAATGATTAAATACATTATAGTCTACACTGGTTAGCAAGTTGTGGTGTTGGTACAAACCTGAAGGTTATTTTTAAAGTTTGTATATCATTATATAGCTGTTACTTCTAAATATTTTATTTAAGTAAAAAAAAGTCGTGTTTAGCCGGACAAGGTATATTATCTACTTTTAAATTTATACCGTTTTGATTGGTTGTTTGATAATCTTTATAAATAATACATTTCACGCGGAGTAGGGGGGGAAAGAAAACTCAATTAGTGGGAAGTAATGGCATTTATTACCGCATGTGGATCCTATTACAAGGTTTGAAACCTGAGTCTATCGAATAGTGAAGATCTAGAGGCACTTTAATAACGACCCTCAAATGTCACATTAGTTGTATGCTGGTCAAATCGGGGTAGTGAGCCACACTAATCGCACATGTCACAATTATTTCAGAGTTGTCATGGTTCCAGATCCAATACGCAGAATTACTACTAGACGTGGAGTAACAACTACTTTTCACATCGCACCACAGTATATCACTGTGGCCAAGTTGGGGAAACAAGATTACGTTGTCCCAAATAGAAGAGAATGCATGAAAAACCGAACCACCCTATTATAAGTCAGCTCCGTCATTGCGGGGTACCTCAAAGTAGCTGGGGTGCACTTTAACATGAAAAAAGTTTTACTATTTGTTCAAAATACGCATAATACCATAATACTAGGTTGTTTGCACCACAGAAACTTTTTTATTTTAGGCATCTTTGATCGTAATTCTCTCACATTAGGGTACAAACAAATGTAGGGTGAACGGTCATTATCTTGTTAGGAGTGTTCAGTGCATGTGTTTGCCATAGGGCATTCCTTAAGTAACGAGTCGAAACCTGGCTGAGCTAGTTTTTTAGGATTTTTAAGGTTGAAATAGTTAGGAATATACCCATTGTTTAAAAAAAACACATTGTAGTTCTGAGCATAGAAACATAATATTTCTTTGCTCACTGTGGACAAGTAAAGATACCTTGGACTAAAATCAAAGAAGGGACACAAGTTAGGTTTGCAGACCCGATTTCACACCATTCAAGGAACGACTATCAACACTAAACATGTATCTTTTAAAATACAGGCGTCTTCAAGGTGACCTCATATTGACGTACAGAATTCTAGATATGCATGGGCATACGTTGAAACATATATTTGCAATTAATTTCGAAGCAAAACCTGAAGCCATAGTCCTCACTCAAATAAGTAAAAAAGTAGTCCTTAAGCGAATGTAGCGATTAAAACATGGAAGTAGCGAAAAGATATATTACAGTGGTGATTCCTATTTATTTAAATATATTGAGTGGCCTTACGTAAGGAAAATCGAGCAGCCTGTGAAACTATAAGTCCTTTCAATGACAAATTTTTAGAATACAGTAAACATGGAGAACAGCCCAATGGGGAACAATATAGGCAAATTATATATAGTTTTATAGGTATCTTCGTCCAAAAATGAACGAAAATATTTACAAAACTTGGGCGCCGAGTGTATGTAAGACATATGAATAGAATATATTTGTTAATAATCTCAGCGGATGAAATTAATGAAAAATTTCAACGTTTCGCTCGGCAAACTGGTCCGAGCTTCTTCAGGGAAATATTTCCTTGGAATTTTTCATTAATTTCATCCGCTGAGATTATTAACAAATATATTCTATTCATATGAAATTATATATAGGATTAAAGTTTTCATTGGTTGAGCTCTTAGGGGTTGTTTGGAGAAAGCTAGCTTATGGGACTTGAGTTAAGACCATGACCTGATAAACTTAAGAAACGGTATCTTGTTGGCACTATGTCGTAGTGACCATAGTCTACCTCAAAAATATGTATACAGAGCACAAGCAGTAACAAATAAAAGCTCAGCCAAATCGTTTCTTAAATAAATTAATTGTAATGACTTTTTTCAAGACCATCTCGAAATTCTAATCATATGTCACTGGTAGCTTTTTGACATGTCAAAATTATGACAATCATTACAAATAACATTAACTGATCGTCATACAAATTGAATAAAGTAAGAATTCAAGTTTTGCAACATCAGCTGGCTGGCTGTACCAGTAAAGCTAATAATTAATCTTCCATAACAAGGCTTGAAACTTGTAAGTTCGATCCATAATTGGGCCATTACTGTTCATTATTAAGTAGTTTTGATTTATGAAAGACAGTTTCTCATCTGATTTTCACTTGAACCCAACTAAGATCAATCTTTAATGATTACAAAACATACACAAACTTGTAATCAGTACATTTATCTGTAGAATTATCAATTATTTTGGATGAAACAGCTAAAAGTTTTTCTTTCAACTTCCTATTATCATGTTTTACAAATGCAATTTAGTGTATTTACATGAATTGTTTGAATTTAACGGAATGCTCTTAAACTTGACTAGCTTCTACTCGATTCATTTCAAAATAGCAATAGAGAAAATATAGTTTCTTAGCGACAGAAGGATAAGTACTTCAGATAAAATAGATTTGTAACTTACTAACATCAAATAATATTTAAAAAAGAATGGTGTTTCCGAGTAAGCATCCCTTGATAAATTTAGTGAAAACAAAACTGATTAAACAGATGAAACTACAGCCCAGATAAAGTTTGTTTTCATTCACCCGGATTTAAAGATGTTGATATTATAGAAATGTTGTAACGTGTGGTTTGGATTCTTATTCGACCGCGAAATCTCTGTCATCAATTATTAATCTCTTCTAAGTGGACCGCTTGATTTGACTCCTAAGCTTTGACTCGACTCCCAGGTTAAAACTACACTTCAAAGTAAACACGACAGAGAAGACAGGAAATACGGCAAAATAACATTTCACTGCAAGGTGTCCATTACGTACAAAAACTAGGGTATTTATATTATCATAAATGTCCTTCAGGCTTCTAGAGATTTCTATATCCTACTAAACACAGTAGTAGTAAGATAACTGTCCAATCAGAGATATATCACGTGACTTCTCATTGGTCTAGAATTTTCCGGTAAAAGCTATCTGCGTGCTGACTGGACACAATTTTCTCTATTGATTTCTACGCCTTTCTGAACTAGTTTCAAGGGGTTATTTTGGCTCTACCCAACAAGAAATAATCGGAAGGAGACTCAACCCAACACTAACTAGAATTTATTGTACCGCAAAACTATCTATATCGTACAGAAAGTTCTCTCAAACAATTGAAAATCTACTGGTATCTTTCTTATTTTACCGCTAGTTTTTTGCATAAATTTACGTGTACCTGCGAAAGCAGTTGCATTGGCAGAACAGAAAGTAGGACCTACCTACGTTTTGACAAACATGTCTCAAAGTATCTACGATTTCAAGTATTCCAAGCATCTAATAACACAATTGCCAGACATTTGATGGACACACGACACCAGATCGATATCACGGAATCCTTCAAAGCATTTAACAAACAAAAGCTTTAGACCTAAAATCGCTACTAAACGCTCGAAACCAAATTTATGTTTCTCAAACGAAACAGCTATCAATTTACGTTCTATTCGGGACTTGTCAGATGGATGTACTATCGGCATATCTAGGCAATCCACTCAGGATGCGCATAACGCAACGGCAACTGATCAATTTCATTCCATGTCAAATAAACGGGAAGATCCAAACGTATTGTAACTATATTATTACCTCATTGCGATTACCCCTTTCCTCAAATTTGAATTATATTATTGTCTTAATATCTATTTTGTTTAGATTAAATTCAATTTTTTTGTTACATCATCGTTTTTTTTAGATTATTAGGTCTAACTTATCCAATTATCATTATCACGAATTATTCTGAATTAGATAGCCATTGATAACCTGGAAGCAGTGGACAGCTTTTTCGTCTAAACTGTGTCTGTCTTTTGTATTTGATGTATATTGGCAACATTCTGTGCAATGTATTAATAATGCATACATGTCAAACATGAATTGATAATTTTGAATGTAATCACGTCCAAATATGACTATGTTTAACTTTATTTCAAATGATATTCCAAGTTGTTAGCAGCAGTTAATGTGAAACCAACGAAATGAAATGAATCATCCTTCTACTCTGCACTAATAATTATTCTTGTTTTTTTGAAAATAATAAACAGAATAATGTACATGAAGTAAATGTAACGAATTCGTAAGTGTATCCTTGATAGATATGAACTAGTTAACAGTGAATGCATTCACCTATCAATGCATAGACTTTATCTAATCAATTTTGTATATTTATGTGTAGCATGGATTCAATAGAGTCTTAAAATAACTTTCTAATTTTTTTAGGACAAGTGTACTTTAAGGTTAAATTTTAATTAATACAGTTTAAATTGATTCTTATTACGTTCATTATTGGTGATCAACAAAATACATGATGTACACAACTCGTACTCGTCAAATGAATGCATTTGATGTAACTAAATAGTTGATGAGTACCAATTATCACGAAATTTAATTCCAGATATACTTTTTACCAAATGCATAACATCTGGATTAAATTAATTATGTTGTATCGGAGGATAGAATAGGAAATCATAATCTATCGAGTCTATTATTCGTGTTATTGGGATCTTTACGCATAACATTTGGTAAAACGATTAGTGACTATGATATTTGTGTAGATTAAATTATGAGCTTTTTACATTTTCATTAACGATTGTCTGTTGTGACGCGTGGTTTTGATTCTTTTATCGACAGCGAAATCTCTGTCGTCAATTATTATCTCGTTTAGGTTGACCACTTGATTCGGCTCCTAAGCTTTGATACGACCTCCAGGCTAAAACGACACTTCGACGTGAACACAAGAGAGAAGACAGGATATACAGCAAAACAACATTTTACTGCATGGTTCAATTATGTACAGAAAACTAGGGTATTCATAGTATCATAAATGTCCTTCAGGCTTCTAGAGATTTGTATATCCTACTAAACACAGTAGTAGTAAGATAACTGCCCAATAACGTATAATGACACCATAATCCTGAACTCTGCACATAATTCTAAGTCAGCCATTTTTGTATTTTCTGTTACTAAATGGTTCAGTATGCAGTATATGAAAGCGGCTGTTTAACTTAATAAATAACTTGGTCTTAACTATTATTCGTCAGTGTTTGTTCTTTCTCTTCATACCTATGTAGAAGAGTTTGGTCACTTAGACACAGTGCTAGCCAATTGTCGTTTTCAAGTCTATCAGGTCGTAGTCATAGCAAGAGTCTCATCGGCTGATCCACTCTCACGATAACTGGAAGGTTACTTCAATGCGTTGATGATCACTAATTACCTTGAAGGTTTTGTAAGAGCTAATAATGAAGTGGGAAGGTAGAATGAAGTGAAAATATCTGAATAAATATTTGATATACATCATGATCGTCACGTCAACAGATATTAAACGAATTCTCAGTAAATATGACATAATGTTGTATATTTCTCAAGTAAATGAGATATATCAACCAAAATTACAAAATGAAATAAAGGTGTTCATACGAGAACGGTCTTTGAAACTTCCAAAGGAGATACTCTTAGAAATATCCCAGATGAATTCTACGGATAAAAACAATAGGTGTAAATAACCTAACAAACGCATAACAAAAACAATTCAGTGGACAGGGATGATGAAACGCTTACGAAATCCAGTAGTAATTTTGCAGTTGAACCAACGGAAGTAGTCATACTCAGAAAACTTAACAAAAGATAAGTATCTGGATGATTGTCAGAAATACGGAGCAAGCTGGGAGTATTCCACCCAATATTATTTTAAGAACTTTGAAGAGGTGTTACCCCTCCCCATGTCGATTAAGCAATCCTAGATGAATTCTAACGATTTCTAATCAATAAAAACCTATAAATATACATGGTTTTTGCGTACGTTTAACGGTGACTACAGTGGAACAGATCCTTTTACCTGATTGGAGACTGGGAAGGGGATATGTTGGGCGTCCGAAAAGTTTCTATCTGAATTTCCAGTATCACAAGTTTGTAGGCCATTTGTAAGAGCGTAACGACATACCACACTTAGCGTTCGTATGCGTTGACCTTTGATCATAAACTACATTAGAATCCCAAAATGTCCCCATCCTACTATCATACTTATAACACGTTAATCTGACTCATTCTTAACTTCATTAGTGTCTAGATATACGTCGTCAGAACTCTTTATGAAGGACAAGCTACAGCTATTTTACGCACATTAATTGTATTCTCATTAAATGCTTTGCTTCGTTTATTACCACATTCGTTCACGCCCAGGCTCTCATTCATGAATCATTAAATGTTATTATATCACTTTTAGTTCATGAACTAGAACCAATTACCTACGCAGTCGTCACATATATTTCCCCATCATTAATTTCATTGTTGTTATTAATATGTAGTCTCTTGAAGGGGAGGAGTATATATTAGTGAATGAAATATATTTGAGGATAGGAACCTTAGACTTACTTAAATTACCTTCACTGAGTTGAATGATTAAATTATGGAGTTCTCATCAGTCCAAACTTCTAGTAGATGCGAGCCATGAGAATTACTCTGGATTTGATAAGCGGTTTGTTGAACTAGTTGACTATTGTTAAGGCGTCTTATTTTTCAACTCTTATCTTAATTAAGAAAAATCAGCCTGATTCGACGGAATAGGAGGATACTCATTTATGAAGATATTCTTACAGCTCACCTTTACTAAGTTTGTGTTGGTAGCATTTGTACAATTAAACCATTCAGCTTAGAGAATATAGCTTAACTAAAACTATCTGCCCGAAATATAATTCTTTTCTACTATGACAAATTCTGACTATTTGGCTTAACCTTTACATTAACTAATTCAGGGTTAATGTCATAATGATCTATAAATGATACGTATCATGGATTTGTTTGAAATTCATTATCTGTAATTGAGTAATAATAATGAGAGTAAGAAACAAGCCAATCACTCACTTCATTTATCCATGTTATTATCTAACCAATAAATAACAGTAACAATTTGATAAAGATAATTGAATTATTAAAAAATGACAAGATTTTTTGTCCAAAATAAAGAAGTACTTCAATGAAGGAGGTAAATCAAATGGTTTTATTATGCATAGTTGTTCCATTTCTTATAAGAAATAATGTAGAAAATCAAATTTATGAATAGGGAATCATAGAAGATTGACTACTTATAATTAATACTAGTAGTAATACTAAAAACAACAACAACAAAACAATGGTAGTAAATAATAATAATTGAAAAATTGATGTATAGATCTTCTTCATTGTTCACAATAATAGTTAGTTGAAAGCATTCAGAAGTTCTTTTAAAGTTTGTATCCTCTTACTTCACTTTTACGCCAGTTGATTTAGCATTTGTACTTTGGACGGAATCTAATTGTTTGCCCAAATATTCCCTGAAACAGAAAAATGGAATATGCAAAACAAAGCACTGTAAACAGTTATGTTTATCAATAGATTTAACAGTTGTTTGGCTCAGAAACTAATTGATGTAGTGGATGAAATATGCTGTTTAGTGGGAAGGGGTTCTAAATAAGTAGATGTCATTACATATATTATTACTGAATAAAAAGATTACTAATTAACAATCGTTTTGTAACTTCTTTTTATCAACACAGAGAATTTAATACAAATAAGCACCGAAATCTGGGTTAGGACGTTGTTTATTCAACAAGGTAGTGGCATATCGACAGGAGATGGATTTTCCAAGTATGATCGCAGGTTATTTGTTTCTTCAGGCTCTTGGAGCTTACATACATCGGTTTAAAATCATGGTTATTTAACTTTTCTTTGTGGCCCGTTATTAAACACTAGATCCCCTTAAGAGCCGGATGTTTTCTTTTGTAGATAATACTCTTACCACGTGAAAACAGTGATTAGAACTTCCCTGACAGAAGTTATGAATGCGTCGCTATATGGCAGCATGGCTACAGGGTGAGCGAATTATCTTTATCCTAAGTCACACCAAGTAATTTTCAGAGGCCTATTGTATTAATCACAGAGAAATCCGTTAGACTAATGGTGTATAAAATGTTAACTTCTATCATCGTACTAAGTTCACTTGAGGCTACAAAACACTAAACTCGGAGGAACTATGTTGATTTTAGACCTAAAAGTGAATACAATGATCATATATTCACCCCTTGTCAAGTTTCAGAACATAAGGACACCGACGTCTAACAATAATGGTCATCCTTGACAACAGCAGCAGATACTGTGGGGGTGTTTGTCACTGAAAAGCCTGTACCAGAAGCACATGAACCCTATGAACGCTCACTACTCGTAAACTACTGGTGGAGTCAGTGAATTTTTAACTCCAAGTGGTGTTCGTAAGGGCTATCCATTACACTCTCTTCAACTAAATTTTCGGGAACTGATCAACCAAGAGACTTAGGTAACGAGCTAGAATGTAAGGTTGATAGTTTCATAATAACATATGGAGTCATTCTAAAGCCTTGAGTAATAAAGCAGGTATGTTGGGGACGCGATTCTCGTTCTTCAAATGGAAAACACTGAATAAAGAAGTTAAGCACGTTGAGAACTCCACTTATTGAAGAAGTCTCATCTATCCTAATCATCTGGTGCATAACGAAATCTTGAAACGGATTTTGAAACCGCACTCGGATTTAGAAAACGTGCGTTACTTTTCGTGTGGGAGAGGTGTCTGTCTGCTGACAAAAAATAAGTATATTGCAGAGCAGTCACAGATATATTTCCGACGTTCCTCGTGTTTGCTGGGATTATCAAGTAAGTACTGCTGACGTTAGTCAGTCAGTTACAACGTAGAACGTGGTACATGCGTACATCAGTTCGAGTTACTATGCCCCAATTAGCAGATAGACATTAAATTGTCGGACCGAATTCCAGAGTAAAGAAGGTAGCAACAGAGTAAGTACTAATGGAAAGGTATAGAAATCACGGATAAGATTTGAAAAATGTAATTCAGTAAAGAAAAAATTACGATAAGCTCAAGAACTTATAATTTAAAGGAAGACAAGGAGTGGATGCACCTGCGCCATTGCCAACGATTTTGAGCCATATCACCTAAAGTCTCTAACCATCTGTAACGCTCATCGTGTGGGCCCCAACCAGGTAGTCTGCATCTATTAACATGGCTCAGTGCAGTTGTCAATGACTTCATGGATTGGTGCCATGTTTTCGTTTGGCCACCCCTAGCTTTCTTCCAACCTACTCCCACAACTGACAACATTGCTCGTCGAGGTAGGCGGTGGTCAGGCATACGCAATACATGTCCTAACCACCTTACCTGGTGAAGATTCACCAGTTCATCAATAGACTTACCGTATTTACCTAGTACCCTATTCCTAACCTACTCATTGCTTACTCAGTGGTCCCAGCAAACACGAGCAATGTTTCAGAGACATCTATGATCAAATACTAGGAGCCTACGAATATCCTCTAACCTTAATGGCCATGTTTCACATCCATAAAGTAAAACGGATCTAACTGCTGCGCAGTAAACGCGTCCTTTCGTCAGTAACGAATCTATCACCTACGCTACAAGTGATGCAAATTGGCAATAGCTAATCGGGCATTATGTATACGAGCCGAGATTTCAGCAGATACCAGACCGTCAGGACTGATGAGGCTCCCGAGATAAGTAAAACGGTTAACACACTCAATAGTTTCGCTCCCTATCACTAACTTCGGTGCCGAATTAAGCCAGTCCTGAAGCAGCATTTTGCATTTGGATGGGGAGAATCGTATCCCAAACATGCTTACATCCATTTTTAGGGTTGTCAAAAAATTCTGCATTTTATCAGCATCTTCATTCAATAGAACTATATCATCTGCATATTCTAAGTCAGTAAGTTTATCTCCTAGAAGGAGGTCAACCCCAGAGAAATCAGACGTTGACAATGTTAACTATAAAAGTATGTCCATGATAAAATTAAATAAAGATGGGGGAAGCGGACAACCTTGACGGACACCACTAGAAGTGATCAATGTCGACGACAATCTGACATAAGCTCTAACACGACATGTGGTGTTCGAGTAGAGAGATTGTATAAGGTTAATGTACTTCTTCGGTACGCCTTTCAGTGATAGACATTGCCACGATCGATAGAGTCAAACGCCGCCTTAAGGTCAAGCAATACAGCTATTGTTGGGCGTCTGACAGTGTGCCTATGTTCCAGAACCTGCCTAAGTGTGAATATTTGGTCTCTACAACCACGTCCGGGTCTGAAACCACCTTGGTTTTCTCGAGTTTGCGCTTCACGAGCTTTAGTTAGACGTCTAAGTATTATTGAAGCCAATATTTTACACACTATATTTGTTAAGCTGATTCCTCGGTAATTATCACACGAGGACTTCTGTCCTTTCTTATAGATTGGGACGATTAGTGTTTGAGACCAGTCAGATGGGATTACGTCCAGTTCCTAAATTCTAACCAAGATCTCAGTTAATCTCGCTGCTACAGCTGGACCACTATCCTTAAATATCTCAGAGGTCAATCCATCAAATCTAGCTGCTCTCCCTCGCTTTAAGTTCCCTATAGTCTTCTCAACCTCACTGAGACTTGGGAAACTAATGTTAATTTGCCATTCAGAATGTTTGGGGATGGTGGGTAACAGGGATGACGCCGAGGGCCAGTTGAACTGTTCCCTAAAGTGTTCCGCCCATCGGCCGAATATTCTGGATTGACAATCAATAGTGGAACCATCTTTTTCGGAGATAGTTTGACTTACAGTCAGGTTTCTGATACCCATTTCCTTGATAAGTCTGAACAGTTGTCCACTGTTACCTATTGCCGCTGCCTTTTCCATCTCTTTAGCTTTCACCACCTACCACTGCTCACAATCATTGGGTAAGCTTTTAACCAGCTTGTGTTTAAGTTGTCTTTGTTCCTCATCATGTTAAGAACCAGACGAGATGTGTTGCCGAGCACCTATCAGTTCAGTAGATGCAGTTGAAATCCACTGAGTTTTATTAACCTTTTGGTTTAGCTTACTAGTAGATATTACTGCTGTTTCAACAGCTCGTTGGATATCATTTCAAGCTAACTCAGGATGAGTACAGCACTGCCAACGTAAGAAGCAGGATGATAAAGAAAGATAGTATATCAGTTGATAAGGTTGTTAATTTTCACTAAATGAGGTGATTGGGGCATATATTATACATGGTTGACAAGCGCTTGCATTGTCGCACGATTATGACTGCTATAGAAAACCAGGGTCCACCAAACCAAAGCATAAGTCCATGAATTCGATGAATATCTGTCTGAGTCATGTCCTAAGTAAAGACTACTAGCTTGCAGTCCGGAGATTGTTGTGACTAATGGTTGGAGAAATTAAGTGATATCGACAGAAGTGATTACGACGCCGTAAGTGCTTCTAAACTTTGCTTTCCTAAAAATTATGAGAGTAAAATAATACTACACTTTTTAAAACTTGTCTCAACACCTGTTTGTGTATGAGTGGTTAGATGTATTCGATACTTCTCTGTTACACATAAAATAAAGTGAACCTGAACGTTAAGCTGAAAATGCGAACCAAAGGATTCCGAATTGACTAGTCGAAAGCATAACGTGATCGCGTAAAATCTAAAGATCTCAGACTGAAGTTGGCGATGAACACTACTGATGAATCTTAAGTCAATAAGAAAATAACTGCCTACAGTGGTGGCTCAGAAATTAGGGTGCGCGAACCTTAACCATCAAACCAAAGTTTTGAATCCAGTTTCACATACTTAGATTTGGATAACAGGGTAGTAGCAAGAGCCCACGCACGCGTAGTGGCTGGAGGCCATGTACGTGAACCTGTACATAGTAAATGAATCAAGATGAATTCTCCAGAGAACTTTAGTTCTAGACAAGTAATTCGCTTAACACTTAAACGTAACGCTTCACAGTTATACTTACCAATTATGCACCATTATTTTCTGTAATGAAACCAGTGCATTATAACGAACATTTGGATCATCATGTTGTAGTAAAGCCATCACCAACTGTTTACCTCCAAGAGTTTCAATTATTCTATAGAAGAGAAAAAACACTAATTTATGGAGGAACTATCAATAATGTGCAACGAAGAACCTGTTGAGTATGAAGATAAAAGGTTCTGTACATAAACACCAGAGAGTCTGAGGCTATACAATCGCCTCGTATCGTGCATTTATGACTCCGGTACTGAATGGAAAAGTGAGGTGATCAGGTTATGACACAGTATCGTAAATAGATGTCATGTCACGGAATATAATTCTGTAAAAGGGACGTTTGCAAAAGGTAGAAGGTCGGAAAGTGATTACTCTAATTTTCACAATCCAGAAGCATGTTAAACCAAGGACTATTATGGTATATAATGGCAAGTAGATGGTCTACAGATATCTTCTGTGATTGCCTGAAGTAATCGTTTACAAATAAATTCTTTAGATACTTTTACTGGTAACATGGGACTAATCGTTAACTCCTGTACGAGCATTCGAGAGGGAGAATAATATTTAGTTACACGAATACGTTCCTATGCTAAAACGTATCTTGATTTTAAAACAGAGAATCATCTTCAGAACACTTAATGTAGCTGTCTTCTGATTAGCTAAAAATTAGCATTGATTTAAACTGATTATTTAAAAGTCACAAAGGTTTGAAAATACTCTTCTATTTAAATAGAGATAGGAAATTTATAAATTCTTAAGTCGAGATCTTATGTGTCCTTTTTTATATTTGACAACATTCACATTATTTATGTGCTTAATGTAATTCAACATATTGAGTTGTGATATGTTACGGTTCGGAATATGAACCCCAGCTAATAGATCTACGGGTGGCTCGATTTTTATACTGATGACCGCAACACTTGATACGATTATGATGAACAATTATCATTAATGTTGTCTTTAAAACTGGATACCCCAACTACGTTTCTCCTCCAAACCCCGAGCTACTCTAGAAGATGAAACTTGTAGGATTTCATTGTGAAGAAGGAAGTGAGACAAACATTATTCATTTGAAGTGTATATATCTATACATTAATTAATTTAAAGTGATCATTAATGAAGTGAAATCATCAACTGAATATAGCTGGTGTACAGAACTTAATATGACTGAGTAAGTGCGAAATTGGAATCGAATTAATTAATACAATTAAATGTTATAAGCACTTATATTTGAATATAATCCGCATTAGATTAAATATGTATGATGAAAGTTTAATAAATGAAGCTTGTGAACATCAATACAAATTTTTCGCTTAATTTCTGGAAAATTGCAGTTTTTGAAGATTGAAAAAGGTTGATGAGCATTTTATGAGGTGATGAAATTCTATGGTTCTCATAACTCCGCCTGGAACCCCCTAGGGGTGCCGTCGGTCCCAATCCCCGATAAAAGGAGGGCTGAGCATGGAGTTCGCAACCCCATCCCGTAAAAAAATAACCTTGCTAAAAAATGCTAACTAGTAAAAACCAATGGCTCTCATAATTCAATGAAATGGAACAAGATTCAGGTTTACAATAAAGGCTAGTAAATAACAAAAATCTTGTTCTAAAAGTTCAACTCACTGTTTGCCACGTGGGTAGTGTCTTACAAATTCTCCAATATCATGTACAGTTACGGATAATGTTAGCGAATCAGTACCGAGTTCTACTAATCGTACTAACATTCTAAAAGTAGTAAGAAAAATAACCAAGTATCCAAACATAGACCAAGTAAACTCGTTATTCCGTTAGTCATAAGGACATACGTATCGACCTTAAAGTGTGGGCTTTTCATACTTTTCTCTTCAAGAACTAATTCTTTTGGTATGTATCATATTCTGTATGCACACCCTTTTCTGTTACTACGAATGACGTGACTACTATTCCTAGTAATTTGGTCATCATGTTGTGCTAATAAGGTATGGCAACTTGGACCAATGTTACTACGTGCCAGGTTTTATGCTGTGCATATATACATAGATATATGCAAACACAGTGTTTAATACATATAGGCCGCAAATTGATCCTCGACTAGAGTCAATCTATTTGTAGTGGACTCATAAGTTATTAAAATGATCATTAATATGCAAAGTAATTAAAAAGATCAAAGATAATCGAAGATAACGTAATCCATATTATTAATTCAAGACAAACAATTTTTTATCAAAATTCGATGTTAAATTAGATCAATCATTGTATACATACACCGTTATAAGTTGTTATACCATCAGAAACACAACAAGATTGTGAACCAGGTCACCCAACATCAACCAAGTAGTCCGCATCCGTCTTAAAATGACGGTTAACAATTTCATGGACTGATGATACATTCTGGTATGGTCATCCTTAACGTTTTTTTCCATCCTACTTCCACCAAACAAGTCAATATAAAATGATATATCTAGCCTGCTAAAGTTGTGATAAGTTAGTGAGAACGCAAGTTGAGAGGTGGGAAGTCACTGTTGTGTGAATAGATAATTGTAACTAATATGTTTTCCTTTAAACTTTGCATGCGTGATTTCTCATTCAGTATTGCTTATAATAATAGACGAGCATGTGTGACTAATCTGGTTCTTGATCGATCAGTTGGATTATTGTGTTTGAATAGAAGAATAAGCCAAGGCTATGATTAGCTGTATCTAATCGTATCGCATGTATAGTCATTAAGAAAATAATTAATCCGTCTTCGTAGATATAACAACAAGGTGATTGGGGGATATGTATTACGTATATCTGGATGCATACTTCCAATGAATAAATAATTATATTTTATATGGCAATCTAATTCTGGTGGCCTTTTGAATTTTTTAGAAGAGCCGTAGAGTTCAGTATCTTAAGACGTAGACTTCTAACAACTATGGTATTACAACTTCAAGTATCATTTAAAACTTGAGTGTAGTGCACTGATTAAAGTACAGAAAGGGTTCGAAAAGATGGCCTACTAATAGAAAACTGAGAGTTCTAATAATGAAGGTATTGTTTCATGTTGACACTCGTCAAAGCTTATTTGCAGTCATAAGAGGAATTTATATATTCAATACGATTTCAACCAGAATTATTCAGAGTCATATTCTAGGAAGTTTGTTTATTCTGGTTAGCGTTTTTTTAGCAAACTGGGAGAAAGAAGTGAAAATGGTGAAAGATTTACAAATCTTTGCGCTTTCAACAAAATGGTTATAGGTGGTACAATATTCCCCACAAACGCATACACAAGGCTACATGGATCTCACCGGATCATACTACAGAGAATCAAATTGATCATATATGCATCAATAAAAAATTCAGAAGATCAATGGAAGATGTGAGAACCAGGAGAGGAGCTGATGTAGCTTTAGACCACCACCTAGTGGTTGCCAAAATGAAGCTGAAGCTAAAGAAGCAATGGATAACAGGAGCAACAGTATTAAAACGGTTAAATACAGCCTCTCTTTGGGATACTGACAAACTCAAGGAATTTAAAATAACTCTCAACAACAGGTTTCAAGCCTTACAAGATCTGCTGAACGAGGAAGAAACCACTATGGAGGACAACTGGAAAAGAATCAAAGAGGCACTAACTTCAACTTGTCAAGAGGCTCTGGGCTGCAAGAACTACCATCATAAGGAATGGATTTCCACAAAGACCCTGAGCAAAATTCAACAAAGGAGGAACAAGAAGGCAGAAATCAACAACAGCCGAACTAGAGCAGAAAAAATCAAGGCACAAAATGAATACACAGAAGCAAATAAACAAGTAAAGAAGAGCATTAAAGCCGACAAACGGAAGTATATCGAAGGCCTTGCAACGACAGAGGAGAAAGCTGCAAGAGAAGGAAATATGAAACAGCTATACGACACAACGAAGAAACTGGCAGGTAAATATAGTAAACCAGAGCGACCGGTCAGGAACAAAGAAGGCAAGCTAATCACCGAGATTCAAGAACAAAGAGACAGATGGGTAGAACATTTTGAGGAACTCTTGAATAGACCAGCTCCACCGAACCCACCAGACATCGAAGCAGCATCTACAGACCTCCCGATTGATGTCAATCCACCAACGATGGAAGAAATCAAGATAGCTATCAGACAGATCAAAAGTGGGAAAGCAGCAGGACCTGACAATATACCAGCTGAAGCACTCAAGTCCGACATAGACATAACGGCAAGGATGCTCCACGTTTTATTCAAGAGGATCTGGGAGGAAGAATAGGTCCTGGCAGACTGGAAAGAAGGATACCTTATCAAGATACCAAAGAAAGGAGATTTGAGCAAATGCGAGAACTACAGAGGAATCACACTATTGTCAGTACCAGGGAAAGTCTTCAACAAAGTGTTGTTGAATAGAATGAAAGATTCAGTGGATGCTCAACTTCGAGACCAACAGGCTGGTTTCCGTAAGGATCGGTCATGTACAGACCAAATCGCAACACTACGCATCATCGTTGAACAATCAGGTGAATGGAACTCGTCATTGTACATCAACTTCATCGACTATGAGAAGGTGTTTGACAGCGTAGACAGGAGATCGCTATGGAAACTTCTTCGACACTATGGTATACCAGAGAAACTCGTCAACATCATCCGGAATTCTTACGACGGACTACAGTGCAAAATTGTGCATGGAGGACAGCTGACAAATGCATTCTCAGTAAGAACCGGTGTCAGACAAGGCTGTCTGCTCTCGCCCTTCCTCTTCCTCCTAGTGGTCGAATGGATCATGAAAACCTCTACATCTGGGGAGAAGCACGGGATTCAATGGACAAGTAGGATGCAACTTGATGATCTGGACTTCGCGGATGATCTATCACTTCTATCCCATACACAACAGCAAATGCAAGTGAAGACAACCAAAGTAGCAGCAACCTCAGCATCAATAGGCCTGAACATACATAAGGGAAAGAGCAAGATCCTTAAATTCAACACCGAGAGCACCAACCTAATTGAACTTGATGGTGAAACTCTGGAAAAAGTGGATATCTTTACATACCTGGGGAGCATCATCGATGAACAAGGAGGATCCGATGCAGATGTAAGAGCAAGGATCGGCAAAGCAAGAGCAGCATTCCTACAGCTGAAAAATATATGGGACTCCAAACAACTGTCTACCAACCTCAAAGTTAGTCTCTTCAATTCGAACGTCAAGTCAGTTCTTCTGTATGGAGCTGAAACGTGGAGAACTACTGCAAATATCATCAGGAGAGTACAGGTATTTATCAACAACTGCCCACGCAGAATATTGAATGTCTGTTGGCCGAAAACCATCAGCAACAACCTACTTTGGAAAAGAACAAATCAGCTTCCAGCTGAAGAGGAAATCAGGAAACGACGTTGGAAATGGATAGGACATACATTGCGGAAATCATCAGACTGTATCACGAGACAAGCACTAACTTGGAATCCTGTTGGAAAACGGAAAAGAGGAAGGCCAAAGAACACCCTGCGTCGAGAACTGGAAGCAGACATTATAAGGATGAACAGTAACTGGAGACAGCTGGAAAGGATTGCTCAGGACAGAGTTGAATGGAGAATACTAGTGAGCGGCCTATGCTCCTCCGAGAGGGGTAACAGGCGTAAGTAAGTAAGTAAGTATATTCTAGGAAGTTACTGCTCAGTTATTCGGTGACGGAAAATTCAGGTAGGTTGCAAGAAGTTCAAACCTAAAATCTAAAAATTAAAGTTAGGTTGTGCCTAGTAAGTGGAATTCAGGGTGTGCGTTTCAACCTATTTGAGATATACCTGCATCCCAGTGCTGATATTCACACACAGAAAACTGGAATGAAAGTACATTCAGTTGACAAGTACCGAATAAGACAAAATGTTCCTCCTGAGTTTCACTTGTCAGTCACATATTAACTTTAATCGCACTTATGAACTAACTATATATCGAGAAAGTTTATTCAGGATGTACATATAGCAGTATGGATTAATCGATTGTAGACCTCAGTAACATTAGTGGGAAAATACAAATGCGTTCTAACTGAAATCTTACAGCTGGAAGTCAAGTGTTTTAATTACGAAGTCACCGACACTACAAATTCGTATATGACTAGTTAGTGATTTCGAATTGATTCCCAGTTATTTTGGCACTGTTATAAAATAAAATATAAGGGGAATAAAACTTTTACTTCTTTTTCGAACTTACTTTAACATTTCATAATTATTATCGGTGAATTTCACAGCATTTTCATACCAAAACTTCTCTGATTTATGCACAGGTGACCATTCTAGTCGACCAGATTTTAATTCAGCCATATACTCATCGAGACTGCTTACATCTTGAATACTTGCAGATAATTTCTCCTTGAATAGAGTAAATATTAATAATTATTAATAAAATGGACTGGAAATCAAAGTCTATACAACGCCAACACTACATATTTTTCAAAATAGTAGTCTAATAGAATCGTGTAACTGGCTTAACATCACAACATTATGTGAGCGTTAGTGATACTACTTGATTATTTAGACAATTAGGTGGAGTGGGGTTAGAACCTAAGACTTAAGCGACGAAGGTCAAATGTCTCAGTTCTAAACCACCGCTGCAGTACAGCCTATCAGTAAATAACACACAATGTAAAACCAAGGGTGAGTTGGCTTAAGTTACTACACTTTATATCAGCTGAGTAAGTGAAAACCTTACGATGAAAGCAAGCATAAGGACATTAATGGAAGTGAGGAAGTAAAAATTAAGAATATATTACGTCAATAATCATCCAAATTTGAACGAGTTATTTATAGAAAATTATAACATGATTGGATAGACCTTGAGTTTAGAAACGTTTAGGACTTTGTTTGACATTGATATTAATTATCCCTCTGAAGAAACTCGGGTTGGTTTTCTAGGAGAAACGTTGGAATTATTTATTTATTTGTTAATCTCTAATATCTTTCAAATATAGTTGAGAATATAGTTTGAAACTAACAAAGAATAGCAGCCTCATCAAACAATTTAGCATTATTAATTAGTATTTCACCCCCAAACTGAACATTACAAACTCTGTGGCACCATCTTATACGAGCTATGCTTTGAAGACATTTATAGTCGGATGCTAGTAGCCTACACATGCCCTTAACTTTAGGACATTTCTCAGATTAAAAGGTAATGGAATATAATATTGGAAACACTATTTAACTATAAAATTCTAGAACCAAAAATGCATGCACCACACAATGAGAAAAGCAGCATCGTAAAGATATGCAGAATCGGAAGCGATCATAGTCAAAGGTAAAACTCAACAACAGAATATGAAAATTACACACTTCGCAGACAGGGATAGAATAGAAACACAACCAAGAAAGACTTCTATTGATCGAGGAAGATCATCTGATATTTGTGAAGAGGTTAATATAATACTGTAGTAGGATTACCACAAGTTTCTGTCCTGAGCCATATCTGACATCAGAAACCATTGAATGGCACCATCTATAGAACTTCAACCAGATAAACATGATGGATCGACATATGCCAGTCCTAAACAGTTCACTTTCATACCACGACGCCGTCATACACTGAAAATCAGTCCGCCTTCTCATTCAGTTCCGACGTCAGCAAATAATGGATGATATAGGAGCCACTGAGATGACACTTGTGAAATGTAACAAAGTCAATTAAACCGATGTTTAATTGACAGCGATGTGGTAAAAAAAACACTGATGAACCTCAGCAATACTTACACTGCAAATTATCACAGTGATATGAAGTTATCAGGATGAATACTAAAGGGGTAGTAGTGATAGTAGTATCAATGATAGTGGAGATGACTGGGTATCGAGAATATGATTGAAGAACAGTGAACTAATCCGTAAAAGAAAATGTAGAAAATAAATTTGAAACTCAGAATCTAAGGAAAGACAAAAGTGAACACATTTGAACTATTGTGACAGCTTCTAAGCAAAATCATTTAAAGTATCCAATCACAAAGAGTAGTTATCATGCGGAAACCAACACTAACCCAGTTTCCTTTTCAGGTACCTCAAGAAGTATCCTTCCGTGGTATGGGCAGCCAGAAAGCGACACCCACCCTTATATCTCTAACAACACATGAGATCATCTTGTTCGAGGTCGAATCGCACCATCAACTAGTAATAACTCTCTTATCCCCATGATTGCCCCTTCTTGCATAACTTTATCACTTCACGCTTCTAATGTTAATGGTTCGAGTTTACGAAACGTTATTCCTGGTCTCCTGAAACCTCGCATTAAACTATATATCGGAGCTTTTAACGTTCGAACGCTATGCCAAATACGACAACAAGCCTCCTTAGCAATAACTCTAGATTCCCGCTCCATTGATGTCTGCTGCGTCTCTGAAACGCGTATACAGGATCCAAGTACAGCCATTCGTTTGACCTCACCTTATCAAGATAAAAAACCGTCCGGTTCACCTTTCATGTTTCCGGAGACTCCACCACTGATGTAGTGATAGTGGTTGGTCATTTTAAAGCCCAAGTAGGTAGACTAAGTGAAACCAAAAGGCATCTAGGTGGATCATATGGTGCTGAGGCTCATCGAACAGACAATGGCTACCATTAGTTACAACTATGTTCAGATAACCGTCTACTTCTCGCAAAAACCAACTTTCAGCATAAGGAAAAACATCGATTTTCATGGCGACCTCAACAATCAACTCAACGCTGGACTCAAATAGACCACATTGCTATCAGCCATCGTTGAAGAGGCTCGATAGAAGACTATCACTCGATTCGAAGTACATTTTTAGACTCAGATCATGCCTTCGTGCGAGCTCGTATTAGTCTGCGTCTCATTGGGGGTAAAAGATCCACGACAAGGATTCCCCTTAGAGTTCAACTTAATGATGAAAAAGTCAGGAACAACTAAAAAACTAATTAGTCAACTGCGTAAACTGCACTTATCCTGAGTTAGTTTGGAATGATATCCAAAAAGCTGTTGAAACAGCAGTAATATCTACTAGTAAGCTAAACCAAAAGGTTAATAAAACTCAGTGGATTTCAACTGCATCTACTGAACTGACAGGTGCTCGGCAACACATCTCGTCTGGTTCTTAACAGGATGAGGAACAAAGACAACTTAAACACAATGATTGTGAGCAGTGGTAGGTGGTGAAAGCTAAAGAGATCGAAAAGGCAGCGGCAATAGGTAACAGTAGGCAACTGTTCAGACTTATCAAGGAAATGGGTATCAGAAACCCGACTGTAAGTGAAACTATCTCCGAAAAAGATGGTTTCACTATTGATTGTCAATCCAGAATATTCGACCGATGGGCAGAACACTTTAGGGAACAGTTCAACTGGCCCTCGGCGTCATCCCTGTTGCCCACCATCCCCAAACATTCTGAATGGCAAATTAACATTAGTTTCCCAAGTCTCAGTGAGGTTGAGAAGACTATAGGGAACTTAAAGCGAGGGAGAGCAGCAGGACTAGATGGATTGACCCCTGAGAAATTTAAGGATGGTGGTCCAGCTGTAGCAGCGAGATTAACTGAGATCTTGGCTAGAATTTAGGAACTGGACGTAATCCCATCTGACTGGTCTCGAACACTAATCGTCCCAATCTATAAGAAAGGACAGAAGTCCTCGTGTGACAACTACCGAGAAATCAGCTTAACAAATATAGTGTGTAAAATATTGGCTTCAATAATACTTCGACGTCTAACTAAAGCTCGTGAAGCGCAAACTCGAGAAAACCAAGGTGGTTTCAGACCCGGACGTGGTTGTAGAGACCAAATATTCACACTTAGGCAGGTTCTGGAACATAGGCACACTGTCAGACGCCCAACAATAGCTGTATTCCCTGACCTTAAGGCGGCGTTTGACTCTATTGATCGTAAGGTTATGTGGCAATGTCTATCACTGAAAGGCGTACCGAAGAAGTACATTAACCTTATACAATCTCTCTACTCGAACACCACATGTCGTGTTAGAGCTTATGTCAGATTGTCGTCGACATTGATCACTTCTAGTGGTGTCCGTCAAGGTTGTCCGCTTCCCCCATCTTTATTTAATTTTATCATGGACATACTTTTATAGTTAACATTGTCAACGTCTGATTTCTCTGGGGTTGACCTCCTTCTAGGAGATAAACTTACTGACTTAGAATATGCAGATGATATAGTTCTATTGAATGAAGATGCTGATAAAATGCAGAATTTTTTGACAACCCTAAAAATGGATGTAAGCATGTTTGGGATACGATTCTCCCCATCCAAATGCAAAATGCTGCTTCAGGACTGGCTTAATTCGGCACCAAATTTAGTGATAGGGAGCGAAGCAATCGAATGTGTTAACCGCTTTACTTATCTCGGGAGCCTTGACGGTCTGGTGTCTGCTGAAATCTCGGCTCGTATACATTAGGCCCGATTGGCTTTTGCCGATTTGCATCACTTGTGGCGCAGGTGAGACATTCGTTTACTGACGAAAGGATGCGTTTACTGCGCAGCAGTCAGATCCGTTTAACTTTATGGATGTGAAACATGGCCATTAAAGTTAGAGGATATTCGTAGGCTCCTAGTATTTGATCAAAGATGTCTCCGAAACATTGCTCGTGTTTGCTGGGACCACTGAGTAAGCAATGAGTGGGTTAGGAATAGGGTACTAGGTAAATACAGTAAGTCTCTTGATGGACTGGTGAATCTTCACCAGGTGAGGTGGTTAGGACATGTATTACGTATGCCTGACCACCGCCTACCTCGACGAGCAATGTTGTCTGTTGTGGGAGTAGGTTGGAAGAAAGCTAGGGGTGGCCAAACGAAAACATGGCACCAATCCATGAAGTCATTGACAACTGCACTGAGCCATGTTAATAGATGCAGACTTCCTGGTTGAGGCCCACGTGATGATCGTGACAAATGGTTAGAGACTTTAGGTGATATGGCTCAAAATCGTTGGCAATGGCGCAGGTGCATCCACTCCTTGTCTTCCTTTAAATTATAAGTTCTTGAGCTTATCGTAATATACGCATGTACCACGTTCTACGTTGTAACTGACTGATTGACTATCCATGCGGTTATAAACAAGATATTCAGTACCTAATAACATGATTTAGTCAACCGTCAATCATTTTATGAAGTGATGCTACGTCGTTGATTGGTCGTGTATGATTTTTTTCTAACCTATTTACCCACTTTGCATTTCAAGGTAGATAGGTGTTGGGTATTTGAAATTAATGTCCCAGACATCTCGATAAAAATTTATCACTTCACCAATCAGTAAAATGTGGCTTGAAGCCAAATGTACGAATACGTGCTGAGTTGCTGCACTCGCAGTGGAGATGTAAAGAAAAGGCAGAAAAATAAACATGACATTGAATTTCGAATCAAAAATAAGAAATCAACTTACATTTAAGAATGCAATATCTTCAGTTAGTTCTGGATCATGACTAAAATCTTTTTGATTGAGTAACTCTAGTTCTTTCAATACTTTATATTGAACTAAACGTAAACTACAGTCTCTTTGTTCGGCACCCGTAGGCAATTTTTCTAAGATACTCTGAAAATAAAATTTTTTTAAAATAAAGACATCAACGAGGAGGCCAAAATATGCCTTTTTCTATGAACGTATGTTACTTACGTATAAAATCACTAAGTCTATTAGAAAACCAAATGCATTAAACCGTTAAGTGTGGAGTGCTAGGATTTAATAGTTCCGGATTCCACTTCACTTACTTTAGGTTCAGACAAGTGGATTTTACACAAAATGAAAGGGGTACAACCCGATTCACCCTAACTTGTAACTGATTATTAAGCTAAATTTCTTTTAGAAGCTCAATGCGTAACGAACATTTATGTTGTCACTAAGCAATTTTTTCTTGGGGGGAAAAGAATAAAAAGGCCTTTGTATACGAAAATTTGAAAGCACTTAAGGGATTGTATGCGGCTGACTTTATGTAATGCTGATGTGTAACTGTTGCATCCGATTTGCATTGATTTATGAATATGAGTTATGAGATTGCAGGACATGAGTATGTTAAAAGTATTTGATCACAAATGTCTTCTATGTATGGTACACATGGAAAGACATGACTTATAGCCTACGTGAAGGAACGTGAGTGAACTTGAGAACAATTAGCTGCTCATATCAGGGCAAAAAGAAGTGACTGACGTTCATGTGAAAACTAACTAGGTGATAAGATATATAGTGCTTTTGTGACATTAACAAACTTTAAATACCGATAGCTAGACGGAAATTGTAATAGCTGTATCACGATGCAAACTTGCATTACGAACCCAATCATAAATAACTAATATGCTCCTAACCTTAACGTGAATTCCTAGCCGACTCCTAACACCAAACGTAAAATAATTCTAACCATAAGTAATAACCCACTCTTAACATCTAACGCATTATCAGGAACATCAATTCTCGAAGTATCAACTTACAATAGCAAATAGACGACTCCATTCTTATAGATTTCTTATTCTAACAAACACAGCAACGAATTATCACACCATCTCTCAACTTTCGGCATTTTAGAACATCTATTTTACTGACACAATTACAAACAAATGTATTACGTAATAATCCAACATCCAGAAGAAATGTGGGGTACTCCACAGCTTTTTTACGGCTAAAATTACACATCAATCAGTCTAGAATAACAATACCACTTACAACGACTCCCACCCTTCAACGACCCCGCACCGACCTTGAAACCATAATTCATGAAAACTTTAAGGTTTACTCGTCAGAACTATAAGCCAGGTTAACCAAGTTAACGACCGATTAGGAACATAAGGTGGTAACGAAGCGACCCGTGAGATAGAGAACTTTATTGACTGAAGCGATTGACTTACATACCAAGCGCAGACTTACGTATTTGGCTTTGAATCAGATTCTTGTCGTGGAAAAATTAGTGATAATACCCAGTTGTTTAGGTCGAAGTAGATGGGGCAGGGTTAGAATATGTTACTAACCAATTAAAAGTCAACTCAAAGCCACGAGAGCAGCCTTGATATTCTTTATAACCCCACCCTCCAGTAATGACAAGGTAGCATCGCTATCATGCTATCTGTCTGATAGAAACACTTTATTGTGGTCACACCTTTATACATTCAGTAGTACAACCTCACCCTCTGGGTATAAGTCTGATGGCTTAAGTTGTGCAGCCCTCCGACTGATCTGTCAAACTTAATAAGACATAAAGGAATGTTCCAGTTAATAGAGCTCGATGGAATCAATGCAATATGCAGAACCGACTACCACGCCAGATAATATATACGATTGGAAAGGTCAAATTCTTTAGCTAATAGACCACTAAAGTAGTTTAAAGAGGCAGCATACAAAATAAGCATTAACCAAAGTATAACATTCTTCCACACTAATCCTTACTTTTGACTATCACAATAAGTGCCGGGTTCTACAAAACAAGCAATCAAGTGTATACTATGTGTAATATTATGCCCATAGGAAATACAGTTGTGTAACTTCATTTATTAGTGTAGAAAATTGCTTATATAGTAATGCTTGGTCTCTAATACGAAATAAATCCTCTCAGCTGATGAGAACAGATATATCCTAGGGATATTAGAAGTTTAATCATATATTTACAAATATACTGAAGGTGGGGAATTCGTTCGTGAAATTAGTACACCGTAAAGGAAATAATAGCATCCAATTATGTTTGATGAGCTCTCTTTTGTTGTCTGTCCCTTTATCACGAAGCTACATCAAAAGCAATAGTTTAACAAAAGTTGAAATGCTGATTATTTAAACTTTTATTTTATTGGGCAATTAAGCTATCATATTGCAACTATGATTTACACTTTACGTATTTACTACCATGTGATTAAAAGTAGAGTGGCAACATGGAGACTAAGGAGCTCAATTTATAGTCACAAGTCAGGGGTTTGAACCCCGCCTCACCCACTTCGGCTTAGAAAACTGGGTAATATTAACAGCCCTCACACTTAAAGTGTATCTCAAAGCCAAGTATGCTAATTTGTACCCGGCAAATGAATTAGAAAAAATATACACAAAAAAGGAATGACAAACAAATAATGTGATAATAAGGCGGAAATTAAGCAGCAAACTTACACGAAAAAGAGCCAATGAAATTCTAGTTATCTTTTCTCGATCTGCTTCAAGGAAAATGTCAGCTACTGTGGCCAATAGTGCAGAGTTCTTACATATATCCGTCACATGATTTGAATCGAAACTCATACACCATAAGCAAAAGATTAATTGATATTGTAACTGGCGACTAGTTGACTTTTCTAGTAGAACATCCCCAATGCTGTGCAAACAGAAAAACAAATGCGCCACCTAACTAATTAACACTTAATAATGGAGAGAATGAATTACAATGAGAATGTACTGAAAAGTTGTGTAGTTTCAATAGAGAAAAAGAAAAATTAATTGGCTAGGTGTTAGACATATGCAAGAAAAATATTTCAGAGTAATACAAGTGTTTATGGTCTAACCAAAAGATAGATTGCTATTTTAATAAGGACCACGATATTTCGTACAGTTCAGTGAGAAAAGGAATAGTTATTTGCAAGTACAACGTGAAATTTCAAATATGACAAGACAACTTCTACATTGAGAATAACTAGAAGCAAGATCAATTCAAATGTGAAATCGATTGAATTCAACAAGTTTATACGTTCGAAGTTCGGTCGTGAGGATTATGCTTAGAACTTGGTTGCTAAGACGGGGAAACACAAAATTGGGTTAAGACCTAAATTGTTGGATGTTAAACATAACTCCTCATAAAAGTACTTTAAAGTTTATAGTGGCTTAATGTATTAAGGAGTACAATAGTATGCTGGTAACTGGGTATGCGTATCCCAACCGTTTCGCAGGCTCAACTGCTTATTTAATACATTTACTTAGCAATCTACACTAAGATTCACCAGTATTCGATGTGTGATATCACAGCACGCGTGAGGATACCCCAAGACATTTTTCATTTAATAAAAAGTAAAACTATGCATTATTTGACTTCACAAAATATATTTCACAGAGAACTACTAGACGGCATATACGCTTTGTTAGGAAGACATATTCCACCAAATCCATAGGTGGTGCAAGTTGGGAAAATTTGAACCAGACTCTATACGGGATGCGATCTCATATCTCTGCAAGAGTGATATTTGTAAAGTATTAGCTGATGCACTCAATTGTTTTTAGCGTACCGGCTCAGTACATCAAAATAAGCCGCAGACTTCAGAAATAACTATATTCAAAACCTTAACCACAAATATTTTACGAGATATCTCAGAGCTGCTATAAGTAATCTTACAGACACTACTGTTGTATCATGGACAGATGTCTGTACTTCACTTCGAGCCATACCTTAGATGTGAGGACTAGTGGTATCGCTCACTTACTTAAACAAAAGTAGGTAATGTGCAGTTCAGAAGTGGGACCTGTTAGTCGAAGACCTGAAATTTTTAAGATCGAATTATTGTCTGTCAGACAAAATGAACACATATTTATAGGAGTTAGCAAGTTTATCCTATTAAAAAAACCTAGAAAAATCACATAGACAAGGGATAGGAATGCTGCCATATAAACACTATCAAAGTGAAACAAAACGAAACTAACGTCTCAATTCCTCCAACTTTGGCGAACTGCGCACGATACTCTCTAATGCGTAGCATCATTTGAAGGTTTCGAGCCACCGTTTGGTCATACTCATTATTCTGCAAGTGTAAAATAAGTAAACGATAACTTGTGATGCTAGTCAAAAAATTTTTCAATTAAGTATACAGTAATGAATACAATATAACGAAAGCCACCAAATAGGGATTTACTTACTTGAGAGACAATGCATGTGTTATGGCTAGTGATACTGAGATGT
The DNA here is from genome assembly GCA_025215515.1 of Schistosoma japonicum. Classification (NCBI taxonomy): domain Eukaryota; kingdom Metazoa; phylum Platyhelminthes; class Trematoda; order Strigeidida; family Schistosomatidae; genus Schistosoma; species Schistosoma japonicum. The sequence continues at coordinate 15,743,013 of CM046067.1, read as the reverse complement.
AAGGTGGTTAGGGAATGGTCGGCAGGAAAGCCTGGACCAGGGTTTCCTGATATTTGATAGACGTTAACATGGTGTCTGAAATCTGGGGAACTGACACTTGTTGGTGAATTCGATCCCAGGTCACCTGGTTTCACTGTCTGCAACCGTTACAGCGACTGACCGATAGAATGGAATTAGAACTATAAAGAACATGGTAAACATGATACCACCTACGATTCGGTGATCAACAGCTAAGGATGCTAAACTAACTGAAGTGTATGTCTCGAGGTTTATACTTATAACATAATGGTAAAATGTGCACCATAAGGTAAATGTACCATGAGGATTTCCAGATTTCCTGGAATACGAAACGCGCATTACTTCTAGAATCGCTCAGTCAGATATAAATTAGTTGTGTGAACGGATAATACTTATTTCAGAAGTTTCATCAGCCCTAATAAATTAGTGTCCCACGAAATCTCGGCACTAATTCAGAAAGATGCTTTAGTTTCCTAGATGTATCCCCTATAGTACAAGCAAGAAACTTGTCGATGACTACTGAGCAGGTTCGTGTTGGTAAGCACAGACTATCCGGTTAGGCTCTGTTTGAAGACAACTCAAAATTGGTCGGTGATGCAAGTGCATTTACTTTTATTTTTATTCAGATCTTGAGTCCCATTATTCTTTTATTCATAACTTTCCTTCCTTATTGAACTATTTTCAGGTATTCATCATGTTAAGTTAGTCAGTCACATACAATGAGGAACTAGGGCCATATGTACATCAGTCACAGTTGATATACAGCAAAATAAAGACCAGTACAGTGGAAATAGTGGTTAAATCGGTAGATAAAAAATCACTGAAAATAAAAGGCTGTTAGTAGAGTGATACACATCTATCGCATATTTAATCGATATATTCTCAGCTGCAGCATCCAAGATCCTAACAGTCATAAGTCAAGTTTTTTGATACCTAGATGTTCAGAACGGTAAATCGGTTAACGACACAATGAGTTCTGATTGATTGAACTGACTTGGATGTGTGAAGCGTATGTACAACCACCGCCCACGCCATCGTCAGCAAGTGAAGGAAACGGTTAAAAAAGTTAGAGGTGGCTACACAAAACTTGACAACACTTAATTAGGTCACGGGCAATTAGTCTGAGCTATATTAGTAGATGCAGACTACCTGGTTCAGATCCGCGTGATCATTGCGATCGGTGATAGATTTTCATTAGAATGATTCAAAGTCGGTAACAGTGGTAAGAATCGACTGACTTTTCACTTTCCGCCAGATTTTGAAATCCAATATTCCCTGATAAAACTAAATCCATCACTACCTCTGGGACTATATTCTCAATATTTAGATGTTCTAGTTGTCACTGTTGCTAAGAATGCTTGAGTTACTGACTTTTATCTACTTAATTTTATCATGTCGTGTTGATACATTATGGCAGCTAAGGCTAATGAGTATTTATAATAGGCATTATGGTGATTATTTACGACTGACTGGAAAGGTACCCAAAGTCAGAAAACAATATGACGAACGCTAACAGGTGAAAGCCGAATAACTGAAAATAATATTACAACCAAAATGCATGGATTTTTCTTTAGGCAAAGAGGAAACTTACAGTTATTGTCAGTTGCTCACGTAACCAATTAAGGTAATAGATCAAGTCGTTTTCTTCCATAAGCTGAGAAGACCAACACGCAAACTTTGCTATAATTCGCGAGGCTTGATGCATACAGAAAGGATCGCCCCTTTGAAAAAATCCGAAAAAGTGGGACCATAGTGACTCCTTTGACTTGGCGAAGTAATCACGAAAAATCTCTACACGCAATTTATCCTCCTGAAGACTCAATAGCTCATGGATTTAAAGTAATACCTGTAGCATATCGTCAATCAGTGTAAGGATATATCGTAGTGTCTGTTCTTTTGATATTTTGTTCAAAATAAATATTAAAACTCTAGCAGTCTAAAGATAATTTGTATGTCAGCTACCTACTTACCATGTTCTCATCAGTCCTAATTATATGATTTCGTGCTTCTGCCGTGGGAGCATTATCAAGCCGATTAATGAATGAGTATTGTTCTTCGTTAATTATTTGCCCTCTAAAAACAAATTACTTATGCATATTTGAGCGTACTGGAGGTAAGACTGCCAGTTTACTCTTGTAGATCTAACTTCAGCCGCTGTGGCTTGTAAGAAACTTGTGGTAGAACCAACTAGATGCAAATTAATAAAATGGGAGGGTAAAATCACTTGATGCAATATCTTCAATGTTGCCGACACGAGCATATTCTAGTGACATCGCAAAGACTTCAAAACATCCACCTTAATGTGTAGCGGCGCCTCCAGTCCGATATCCAATATTGAGCTACTTTAAATAAATTTATTTGCTTTGACATCGGAATATTGGGTTGAGGTTTTAGGTATTTAATAACATGCAAAACTGTCCGGTTATAACAGCTGGTCTATAGATTGACATCACTTTAAAATAGGTGAGTGTATACTGAATGGCGAGTTCGTGAAAAGCAAAAGGCATCATAATAGTGGACGGTTAGTTAGTTGGTTTTGAGGCAAGGGCTGTAGGATAGTGATACAAAAGTATGGAAACGTGAAAACAACTAGTTAAAAAGGAATTAATATTAAACCGATAAATTGAAAGATAGAACAGAAGATAGTAGAAAACTATTAAAATAATAAGTTGAATAGTTGAAGGCTAATTGACTGGCTAGGAGTGTATGCAACAAAAATAGGTGTTGAATGCGAGGAGTGGTACTAAAATGTGTTCAGCCTTTAGGATTTAAAAGGCGTAGTCAAATGTAAGACTTGTAAGTAAAGAGTTCGGAAATGAGCAACCTGGCTGGTGTCATATGAAACAAAGCGTTGCGTGGGGTTCGTCTATATCCCGCTGATAGGTAACTAGGCCGTGTGTGCTGGTCATGGTGACATCATGGTTTTTTCTTGCTATTGTGGCAATTTTTAAATACTTTATATTTTTTTAAAGTTCACTAGTGTTACGTATGTAATAAGTTTCTGTTTATATATGTTACCAATGCATACTGCGTTGACACTATTTAGATGTATGATTATTATTATTGTGCACGCTCTGCCTCATTGCCACTGAAGCCTTTTGCCTTCAGCTGTCCGAAGCTTAAATATGACGTCACCACACTCTTCTTCGTTCGAGTCGCGTCTAGTTTATTAATTGTTTGAATTAATATCAGATCCCTGTTATAGCATCAAAACTACATAATTCAATATCACGGGCATCGCTTTGGCTGAACTCACTATAACAAAAGTACTGGACACTTGGATTGATACTTGCATGTGGAGGTCATCTAGAAAACCCATCATTTGCCTCCAACCTTGCAGTTACTTCAAGTAAATTGAATTCTAATAAATGTTTCACTTACTATATTTACCTATATTCACTCTTAATATAGTATTTATTACCACTAGTGGGTTTGTGAGGCGTTACTGACTCGATAGTGTTCCATGGCCGCCACAATATGCCAGAAAACAGACGGTTGCCGCAAAAGTCTGTAATGGCGTTTCAGGACCTCTGCGTAACGTATCACGATTTCCGGGTGTTTGATCTCAGGCCATTGACTTGTGCTGGTGTTCGGGCTTGAAAATGTTCTACTGTTATGCTTAAACTTCACCATCACAACGTATGGTTACGCATATATATATATACATAACCCGCATAAATCAGTGATGAAGAGTTAATTCAACTAGGGAGATGTTGATGATGAGACAGAAATTTAGGGAGGCAAGGATGTCTTCTGGAGAGACTCAAGGTGATATTTATCTTGATCTTGTATATAATTCTGCAGTCACGAGAGTAGTGGGTTAAATAGATCCATACGTAAAATGTCTGCCAGTTAAACTATTTGATACTTTGGAGAATTCCTAAGCTAAGTAAAGCGTATTTCATAAATTGGGATTTTCCGGTCCCAAGTAAAGATAAAACTAGTTGTGCAAAATCTGTCTTTCCAAGAGCCGTACTGCACTTCTTGGAAGTTCTCATTTTCGTTGATGAAGTTTTGCATTTTACTGTCTGTTTAGCTTTCCGAAATTCCGTCACTACACGATGCAAGGAAATCGGCCTGTTACTGGCTTGCTCTCATACGTCCCGTTTTATGCATGTTGAAGAATGAGTAGCCTTTATCCACTCACTTAACACGTTTTTGAAATCCAGGAAATGCCAAAATAACTGGCACAATGGGGCATATATTAGACCTATTAATCATTATTATAGGGATATTAGTTGTTTAATGAACTTATCCACACTACATTTATTTAGAAATTGTCTGTTGACTTTTTTTCTATTTCACATATATAATAGCTCATATATCCATTGGAATTCAAGTTTTTCCACCTTCCATTGTCACTTATTCAACCAACAATACTTGCGTTGACACTCTCACAGATTGGGCTTTCAATTATTATGGGAATGTTAGATATCTAGTAAACCTATTCACACTGTATTTATGTTATAAATACCTACTGATTTTTTGCATCACAATACTAATTATACACACCTGATTGTCCTACTAAATGACCATCTAATTTTACATTTTATATTTAGTGAGTACCACAGTAATGAAGATTACTCACGGTTTACTTAAGAACTAACAAGCACTTGAGCTAAATTCCGAATTCCCGATAGTGGGACAAGGTTAGGAAAAGTTGTGATCGCTTACATGGAGTTTAGAATAAAGAATGCTCGTCTAAGGCAACAACTAATGGTTCATGTTTTAAGTTGGAAAATGAGGACTGACTATTATCTGTTCAGGAATACTGGAATCGATTTTTTCGAGGGATTTGTGGTATGAAGGGGTAGTGGGAACGTTGATATGTCGGAATATATAATATAAATAAATAACGCCTACTGCTATGCACGAACTAACCGCAACTCTAATCGGGAACTTATCTGCGCCAACTGATACTCGCAACCGTGACCAACGACTCGATACTGATTACTCACCCCAAGACAAAATCAAGAAGACACCAACAAGGCACTAGGAAGATTCGATTCTATTGTAATTCAAGTCTGTATATATAGTTACAAAAACGACCTTGGGAAAAACAGAGTAATTAGCATACTAAAATGACATTGCAACCAATCACAGTTAACAAGGTCCAGCGGAGGAAATGAAGAGCAGTACCGGTTACCGCTCACTTTACAATTAAATATAAAATAGCAAAATCACATGAAAATTAACTAGTTTCTTCTCTTCTTAGCAAACGTAAAATGTATGTGGCCGTTTATTTACGTTCTTCAAAATGATGTCTGTGCAATTATAATTGGTTCAGCTTTATCAACCGATGCTATATTTTTTAGCGCTTTCAAGGTTTAAAAACCCCAATAGGTTACTTAATTATATATGATTTTGCGATAAAGACACCAGCCTAGCAGTTGAATTTTATGAGATCAGAAACTGTCATAACTTGTTCATGGGGCCAATTAATTTGTACAACCTTGAACGCACGGATCTATAGTAAGAAATATTAGTATGAGTGCCTAATCAGTCTTCGCCCGTTTGTAAACCACCGCCGGTAAACCAGCCAGACAAATTGTATTATATTTCAAGCACTCCTTTATGTATACATAAGACTTGACAACGCCGTCAACCAATTAAGGAAATAACACAACTAGATAATGACATGCTAACAGTCATCAGGTCATTTGGAATAACATATCGAGTGGGACATAATAATGACATAAATAAAATGTTTACCATGCACACAACTAAATAAATTGAAGTTGTATTCCAAAACACAGTCTCAAAAGTCAGTTGTTGTTCTTGATTGGCCACGTGAAGATATAGATTCATTTTAAGAAAATATTCATGAGGCTCTCGTGAAAAAGAAATCCGAATATTTTTCAGAATGTTGTAGCAGCTTGGTACTAGTGAACATCTTAAGGACTGGCTAAGGGGTTATCTGTGGGAGTTCCCTAGAATTCTAATTTTGTTCATTTATGTTTTGTTAGTTCACAATGACTAATTGAAACTTATTAGGTTCCATTTTCTCAAGTTTTTCAGTGTTATTGTTTATAAATGATTTAGTTTTCACCTCGAGCCACAATTCTTTCTGTGTTCAGATACAAGGTCACGATTAAATCTTGACTCTTTGAAAGGACGTGGGCAGGTTATATGAGTGGGTTACCAGTAACGCACTGCCACTTGTTACTTTTGTCAAGTTCTTCAAGAAGAAGTCTCGATGTTTGTTTAGTCTTTACGGACATAATCTGACAAAATCCTAGGTGAAACTACTTAGTCACTCCTACTCTTAAATAAATTTTTTCTTTCAAATTTCAGAGGCAACACAACAAGCACAGATTTTACTACAAGCAAGAATGCTATCCAATCACCTTGGAACGAGTCTCAAAGAACGAGAACTACATGACTGTTTCAAACAAAGTTAGGTATTCGAAGCAGTCTATCATTGTTTATTTGAACAAACACTAAGGCTATTTTAAGTGTGGGTTTTTTGAAGGATGTGGACGGTGCTCATAATCTAGTGTGGATATCCTACTATGTTGTTATTCAAATAGTAAATTTCCCATTTTTTATCACAGTCACTGTCATCCAGTGATCATTAACTGACATTATTGGACGTATATAACTATTTTAAATTGATAAAATACTAGTAATAACTTTACTGAACATTTGTCAATGCCAGATATTTCAGAATACCGTCTTGGAAGCGCATGCAGAATTAAAAACTCAGATCATTTACTAGAAAAAGTGGATCCTAAGTTTTCTACTGCAAACTTTTCGGATGTAGAAACGTCGAAATCCGAGAAGTACATGGCTTTATACCAAGAATTAGAACATGTAACCACAGACAAAGCATCAGTTAGTAACGATTGTTCTAATAACAATTTCTCTGATATGGACAAATTTACCTGTTGCTGTCATGAGGGTGGAAGTGAGTCAGTCACATATTATTTAGCTTACATTGTTCACGTCGCATACATTTTCACTTGTCTCTTTCAAATCCTTGTTTCACATTACCCGATCAACGTTTGGTCAATTTGGGTGAATGTAATACTTAGGGGTTCGCGCAACCGTAATTTGTGAGTATCTATTAGTTAACTTTCAGGTCAGTACTTTATACAATCACACTTGCTAACGAGTACATACACGGGTATTTTCAGACGTGTTGCTAGTTATTCTTTATTCGATCACTAGTGTACTATAGCGAAACCAGGCTTTACCTTGAAACGTCTATCTTTAATTCTGAATGCATTTGCGAATTCTCGTAATTTTACTACTACGAAGAAATTTTTCATTCCATAGCACTACACATGCTGCTCACATATCCATTCCAACCAGTGGTATCCATAAAACTGTTGCTTGCTAAAACTTACTATTCTGATAAACATCCTTCTCTTGTTTGCTATTTTTGTCTTCTGAGAGATGGGACACGAACAATTAATACTTAGGACGTTGTACGCACCGAGGTTGTTACCCATTAGAGAATCTTCAGATTATAGTTAAAATGAAAACAGAATGAGCTCATGAAGTCTTTGATTGTTGTTCTAAGCTTTGCTAGTGGATTGGGACTACTGGGTTGGGGTCGGTGTAATAATACTGATCAATGACTTGAGACACTGGGTGACGGACCAGAATCGGCCAAATTGCCCAAGTATATTCACTGTTTCTCTTTCTCCATATCTTAAGCTCTATTATTCTTCGACTCGCATCTTTGCTTCGTTCCTTCTTGTTTAACTATATTGTGGTGTTGATCTTGGTAAGTTGATGTGATACCTTGAACCTATGTGCATATGTGCCAGGTTGTTTGTTGTACATGACTGACTGACTTACTGGGGACCTAATCGAATACTTTGAGACGAATAAAATTTGTTTGTTAATCGTATATCGCTGATTACGATTTGACCATTTTGCTCTTTAACTTGAGTTTGTGGATGAAATCACGACCCTCTATCGATAGAAGCGTAGATATAAGTAACTAAATGACATCGTCAGTTTTACTAGCTACGTCATACTGAGCTTTATAAACTAGCTGTATCTAAGCAATTAATAAGACTTCAATGACTTGTTACTGCACTATTGTTGAGTGTAATACCACTCCCGTCTGAAGGTTGGATGTCGGTGTAAAACATTTCACTTATCCGTTCACAGTATAGTACCTTTTAGAATCTGCAATTTTGGATTGAATTCTCAGTTTACGTTTCGAATGTTTAATACTACCTTAGGAGTCACATTGGACATAAGCATTGAGAAGTTTTAGTGTTATTCAGGTATGTTTGTTGTTTAATTTGCATGAAGCTGCAAAAATTCACGCCGTCAGGTCAAAAAAGCATAAATTGGTTCAAATTTGCCACAATCAATGAACGAGAGCCTTTAAGAACCGTCTGCTAACTTAATAATGTTCATACTTATGAAGAGTTTCAAAAGAAACAGATTACTAAGAGTTTTGATTTAATGCGGATATAAAATGCTGTAATACTTCGTGAGTAATAAAAGTAGGTCAAACGGCTTTCAGTCTCAACAGTTCTCATGAAATGTGACATGTGCGTAATTCACACTGTTTCTGAACTGCGCTAAATTAGACGTGAGTTTTTTCTAAGTGTTTGGTCCACAAAGCACTGTATCAGCGTCTACAGCTGTTTTATATTCTATTCTTTTCTTCAGGGCATCAAAAATATTCCTTCAGTTAATTACTCAAGTTTGCACGATTACCTGTCATCAAATAAATATGTAATCGTATGATATACATTTTGGCCATACACGTAAAGGAAATACTATTAAACTTAATTTTTGCTCGTCTTATTGTAAAAATATAAACTATCCTAGAGTAGTTATTAAGCAAATGGCTGTGCAGAAGTATCTTATAACGGCCACCAGACCCTCTTATCATTTTCCTTTCGGTTTTTTTACTCCTATGCAGTGTGTTATTTAAAAATTAACCAGTTTAAATCTTGTACTTCCTACTCATTAACATTTCTTTAATCAATATTGGTTGGTAGTTAAAACCACCTTGTTTTCAAACCCACGTTTGCTTCTGTAATATTTCAACCTTTCCATTAGTAAAGTTGTACTACCGACTGTACAGGACAGTGAAGTGTTTCAGTAAACTAACATCTTGCTTCGCAGATTTGTATCCCCTGCTGTTAGTGCTTTGAAAGTATGAACCTAACATATCAAGAACTACTCACTATGACACAATGGGTGACTGACATCAAGTTGTTGCATGGGCTCTGTGTTCACTTTTCCAGTCTTTTAGGTTCTCTTTTATCCAGTTTTCTCTCAGGTGCCTTGAGAACCTTTCCATGGTTTGGGCAACCGGGAAGTGATAACCGCCTCTATATCTCTAATAACACTTCTAATCACTTTGTCCTTTATATATATTCTTCACTGTTACTCCTATTACAGATGAACTCTCAACACTTAATAATTCAAATTCAACATCTTGGTTGCGGCGTTTGTTTACCTCAAGCCTGTTTAATATGGATATGACAATCCAATATTTATTTAAATCTGATGATGTCGCTGTACAAATGTATTTAGGTAAGTATGACTTACCTATGAATCTGTTTTTCATTCTTGACCCGCATATATGCTTTGATCGACTTTAATTAATATGTTGATCCGATTAATGCTTAAAGTTTGTTTAACGAATAGAAAAATTGAGTTCTTTTCTGTATTGAGAGTTAACATATGGAAATATATTCTGTAACACTACGAGGGGGGGGTTCGAGCCTTATTCCACTTACTTCAGTTTCGATGTCGATCGGTTAGTATCACATGCCATTACACAAAGTTGGACTTGAAACTCATCACGTGAAACAGTACGTACTAAATAAGTTGAGTTATAACATGTATATTGGAAGAGGATAAATATTGTTATGTATCACTACTGGTTACTTTTCGACTTTACTTTTAGGCTTCATCATTTTTTGAATATTTCATTTGGTGGAATTTAATTTTTGAAAAATCTATCTGAATATTGGGGAATATTTATAGTCACATCAAATCATTGATTTTCCACTATCACGCCTAAGAGTTCAGCATAGTGTCTCGTATTTTATTTGTCGATTGTGTTATGGAATGCCTCGTTACTGAGTTACGCCTGGTTACTGAATAAATACTGAAAGCTTACTCATTCCCAATAATACTAACTGTACCATTAGTATACCTTACTGACTTTCGGCTAAATATATATCGTTACAATTTCTAATAGAAAAATGGTCGATTGTATTTCTCTAGGAGAAGTGTTGTCTCTATCCATTTACTGGGATGATGAAATGTTACTTCTTGATGAGTGTGAAGAGGAAACTGCATTTGGGACGGTCTTGGTAGGAAATTCTAAAAGGATGAGTCTTTCAATCAATATCATCATCGTCATTCATAGGAATCAAATACATTTCTTCTGACTGAATTTAAAAAAAAACATTTCAGTGTCATTACTAAAACATACTCTTTTATGTGAACTAGACTCTTTGGATAGTAATGATTTGTAAATGGTATTATTGTAATCAGCTTTTGTTTAATAAATCTCAGGTTCTAATAGCGTTCCATGTCCATCAGTTTATGCAGTTGGGTACTATATCTATATATCACCGCGAATATTGATCGTTTGAGAGAGACGTCTTATTGTCATCACGCTACAGTACGAATATCATTATAAATTCTTCCTTGGACTGTTGTTTTGTTGCTTTCAGTTTGATCATTCTTCAACCAACCTGTCTTATATGATAGGTCGTAAACGAACGAGTCTTCAGGAAGAGGTGGTTCCATTAGATCATTACGATATGGATACTCGACCATCACGTCAACGTAGCAGCTACTTACTAGTGGGCAAAATTAATTTCATTAGGTCATAGTTATTTTCAAGTCTAAGGAGTCATTCTTAAGTTATTGAAATGGTTGGCTTTTAACCTATGGATTTCAGGCTCAAATTTCATTCTATATGCATAATTTTGGGCAACTGGCCATTATTACTAACCTTCACGGAAAGTGTAACATGTTAGAGAATATAAATGTGTACTTGCCAAATAAGGAACATACGTTATATATGCCACATTTGTTATCAAATTGCCTAGATTCTTTTCTTACCTTTATTATTCCTACAGCTGATCGATTATTTGGTTTCCCAGAATCTGATGTAGATTTTTACTTACTACAGCTTATATCGCTTTATGAAAAGTCCCCATCATTAGCTGAACATTTGGCAAACTATTTTATTTATCGGTAAGTTTTTCCATCCTTTAAGTTGTTGAGAAATATTTTTTGTCTGCGTTCGTTATAAACTGATCGAATTTTGATATCACTGAAAACTAGAGAGCGCCGGACAGCTGTTTCCTCCTAATCTGAAACCCCTATGGAGTAGCGATCACCCACTATTTCAACGTCGATTAAACTTAAGACCTTCAGTTTGATCGTAACCAATGCTTAGAGACTTTAGGTGATATGGCTCCAAATCATTTGCAATGGCACAGGTGCACCCACTCCTTGTCTTCCTCCAAATTCTAAGTTTCCGAACTTATCATAACTTTCTTTTTACTGAATCATATTTTCTAAAATCTTATCTCCGATCTCTACCCCATACCATTAATACTAACTTTGTTACTACCTCTCCTACTATTGGATTTAATCCGACAATTTGATTTCTATCTGCTAATTTTGGCATGGCAACTTGAACTGCTGTACGCATATACCAAGTTCTACGTTGCAACTGATTGACTGAAGGTCTTCACTTCTTGCGTTGTGCTGTTAGGGCGAATAGGTTGGCGTCCAGTGGTAGGATTCTCACTTCGATCAATTTGTTATATAGTGTAACAGTTATCCAATGCTGTTAGGGGGTAACTGTCTCATTTCTGATATTTCATTACATTCATCTTGACTAGTAGCTATATCACAAATCGATTATAGTAGGAACCCTATCATTAAACACTAACCTGGTCGTGCTGTTAGGCACTCTCAGCGAGACCCAACGGTCCTAAGTTCCATTCTTGTTCGGGTTGTCGGTGTGTACTGTCAATTAGTCATATAAAATGTAGGACAGTTAGCTAGAGACTAGGTAGCATGGCTCAGAATCAGTGACAGTAGCACAGCTGCATTCATTCTTTGTCTTCCCTTAAATCATGAGCTTAAAATTATTTATTTTCCATGGACTGTATTTCTCCCTTTATCATATTTCATATATTCACACAGGTTTCTTATTTCTACCTCTAATAATTTGGTGGTAATTTCACTGTGCTAATGAGGTGTGACAACTAGAACGGACGCACATATGAACTTGGTTCTATGTTTTACATCTCTGACTGGTTCCATCCTCAAAATTAGGCACGTGACAGTCCAGCTAATACGGGAAGCGTTTTGAGATTTACCTGTAATCAAATACTAATAACTAACAAATATTTCCTACTTTTCGAGTTCACATCTCACTACCATATGTAGTAAAACTAAGCCTCTTGTTTGATGAACTGGACTTTTTGTCTAAGCATTTGGTGATGTAAGTTCGAAAACTAAACAGGGTTTTTGAATCGGTTGGTTGATTACTTCCGTCTTCATTTTATTATCTTTTTTCATACATTTTTAGTTGTACAAAATCTGTTTCATTTGCAATTAATCTTGTCTGGTTATTGGATACATTCAATTCACGTCCTCACCATAATTCAATAAGACGTGTCTCATCCATTATGCTGAATCGTCCATCATCAGTGCCAACATTTTCTTATGTGTCAACTAATTCATTGTGTTTAACTCATTCCACTGAACATTCACAACCAATAAATATTAATAAAACTGTTCAATTGAAATCGACTACATCAGCGATTACTTCTTTGCAAGAGTTAGACTGTCATGATTTAAAAAGTAGTGATGATCATGATGGTGATGATGATGAGAGTAGTACAATCATACCTACTACTTCTATGACTACTACGAATTCCGCAGAATTGGGAAATGACCGATATGTATATACTACTCAATCGTTACGTGACCTGTTATTGCCTATCGATGAGATTACGTGGAGTAACTTTATGCCACAGTCTACAGGAGTAAATGAAAGGTGTGTGGTAATGTATGGAAATAGTTATACTTTGTCTTTCTACGTTATTGGTATGTTTTCGTTTTATTACGATTGTTTTTTTCTCACCTAATTTAGCTACAAAAGGGATACTATATCGTGTCTTGAAGTAGGGGACTTCAGTAGGTTACCATTATTTGGAAGTAAATATCCTTGATAAATTACTCGCTTGTAATTGTGATTATTGATCAAGCCATACTACTACTGATCTCTTCGGATTGGGAGTGACCTGCGAGGGAAAATTTATGCATCAAATGGCCACTGAGTAGTGACCAGAGTTACTTTTATCTGGTCTTGTTTAGTGCTAATCGAATCTGCCATCAGATTCCAAATAATATCAGGTACGTCTTATTCGTGAATGCCATATGTCACAAAGCCTAGATGCAGGGTTCGCTTGCTGATTGCTTCCAACCAGCTTTGAGTATAACTTTACTATTTTGTGTATTAATTTTTTCAAAAAATTCTAATCGCCAATCATAACGTCTCAAGTGTCAAATCGAAAGACAGTTAAAGATTTGAGCCAACTAAAAATGACAATTGTCATTTATTCAATCCTACAATAAGAAGTTGCGCAATTGACCAATGGTATGATGTTATTTCAAAAGCTTCAAGAATTTAAACTTAGTGACGATTGTATGGGACATTTTAGGCTCATTTAAGGCTTCTGTTAGCTTCTACAGGATTTCTGTGAATCATGCCAACGAGTGTTCGAATTCCACAAAAATATTAGTTTTTTTAATGTTTGTAAGGTTGCCTTGCTGATAAGTGTTAACTAGAACGAAACCCGGGTTCGAAATTCCCTGCCTATCTTTCTTATTCAGCTTCCAGTCAACTCCATACTGTTTTTGACGTTTACACATGTTTGCTATGAAACGTGTTATGTTAGCTTATATCATAATATACAATTATTAATAAAGCGGATAAGAGACTTCTCGGAAATCATGTACTTAATAGTTATTACTTTTGTATACTTTACCTAGCTTCAACATTAAATCGTATAATGCTGATCAACATGCTAATAATATGTCATCTCCTTCGCCAAATTTCAAATTGTCACCGAAATTAGACTATAATTTGCGACATAAACGAACTATATCTGATGTAACAAGTAAGTGTGACTTTTCTTAACTTAAATTATTTTATATGAACTACCCAGTACCTTGTGATTTTCAATGGTTGTCAATTTTTGGCATCATATTTACTTTTGTTTGGAGTTGTATCATTCTGTTGTTGATATTCATGACTAAATTTCGACAAGTCTTCTCTGGAATATATACATTCTGAGCGAATCTCTACTAAGTAAGGTAGATGAATCAGTTGACCAGTCTTGACGGGTCGGTGTCTGATGAGACCTTGGTTTATGGATTCAGAATCATCGTTTGCTTTTTTGTCACCGTAAGTCACTATTGGCGTAGGCAAGATACCCGTCTGCAAATTAAAAGATGAGTATAATACGTGGCTGCCCTCTGTAAAACTAAAATGTAAGACATGAACAGACTTCAGATCTTTGATCAGTGATGTCTACCAAACATCCTTCGCATGTCGTGGAAAATCTAAGTAAGCGATTGAGAGATAACTAAATAATTTCAATTCGGTTGATGACATTATAAATCTTCATCGACTAAGGTGACTGAGAATGAATTACATATGACTACCTACCTAGATATACGATATTTACAGGCTTAGGAGTTGATTTGTGAAAACCTATGGACAGTAAAGCCCAAACCTACTGTCAGTTCATGAGTTCATCAAATTTCGGTCCAAACATTATTTATATATGCTGATTACTTACTGGTTGCAATCCTCTCAATTATTGTAACTAATGGTGACTCAGAACCATTTGCAATGAGTTATATGTCTCCACTTGTTTTCCTCTCTTAGATCTGAAGTTTCATAATTCCTATGCTTCTTTTGTTTCACGTGTTAATCCTTTCTTCGATAAAACTATGATATGGGGACGAGGACCAGCTACTCTTAAAATTTCCTCAACGAATATCATTTTAGCCAGTCGACGTAGATCTCAGAAACCATTTTGAAAAAAACTAACTTATTCATATTGCTACGTAACATCCACCCTCTAGGGACGTGAATAGTCTTTTATGCGTCCAATTAGTTGCTTCTGGTCGGGGTTCAGAGATAAGGTTGGGTGACGTTATGATTCACTATAGGGTTAGGTTCAAGATAAAGGTTTCAGTGTAGGGTTAATTTATGTGTTTTATATAGAATGTTTATCAATGACTTAGTGTTCGATACATTTAACACCTTCACGTGACCTATTATGTCGAAAATCAGTTTTTCTTGAAATTTGCATACTTTCTGAGCGATATACATTGGCATTTCAATAACCAATTCCTAACTGGCTAAAATAGATTTTTCCAGATCGTCACTTATACTCGTTAGGCATAAAGATTATTCATCACTGATAGTTTTAAAAGCTCCTTTGCCTACTATACTGCTGTGTCATAGAATTGCAAGTTATTCGCATTTTTTATGCTGCATTGTTTTGTTTTACACTGCTTAGAACTTAAAGGTTTCTGTTTATTACACGACATAGGTAGTTAGTTAATTAATTAATTAATTAGTGGTGCATAGTTGTACATAATAACCCACATGTAAACCTAGTAATACTTTCTTCTAACATTATGATATTCCTTTATGATCACTGCAAACGTTTTATCGCCTGCATATATGGATTAATACTTAGTGTTTTAATCAATGAGTTGACTGGTGACATTCCTCTACTAGGTGTGAGGTTCGGTCCGAGCATGTAACTCAGTGTTTACTAGTTAAATAATTTTAATTTAAATCTATCATGATTGTACTGTATTAATTAGTACGAGAATGTTAGATTGCATTGATTAGCACATTGTTTTATCCTAATTTGGGGCTACTTGGAGGTACATTCACCCTAAAACAAGTCAAGTATCGAACTCAGAAATTTCAGCTAATAGTAAGTTAGTATCTAACATATTTAAATCGGTTTAAGTTGTTCTACTATATCAACACAGAGAAATGTACACCAAATTAGTAAAAGTCGCAGTAATATTCAAAATAATAGTAAGTCAAGCATAGAAATGATAAAGAATAATAGTCGTACCATGTCAGATAAGTTGATTAGCGAGCAGTAAGACTAAGCAGCGATTTATGTTCCGATGGCTTTGTTGCAGTGCTGATTGTATCTCTGCAAAAAATTGTCATCTGACAATAAAATGAAGAGGTTAGAAAAGGTTGCTTCTAAAAATATCACATCTAAACTTTCACAACTAATTTCTATTACCATTGGTAAGGTCTTAAATGTATGTATCTAGCGCATCTAACACCACTCATGAAAAGCCATTTGTGATGAGCATCGAGTTGTTGTCCCTTTATCTCATTCTAAGAGTACTAATTATATCTACTATCGAGATCTCTCAAGTAAAAGTATCCTTCCATCGTGTGGGCAACTGGGAAACAAAGAGTGAATGTCACATGGTATTACATCAGTCAAATTAACAACTTGAATATAAACGTATAATTTAGCGAGAATTAATCAAAGGATATATATACAAGAATAATAGACATTGAGATCTAGAAGATAAAGGGTGAATGCATTTACGCCATTACGATCAATTTTGAATCATAACAACCAGAGTATCCACCCACTAATCGTGATCGTCGCGTGGACCTCAACCTGAATGTTTGTATCTGCCAACATAACTCAAACCGAAAATCAATAACACAACAGTTTGATGCAATGTACTGATATGACCGCTCTTGATTTTTATTCTATCCTACTCCTATAATAACCAGCTCTATGCGTTGGGTTATGCAGTGGGTGGACATATATTACAGATACCCCGAGCACCTCAGTCAATGAAAATGTAATGTCATCAGTCGATTTACCATCGTTGTGTAGTACTCTGCATCTAACCTCTTCATTACTTACGCGGCCATTCTACGATACATCAGTGACGCTTCGAAGGTACCTATGATTAAACACCTGCAATATATGTATCTCATCTAAGCTACTTTATTTTATATCTTAGTTGTCTTATAGAGACTTAACCACTTAAGATTAAGTATGTAGAGCAGTTTTAGAACTTACTACTTATTACTTAGTGATAGTCAAATACTCTATTGACTAGACAACCTCTTCATAGATAACGGCGTATATGATCCGTGCAGAATATGTCCAGAAGTTATTATTAAACTTACAATTAATAAACACATTGACAAAACAAGCATTGAATGTGTGTTGTTTTTTGTGTTCTCCTTTTAACCAATTAGTATTTCTGTATTATTGATTTTTAATTATTGTCAATAAAGGTTTAATACTAGTTCATTTTCTTATCAATTTTATTCTTGTAATGGTGTGTTGTTAAGTGAAAAAAAAATAATTGATTTTATTGGAAATAATAAACATATTTTTTGTTTCTTCACTATGTATTAAGAAGATATATGTGTAGATATGTGTATGCTTGATGCATTTTCAACTAGATAGGAAATGTTTTACCATTCTTCTCTGTCAATATCAATCAGTCATTTGAAAATAGGAATAATGTTAAATGGATGTATAGTATGATTGCTGTTAGATGATGATACATGACAATGATTATCACTTTCCGGTCAAACATACTGTGAAAGGGTTCTTCTACTTTGAACAGTAAACTAGGTTAGAGATAGTAGAAGAAATGACCTCAGAGTACAAGGGATGGATACTTTATGAGTGTTTTTTTTGGGTTTTACCTTCAAACAATTAAAAAAGCTTACTACTGGAGACTCCGTGCAGTAAGGTTAAGTGTGCTATTTTTAGTCCCTATCTTTGCTAACTTTATATTACCGTTGAAAGCATCTCTCCAATCCCACCATATCTTTATATAGTCGGGAGTACAACTATAGCTTTGCAATTTGAATTTACTGTTTTTTTTTTAAAATCTTATCGCTGCCAAACTAACCTGCTTCTTATGGTGGGATTTAGAAGAACATTTTTTCCAGTTTAACTGTCACGTCAGGCTAGCTGGTACCGTCTGGCCACGTTTGTACACAAGTAGTACTTGAACATTGAGTAATCAGTGTAAATATCTCAGTCCAATAGGAGATTATTCGTTGCCTGAATAATGATAACTTCTTATTCTGTACAACTGGGTAATCTAGGTCCTGATCCAACGTAAAGATTATTGGTTCTTCATGGGATTGTAAATGTTCCTCGCCGATGTTTGCCAATTAGTATGAAACCGAGGTTGACTAGAGTTTCCTGTCGATTACGTTCAACCATGTGACACCAAGTAATGATTGTTATCAGTAGGTAAACAGTGTAGAATCTAGGGTAATCAGATATCAGTATATCTACTTCATGCAGTGAAAGTTGATTTATCATTTTATTTTCACAGCAGTCGTCTCTGTTTTAGTGTATAGATTTGAAACATGACCTTTAAGAGTAAGTACCTTTTGTAAGTTACTAGTATTTGGTCGTAGAGGTCTTCGTAAAATTGTTCACGTTTATTGGAACCATCAAGTTAATGATACTAAGGCTAAACTGTATGTACACTAGGGAAATATGCCAAGTTAGTCATTCAGCTTGTGAATTTTCACTGAATGAAGTAGTTAGGATATGTGTAGAGTACGTCTAACCACCACTTGTCTCTGTGCGCTATGATGACGAATGTTAGAGGAAAATGGAAGAAAGCTAGAGTCGGCCAAGCCGCAACAGTTGACAAAGATGTTGACGACTGTTCTGAGTCGCGTTTGTAGAAGCAAAATATCTGATTATGTTCCACTTAATTGTCGCAACCGGTTAATGAAGACTCGTTGTAGTGATTCAGATTTATTTATTATTTATCGAGTTCTAGATTATTTTTTATTATCTCAGATATTTCTATTAATACTACGCTTTCACTGCTTTCGTATACCTCTAACTGTGCTTGTGTGATATGGTAACTTGAATCGTCATATACATTTGCGAGATTGTACGTTGCTTATGACTGATTAACTTTTCGAATTTCATTTTTCATTTCATTTCAATATACACAGGTTTAAGAACTTATCCTTATGCTGATAAATCTAGACATCATGTTGTTATGGACCAGTTGAATCTAATCAATAATGCTGAAACTAATCCATCGACGACATCGGGAGTAACAAGAACTTGTGATGCAAAACTTTGGTCATCATCACAAGATTCTGCTGTTTGTCTGTCAACCGTTGATGTAGACCCCAGTGATATTAGTTTAACTGTCTCTAACAATAACAATGCAATGAATACGACCTCATTAAATACTATTTGTCCCACATTTAATCGTTTTTCAACCCAGCTACATTCTACTCTTGGTCAGAATCCACTGAAAACCAGTGTGAGTATGAATAAGGTAGGCGAGAAAAGTATATTGAAATTGTCGTTGTTGTTACTGCTTAAAGATTTAGTCTTTCAAACATTGGGTAGAGGTTTATACATTCACATTTGGAATCATTCATCAGTTTACGCCGGTAAATTAAAAGCATGACATCTGATGATCTTTGGTTCAAACTTGATTGAATTATCTCTGTGATCACTCGTTAAAGCAAGTTACCCTTTCGACGTAAATAATCCTTTAAGTTATATTGGTTTATCGTGACCGTGCTTGAATGGAATTCACCCCTTTACATTAACTTCCTCGACTACGAAAAAGCATTCGACAGTGTGGATAGGAAAGTATTATGGAGCCTTCTACGACATTATGGCGTACCCGAGAAGATAGTCAATATCATACGAAACTCCTATGACGGACTACATTGTAAAATCCTGCATGGAGTTCAACCCAAGAATTCATTCGAAGGGAAGATCGGTGTTAGACAAGGCTGTTTACTGTCGTTCTTCCTCTTCCTGCTGGTAGTTGACTGGATCATGAAGATCACAACATCTCAAGGTTATCTCGGAATACAGTGGACAACATCGATGGAACTAGATGACTTAGACTTTGCAGATGATCTAGCTTTCCATCACACACACAGCAGCAAATGCAGATGAAGACGGACAGTGTAGCAGCAGCCTCGGCAGCAGTAAGCCTCAACATACACAAAGGGAAAAGCAAGATCCTCCGATACAAAACAACCAACACTAATCCAATTTCACTTGGCGGAGAAATTCCGGAAGATGTAGAATCCTTTACATACTTGGGCAGCATCATCAATAAACAAGGAGGGTCTGGTGCATATGTGAAGGCGCGGATTGGAAAGGCAAGAGCAGCATTTCTACAACCGAAAAATATCTAGAACTCAAACCAACTGTCAGCAAACATTAAAGTTAGAATTGTCAATACAAGTGTGAAGACAGTTCTGTTGTATGGAGCTGAAACTTGGAGATCTACGAAAATCATTCTTTAGAAGATACAAGTATTTATAAACAATTGTCTGAGTAGGATACTTCGGATCCGTTTGTCGGATACCATTAACAATAACCTCCTATGGCAGAGTACAAATCAACTTCCAGTAGAGGAAGAAATTAGGAAGAGACGCTGGAGGTGGATAGGACACACACTGAGGAAACCACCGAATTGTGTCACAAGACAATCATTAACATGGAACCCTGGAGGTCAAAGGAAAGGGGGGAGACTCAAGAATACACTGTGTCGGGAACTTGAGTCAGACATAAAGAGACTGAAGTATACTTGAGAAGGAATGGAAAGGAAAGCTCAGGATAGAGTTGGTTGAAGAATACTGGTCGGTGGCCTATGCTCCACATGGGGTAAGAGGCATTGATTGATTGATTGATTGTGCTTTGGCTAAGTGAATCGAAATATTTTTCAACAGGACTTGTATTATTACCTCGTAAGTAATTCTTGTTCTTTCTCTCAAACCATTGAAAAGACGACAGACGATTATACATGGAGAGGGAAAACGTAGGTATTTGTAAGTTAGGTTTTTTTGGAATGGCTAAACTCATCAGACTCAACTAGTATCATCCACTTGAGTTGCATATGTTTTCTGCTATAAGTAAAATTTTATTCGATTCTGTTGAAACTAGGGAACACCGATTCCCTCATGATTCTTGATGATACGAGTGGTAGCTTGCACGAGGTAATATGCCTCAGTCATCATAGTTTTCCTGCCGACTACCTTTTTACAACGTCTAACACTTTCCACCTATCAAATGTTAATTAAATAATTACACTAACCTGTTTCATTTGCTTACGTAATACTTACACACAGACACACACACCAGCGCATGTTTACCAAAATGCATGAAATCGATAAAGCATTACGTAGACAATTCACTTTCATATAGATATCCTCAAGAAAGTAAACGAGTATTTACGTAAACAAAAGAAGGTGACCAATACAACTAGTATCAGAGCATATACTGTACTTGAGAAGTACTCAGTAGGACCTTTTGGATGAGAAAAATATTTTCTTTTTTCTGTATGGAAATTTAGTGTGTTGTATGTTATACTTTAAGTTCCTTGCAAATTTGACTTAGTGTTGGTAATAGAGATAAAGAGCCTGGGATTAAGGTTACTGATAGGATAGGTTTGCGTCTACATGCAACCTAGCGACATGTTTCACACTATAATTTTTAGTTTGTGTCATCAAAAATTAATTGCTATCTATGAGTTTAATGTTTTTGAGTTCTAAAATAGGTGATTTATAATTCGTTAGTTTTAGATTTCCTGACTGGGCACGCTAATACAGTTGTCATGCAATTTGTCGTGTACTTATTATAGAAATCACTTAATCTCGTCCTTAAATGTACTTTTATTAAACATCCTAACTATCGGGTACTATCAAACCAATCAACTCAGAATACATATAGACTATTAGTGACATATGTGATGTAGTTTTTAATATCAATAACAAGAATACTCGATACCTTTAAATATTTATGTAAGCAGAATACCCATTGAACAGGTTAGTAAGTATGTACACTCAGTAACTTAGCAGATAATCTATTGCCATTTTGATTAGAAGATACTAGATTCTAGTACCGTTGTAAACATGAACAACGATTTGATATTTTATTTGATTAATGCGTTCTGAATAGGGTGAAACACAACATTGGTTTCACTATATTGTATCATTCACAGTGACCAGTTAAGAACAACTACCATACCAGAACAAATACAACGACTGAAACACTATAGAACTGATATCCTATACTTATAAATCCCGATACCAATTACCCTAAACTTGAGATAATAAGAAAATGAGATTACTGATTCAATCAATCCACAATTTTGAGTTACATTTCAGTTACTCATTTATAAACTTAAGGTATCCAGATCACACAATAAACCAATCACAATAGTAATATGAATACAAGTGATGATATTAATGATAAGAAAATGAAGTAATGCATACACACAATAATTAGTTCTAGTTTCTGAATGCAGAACTCTATAGTAACAATTTATAGTTTAAATATAAAAACTATTAGTAATGTGTACTGAATGTTGTTTTCTTTTCGTTCTTTTTGTTTTCTTCTGTAAAATTGAAATCATTCATTCGAACTCTTTTTCTTTTGATTGTTGTTTCTTTTATGCATCAAAAACAAAATTCATGTAGATTATTACCAAAGAAATTTTACCACATTCATCACAATATTCTCATTCATCAATTAATCTACAACAGTTGAATAATTCATCAACATGTATAAATGATAATGTTTTACAAGTTAAATCCACTTCATCTTTAAATCAAACTTTTACTACTGAAGATGATCATACTAATCCAATTAAATCATCTATTTTACCAATAACTACAACAAGATTAACAATTACAGAGACAAAAATAAAAAATGAACCAAAAAGAATGAATACAATTCCAACAGTAGAATCATTTAGTCCTTCAACGGAATCATCAAGTCCATTTGATAGTGGTTTATATATGACAACTCCTAATTGTACTCATAGGAGCAGTAGTAGTAATGGTGATGCTATTCTTGATGGTGATGATGACAATGCTGATCATGATGTTAGATTTATGTCATCAGTAAATTCTTTTCATCATTTACGGTATTGTCCACATTATCATACCGTTTCATCAGTCATGAATCGAGCATTGATGTTACGTAACTATTTAGTGCCTAGAATTATTCCTGAGTGGGATTTTGTTGATGGCCTAGTAAGAATAGCTCGTCGATTGGTACCAATTAATCCTAAGGAACAAAGAAGTAAGTCTACATGATGCTACAAATGTCTTCACTGAACGTTCTAACTCATCAATTTTTATCAGTTTCGCCATAATATCCTATTAGGAGTGTTATCTATCAGTGATTTAAAACCTATACCAATTTGACTCGATGGCGTTTATCGAATCGATTCTTTCAGGCTTCGAACTGGTTGAAGAATGTTAACAAACAATAAGTTTACTCAAGGTGGTGACTAGTGCTTGATTATGAAAAGAAGAGAGTGACGAAAGGTTATATTCAACATCTGTTCAACTATGTAAAAGAAATAGGTACTAAAATGTCAGCTATTTGTGAAATAGGACTATGATTTACTTTCAGCATAGATAATAAAAACGATGAGCAAAATAGCTCAACTTACCTTCAGGTATTCTATAATCTCCTACTATTATTAATTGGTTTGAATTACTAGCATGCACCCCTTCTCCTCGATTTCTGAAGAAGTTGGAAAGGCTGTGAGTAATTCAAAGTTGGTGAAAGCATACGAATGTGCCTTTGGGTGTAACATCTTACAAATCCAAGGTATATCTACAAGACTTATAAAGTCTGTACGTGCTCTCACTGTTTATTATGAACCTTTATATGTAATTGCAAAGTTCGTGTGTCTGGGTACTTATGAAGAAAGCCAGAGTAGCCTATGCCAGACTGCGCCATCTTTGGTGCCTTAGTGGTGTAAATCTGACTAACAAAGTCCAAAATTATGTCGCGTCAACAAGAGTAACTCTACTCTAAACTTGTGAAGTCTGATCGCTCAGAAGTGAAGGTATTCAACCGTTTGTATTCTGTGATCGTTGTCTCTTAAATATCGCTAACATTCAATGGCAGCTTCATGTTACTAATACTAAAGTTCGGTAGTACATACTTAGGCCCCAGTGATTATAATTTAGTCCCTATTACCACCTTAAAACATCTGCTTCGGCTATTTAAATATGTTTTACGAATGTCTTCTCAGTGGCTTCCATACCGCGGATTATTTGCCGGTGTTGCGACAAATTAGGGTGCGATTAGTTGTTGTAAAGATTGTTTAATTCAGTGTCACAAATTAGTCTGGGTTACATAACCATTTGAAACTAGGAAATACTGTACAGCTGTTTCATCCTAGTATGCAACTCCACTACAGATTCTGGAGGTCTTAGCCGCGATTTCCTCTGCTTACTTTGATCCTCAGTGCCCATACTAGGACAAACAGCCGTTGTTCACAAATTATATGTTTGTCATAAAAAACTTAAATTTTGCACTGAATATAGTTGACCTTGAGTTAGTCAAGTAAAATGTCAGTTGCTTGTCTCCAAATCTCTAAGTCACTCTAAAGCAAGGTTAATAATTGGGTAATACGTAGTAACCACTCTTCTATATTGACGATTTTTTCCACATGGATAGACTAAAGAAATAGTTTAGTGATAGCTAGTTATTTTGACACTAAGTTTTGATATGGGTTCAAAATTCTGCGTGAAGAGTCTCTTTTCTTGCCATGAGTTGTCGAAGTGAAAAAACAGATTATGAAGAAGTAACAGTTTAATGTTCAACACACTCAGTTTCTTTCAACCAATAGGTCATATGTTCAGACGTCACCGTGCTTGTCTGTGATAGACAAGCACTGTCATTAAGGAATAGACAAACATTATAATTGACCATTCATTCAGTGACCAATTGATGTCAGCGTCTTAGTCCTAAAAGTCAATCGCAGCCTTAAGTAGTTCAGTGGTAGCGTTTCAATCTGTTAAACAGGATTATTTGTATGTTCTAGATTCGAATCTAGATATATTAACTTGCATACTCTGGAACGCAGCATTATTCAAGTTCAAGCATATGATTTAACAAAATGTCCCTTATATCCAAATCCTGCTTTGTACCATTCTATAGCCTTGCTAATATTCTCTATGAAATTAAAAGATATATTTCAGACTGCATGTATTTTAGCATGGATGTCTTCGAACAATTACTCTTACCTTTTTTCACTTGTAGCTGCTCATTTACAAGCAGAACTAGCAAATTTGAATCTTCATTTACCTGCACGTGTTTGGCTACCTGTCAACAAAGTTGGTCATATTGTATTACGAATTCCCCCAACTGCTGCAGTTTGTTTAAATTCTAAAGACAAAGTAAATATTCTTTGTGCGTTTAATGTTTTGGTGTTGTTATTTCTATGAATATGTGCACATCAAACTGTTGTTAGTTCTCTACATAATTCTCTGGAAAAGCATTCAACTGAAAAAATATTGAGTTTACTCAGACTGTGAAAGTAACATTTCAACTTTACTTTCAATTTTTCTCACTCGTGTTCGAAAAGTAGAAAGTTTCTGGGATGGGCTGAGAAAAGATTAACAAGTCAATCTCTTAAGCTGATCTTGAGTGCCATTAAAGGTATAAGGACTTCCTGGCTGCTCATATTGTATTAGACTTCTTCTTGAAGAACCCGCATAGGAAATTGAAATAAGAGTGGTTTCAACTACTTGGGTGTGTGATTGCGATACCCAAGTAACAGCTGCCAATAGGTCGTTCAAATACGACTTTTTATGCGTAGTTATATGTAGTTTTTAGCTCCGTATCTGTAATGGCCTTATGACCGAAGACAGAAATCTGTTGTCTATGGTGAAGTGCGTATTTCCAGAGCAAACGTTTTCTAACCTCGTCCTCTTATTGTTAGAAAGCCACGTCGACCGGTTGGTTCATCACGTGAAGACGAGCCCAACTATTGCGTCACGGTGGCAGCAATGGATTAGAAGTCAGTATTTAAGCGTTTTAGTATCAAACATAAAGTTTTGTAAATATTTTCGTTCCTTTTTGGACGAAGATACCTATAAAGTCAAGGTAGTTTATAGTGGAACCTCTATATAAGTATTACTGAAGTTTGGAGTTAGGTTTTGCAGTAGAAATAAGTTGATTAATGCGATCATAAACCTTTATTGGCTTTGATGGTTTAAACTAAACCTAGCCATTACTTGTCATGCTAGCTGATAGGGTTATTTCGAAAACATTTTGTGAGACAGGGAGACGGTGACATGATATTAATCCATCAATTCGCAGATTGCTGAATCGAGCCCTGACAGTGGCATGGATTTCCATGTTTGGGACTCAAATATACTTTCATAGAAGTTGTTCCTTTACGCGACTTTGTTTTGTAAATCTTGCCTAAAGATAATTGATGAATTTTATTTGAGATACTTTATTAAAATCATTGACCTCCATCTCTAATTATGTAATAAAATTTACTTTAATTGATACAGTAAAGTGAGATTTTGTGGTTACAACCCCTTCTGTACTTAAATTTGTCCTAATTGACCTCGGTAGGGATGCGTAATCACTGACCTTGATTAAATGGATAATTCACTGGGTCACATATGTTTACATCATTTACTTACAATATGACCCTCGTGACAACATGTGATTCATTCTAGTTCATTTGATATGTATAGAAGAAGCTTTACATGAATACAAAGATTTTACAGATTTATCAACGATAAACCACTTAATTCTTTCCAAAGTACGATATTGTTGGAGTAACTGCTCAGTTGCCGTCTATATTATCAACAATGCGGAAATACGTACCCAATTCTATTTTGGATAGTAGGAAAGTTACTGTATTATTTTTTATCATTAATTTATCAATAGAATATTGATTTATGTGTTCAAATTCAATACATTCCCTGAATGTCACAGCTAATCATACTGTCCGGTTTTCAAAACGGAAGTAGATGGAAGGGAGTTAGAATCTGAGACTTAGTGGTGGAAATTCAAATACTGTAACTACCAAGCTACCATTTAATTTGAGTAGTTACGGTAAGTAGAATTGATATTAGTGTTGTTGAGTTCTGTGAGCTAGACATGACCAATTTGTGGAGTTTTGATTGTACTTCTGGACAATCTAATTAGAGCTTACTACATGTGGAATTGAACATTTCTAGTTATTCTAAAAGCACAAAATTGGTTTGTTCTAATCACATAGTTTGTGACTGGTCATCTTTGAAGGATTTTTCAACTTAATTGATCTTTGTATTTCTGTTGATTCTCTTATTGAATTGATCTGTGATTATGCGACTAATAAACCGTCCTTGTATATGATGGTTGATTGGATCGATGTTTGTGTGTATTGATTACTGATTGATCTTCATGCCATGTATTGTGTAATGACGTGACATTTATGGAATTTTATCGACCTATAAATTTGAAGTTTTCCTATTTGGATTCACGTTGGTGATTAACTAGGTGGATTAATTTCAATAATAACGTATAATGTAGTGTCTTTACGTAGATAATTGATGTGTATGTTAATGTCCATGTAGGTGAATGGGTGGATGTCCATTTTTTTTGAATGCATTGTTTCTGGTAGTTTGATGTAATTGCATCTGGATGACTGCAGTGATTAATTGGAGTGTGAAAACGTCAGCATTGTAGATTTTGTTGATTGTAAGTTGTTAGAAAATTTGTGTAGCATGTTATTCAGATGAAGCGTCAGTTGATAGACTCACTTACATATATCGTATATATGAACCCACATGAGAAATATCAATTAGAGAATCGAATAAACAGAAATACAAATGAAGATGACAAACTTCCAGAGACAGCTAGTCACAGATAATGGCGTGAAAACATCCTAGTGAATGAGAAGCTTAATCCTACTTAAAGTCGGCGCTACTGTTGTCCAAAACTAAAATGAAAGCTCTAGCTCAAATAACTCAACAACATTCATATCAATTCTACTTTTGTTCACTATCGGAACGGAGCAGTCGCTCAATAGTTATAGCGTTAGACGTTCCTCCTTTTCATCTAACTCTGTTTGAAAAATGAGATATCATCTTTAGGGCTTGACAACTTAACGATGGTTGAAATTCGTATGCTTTAATTATCACCATAGTAAACCAACTGTATGAGCTCTTTTGGCGTAGTGTCACTTCGTGGTGACTTTGTTGTCTAATTACTTGTTATTTTAAGTC
Organism: Schistosoma japonicum; assembly: GCA_025215515.1. Taxonomy (NCBI): domain Eukaryota; kingdom Metazoa; phylum Platyhelminthes; class Trematoda; order Strigeidida; family Schistosomatidae; genus Schistosoma; species Schistosoma japonicum. Next base: position 15,714,890 of record CM046067.1, on the reverse strand, counting down.
TTGCCATTCCAATAATAATATCTATAGCTTTTGTCAATATTATATTTAGTAAAATGGGAATTTTTAGCGTTGACCTGGAAATAGATCAGTTTATGATTAAGAACAGTAAATTCAAGGTCTGGAGAGAGCAAAATCTACTTTCTACTATGCAGTAGTTTATCGACAATATGATATCTCCCTCAGCCAATGCACACCTGAATGTCTGAGTTGGAAATTATCGACCATGAAAAAATAGCACACCTCTCCATGTCATACGGATTTCCGCCACTGGTGGTAAGGTCTAAATACTACGATTCTAACACATCGTGAACTACTAATGAGATAAGCCAACTTTTCCCTCAAAGTATTATTCTGTAATACGAACAACTTTCAAGTAACGATTACTCCCTATCTTTTAAAAGTACTCGAAAAAAGTATGCACTGCGAAATCTATCATAACAGGTTGTATCACATTTCATATACGTTTATTTTTTCATCCGTTGTCACGTGTTCGTAAGTACCACTATTTAATTCTTTGTTTACCATTTTCTAAGTATCTCTGTATAACGACTAATGTATTGCATGCATGATATGTGTAAATGTTATGTGCATAAATTCTTACTATTCACATTTAGAGGCTATTAAATTGAGTATGTAACCGCTTACGCAATATAATATGATGTTATTTATAGGGGAAAGCAGTGTACATAGCAATTCTCATATATGTACTCTGTATGATATAAAAACTTACCTTTTTCTTCGTTTTTCAGTAAATTACATCATGATATCTCATTGGAGAGCGTATGCTCCAATTACCGCATAGCTGATTAAACTATGTTGCTTAGTGTAGGAATAGGATGATGAAAAAGACCAAACTAAAACATTACAACAGTTTGTGAAGTCGTTGACTGTTTATCTCGACCGTGTTGGTAAATACAAACTATCTTGTTGGCATTCACTTAATAACCGCAATCAGTGGTTAGAAACATCTAGTGGCAAGTAATATCGAGTCACTTCGATTTCCATCAGATTTCAAATTGGTCAACAGAATTCTGTTTACAATAAATGAATTAGATGAATATGACAGTATTCACTACTTACGGATTAATCGATGTAACTGTCGTAGATGGCCAGTCACCTCCTAAATAGCTCATTGGTAACGCCGGTTCGGATCTTAAATAACATATTCTTTGATTCAAGATTACAGGTTTTGCTTCTTGACGTTTACCAACTAACGTAAAATATGGGAAAAATAAGCTTTATTTTTAAATACATAGGTATTTGCAGTGTTTTAGCGTTATTTGAGACCCTTTTTAACAATGTGTACATCCACTATCTCATGTGGAATTGAAGCCATCATCTACACATCGTATAGTAAGCATAATACCTTTAGACTCGGAATCTAATGATTTACAATCAACCAATTCTGTCTCTAGTGATATTCGTTTCATTCTTTAATATGGTTTAACCCTATCAGTTAAAATCTCTCGTTAGAACCTCAAGAATCCATACCTATTGAATATATACGGCTTATGGAGGTCGACTGAATTCGAAGATTATTTTACATTAACCCAATGTTTGAAGTATTTACTTACAGGATCGAACCTTGTTGTATTTACTATGATTTGAACAAGTAGATATTGGTATCACTAGACCTCATACTTTTAGTATGGCTTGAAGCCATATACATAAAACTTTACCTAGTAAATGAGTTGCAAATTTACCATTTTTTAAAATGATATATACTGTTAAATAAATTGTTTATCATGGACTGCCTATCACATACTGCCGTGAATTTTTCTGGCGATCGTTTTCTCTATTACGTAACCTCATTTACTCTAAACATTTTGAAGTACTTGGGATTCATATACTCTTTTCGTTGAGCACATACGTACTGACAAATTTAATCGTTGTCGAAAAAATAGCATAGAGCCTTCCATATACGTACGTTGGCTCATGTTACTATATCGCATTAACAGAAAGAGGTCAAATTAATAAGATCAATGAACAATAGGACTGATGATCTAAAAGTCTGTGAGAAGTGATTTCACATGAGCAGTGTAATCCAATTTCTCTTATCAGTGGTAGCGATTGTAGCCCAGTGACACTAATCAAGCAGTCTTTATCTGTCAGTAGTCTTGAGTTAGACTGGTGCTACGTTTTATTTTAAGTGTTCGAGTTTTCTTCCATCTCACTCCTTCATCAGTCAACATCTTGCGTCGGGTTAGGCATTAGTTGAGCACATTTAATGTAGATCCCAACCTTACTTACTTACTTACTTACTTACGCCTGTTACCCCTCTCGGAGGAGCATAGGCCGCTCACCAGTATTCTCCATTCAAGTTTGCTAAAAAAAAGGCTAACCAGATCCCAACCACTCCAGTCAATAAACCTTTATGGTCAATTTGCCTAGTACCGTATACCTAACCTCAGCATTTCTTACTCGTCTGTTCCACAATATTCAAGTGATACTTCAAAATGACCATAATAGTTAAAGACCTGCAGCCTAAATATGTTTTCTGTTTTTATAGCCCGTTTTTCGTACCCATAAGTTAATTTACTGAAGACTACGTATTATACATATCACTTTTAGTAATGTTGAAACTTATTTAAGCTACAAATGATTTAATTGCGAACCTTTCATAATCGTTCTGGACAACATCATTAACTCCTATTTCAAGATGAAGTTCACCTAAGCTGCAAATCTTCCTCATCATTCCAATGACCTTTTATCTTTTTATTATTATTCCTTTTGTAGGCTCCATTTTTAATCTATGTCGAAATATTATCTTGTGATGATCCGTCTGTTGTCCCTTTACCTTGTCGTCCAATCACGTCATGCGGTTCAAAATGTTCTCGTGACAGAAGCGAGGCTGTTTCGAATTCATCCACTTCATTATCTGTTTATCCATGGAATTTGAATTCAGTAAGCTTGGCATTTTTACTATACAACTTTTTGTTCAGAATTATTTTGAAGAAATTTTGATGGTTTAGATTACTCACAACTTTTTTCACGTTTACTATTTTAAACAGATTGACAACTCCAAACACGAAATTTCAACCCACAGCTTATAGGTCAATGAAAAAGTATTCGTTGTATCTTGGTCGAGTTAACAGTTGATATGAGCCACTAGTTGTCGAGGGAACTAACGATATATTGTAAAGTACTAGACCCAGTTTGGGGAGCTTTTTACGTGTGAACAAGACATGTAAACCAGTTCCACAAAGCTTAAAATATAGTGTCTACATGAGATTTGTCTTTACAACTTAGAATTAAGATGTTCTTAGACATATTCTGAATAAACCACAGGAAGAACGACAACATTAGATGCAGATGAACTAAAAGACGCATGACTAAAACAATCCATAATGATATAACCTAGTGACAAATTACAAGTGTATTTAAGAAGACGATCGTTTTCAGGAAACGTGTTGGAACAGTTTACAGCGATATCAGAATATTCCATCCAGTTATGTTTCAGTAGAATTTCTAGAAGTTTTGACATACCATTATTCTTTTGATTGATTAAGCAAACTCTTCCTTAAAAGCTTTTAAAAGTTTTGGAAAACCTATCGCGCATTAGCAAGCGGTAGTTTAGGCTCAAATGTATTTATCAATATGGCTCAGATAATCAACGTCTTCATATGATGATGCCACGTTTTAGTTTGGCTACTTTTAGCTTTTTTCCAACTTACTTAGGCGGCAATTCTAGAACGTCGTGATTAGCCATAGATTACACATCTTCCACCCAATTCAATAGGTAGGAGAATAGTGTTACTGAGGTTGTGGTGATATTTATTTGGCCTTCAATAATTTAATTAAAAAGTCTCCATAAACTAAGGAATGTCATTCATCCAATCATCATTCTTTAAAGAATCTCAAGGAAATTCTGAAAAAAAAGAACTCATCAGTACTCTTGTTTTCTTTACATGTAGTGAAATTTTTTAAATACTTTTCTCCTTTCGATTTTTGTTCGATATTGACGAGTAGAAGTTTTCATGGGGAGTAGGAATCGATTAAGTGTTGGATAACTGAAACATTCAACTACAAGGTATATCGGTTTTCGGTGTGGTTTTGGTTTCTCAGCCGTAATGTTTAGTTGTGAACCTTTTTTTGACTTACTAGTCGAGATCATCTGCACGTGCTTGACATATAAGACTCGTCAGCAGTGCAAATCCTAGGTCCCAACATTGGTGTGAGTTCAGTGATACTCAAATTTCATGGTAAAATCTTACCCCTTAAACCACTAAGCCAGTGTTCATTGGTTAGTATTTCTAACTTCAATCAACTTGATATATTGGACCATCCCATACATACCCATACTAGTGAGTAACTGTAATACACTGAACATAATTGAACTCCATTGATTACATCTTCTAGAGCTATAGTCATTACTTCCTGAAGTTACTCATTAGTGAGCCTTAATTAATTGACTGATTGTTTTGGAGATTGTTGAATTTGCTACGTATTGACAGAAACGTTTTTTCCAACTTTACTTGTAACATGATCTAATCACATATTCATTTGGTCTTTTTTTTCTCTCAATTCATTCAAAGGGCTCTTATGAAAATAATGAGATAAGCGTAAACACACATACGTCTGATGAATTGAGTCTTCGTTCCTCCATATCGAATGTTTCTTTAGGTGAAGAGTTAGTGAATAATAATCTTACAGGTGAGTTTAGTCATCAGGATTTGCCTGTTAATGACGAAGACACTACAAAATATTTATGTAATGAATTTGAACTAAGTAAAATTGTGAAAGAAAATTGTTCTGCTGGCCCTGATTCAATGACAGTAACGCCTGCTGATCGATCTAAATCACCAACATACATTGGTGCTGGTGAAATACGTAACCGTCTTAAGGAACAGTGTGAACTTCAACCGCATAGGTCTTTCAAAGTAAGTGCAAAAGTTATATATATATATATATATATATATATATATATGTTCCGCGTCTTTATGTATGTTGTAATTATTATAAAATAACAGTTTTCGCTCAATTACGTGTCATCGATCACCGTGATACAAGTTATACATGAAAACGCAGTGAAACTTAAGATCGATGAAAGGATGAATGGTGTGTACACCTGGCCCACTTTAACAGACTTTTAACCATGACGTCACCCAACCGTTGATTGGGATTTTCACGCGGACCCCAACAAGGTAATCTGTACCCACCGGCATGTCTCAAACCGACACTCAGTGACTTCATGAACCACCTTTATGGTCTGGTCGTTCTTAATTGTCTTCCATCATACTCTTATATCAGCCCACATTGTTCTTCGCTATTGGTGGTAGTTAGGTGTGGTTAGTATATATTCCCATCACCCCAGTAAACAAACATTCATAGCCGTTTTGCTAGCTTTGTCTAGTAATTTCTGATCAATCTTAACATCGCTCGTATAGTTTTCCCAAGATACGCGGCAATCTTTTGAAGACATCTGTGATCAAAGTTATGCATTCTATACTCGTCTTTTACATTTGTAGTTGGAATAAAAATTTATTTAGATTCTAACTACCTGGTTTAAAGGTATCTTATTGGTCTTAAAATCTTAAAATTTAAGGTTCTCAGTGTGCACTGCTGGGAAGAAGTTGAGTAACTATTGAGTTGGTATAAAATATTTGTAGCTCTGGAGGATGGTTTTGATTGATTGAGTCTAATGAGGTGGATAGTTTAATTGCGGAGCTCTCATCGTCGTTCGGGATGACTTTATCTGTACAAACTTCTGATAGAAGTGAGCTGTGAAAGTTTTTCCACAAGTGATTATCAGCTTGTTTTGTTGACTTTTAGTTTGAATGGTTGTTTAATAAAATATTCAAACAAACGAAAGGAACACTGATGGGATCATCAGTATCTGGATCGATTTCATAAGTAGTGATGCAGTGACCAGAAACTTTGGTATTACCAATGATCAAACCAACAATGTGGATCTGATGTATAGACGACACAATTTGAAAGCGCCCACACTTCGATCAACAACATCTTTGGAGATAGAAAATTTACATTGGAAAAGGAGTCAACTAACGGGCTACCATGCGTAGATGTGGTGATCACCAGAACCAAAACAGAAGGCCTGGAGACTTAAGTGTATCGGAAATCATCCCACACAGACCAGGTTCTCAGTTACACTACCAATAATTCAACAGTCCATTAAATCATCTATCTGCAAACTCTATTCCAAAGGGCAAAAAATACCTAATGGCTGTCTTTCTAAACAACGACTTTTCACTAAGGTCGCTTTGTACTCAAGAAGTTACTAAATATTTTGAGTGTATTATGTTTTCGTTGGGGATGGTGGATCCTTAAAAAATAACTCGGTAAATGCACTCCTTTGAACATAGTCTCTCATTGGTCTGTTTTAGTTTGCTCTTTTTGTAGTGCATTCAGAAGGATATTTTTAGTGTATACATACCCATAAATTGTCTGATTATTCATCTTCTTCATCATGTCTGTGGAGTTATTACTTGCTATACAAGTTGAACTTTTATCTCTAGTTAATTGACCTGGGTCATTGACAATTAGAAATAATCTCATTCTGTGTCGTCTAAAGTTGATAGTTATTATTATATTCAAAAAAACCTGTGTCAAAATAATCACTTCATCTATGAACGTAGCAACTGTTTTTATAGAAAAAAAAAACATTGAATATCATATTGCTGATTTTGAATAAGTCATGCATTTTTGTAGGTAGCTGTTTCTTTTTTCTTCATCAAAAGTTAATTCTAATATATTTAAATTTGTTTATTCATCTAATAATTATCTTGTTTATCTTAGTGTGATCCAGAAGATCCAAGTGCAGCAGTTCTTAAAGAACCATGGCATGTAAAATGTGAACGTATACGTTCTACATCACCATGGGGTAGTTTACCTGGATGGATTTTAACTAGTGCTATTGTCAAAGTTGGTGATGATTTAAGACAAGAACAATTAGCCTATCAATTATTGACTGTGTTAAAAGTGAGCCTATTAGTATCTAATACATTTTTTTTCTATTTTTTTTTTGTATTTATATGCCTTTTTATCATGTCTCTATAGACGTTTTCTGATAATTTTGTCACTTCATGGACAATGCACGCATTGATTTTCTTTTCTTTTTCATGAAATAACATTAGTTGTATAACATGGAAGTGTAGTACAATATCTGTACATCTAATTCAACCTTCTAATTCACATTCTATCTCATCCATGACGTATAAGAGTATAAGATAATTATTGTGTATGCAAGCATTATTTCCTAAAGACTAGATAATTATGTTTACAATATACGTCCCGATGTTTATTTCTTTAGATGATGCAACTTTGGATACATAACCTCCTAGGAAATTTTCATCATCTGTTTGATTATTCATCTCCTTGTGTTCATTAATAATGGTGATTTAAGCTACCACACACATTCTTGTCAGGCGCTACATTGATTACGGCTAACTTACTGAAATATACGTTCTTAAGAGAAGTTATAAGATTATCATGTCTAAAAGAAGACATGTATTTGATTGGGAATGAAGACAGAGATATACGTATCGTATCTTCGTCATCTGTGTAAATGGAACTTCTAAAGAGAGGTTGGGATTAGTTTTTATCCTACTAAGTCGTGTGTAGAAATAGTTAACAGTGCAAGTAACCACCTCATATTCTTCACAAACACTGTAATGCTATACTTACTTTGATAGATGAATGTTCATGATAGTATGCAGTCATCGATAATAATGACACATTATTCAATTCGATTTATTTTATTTTGTTTTCTGTTATTTCACAATTAGAATATTTGGTCTATAGAATATGTCCCATTGTGGTTACGTCCATTAACTGTTGTTGTTATTTCATCTGATAGTGGATTTATTGAACCAGTTCCTGATACTGTATCATTTCATCAAATTAAACGGCATGCACGTTTATCTCTATTAGATTATATGCATCGTGAACATGGTGGTGATAACTCTGAAGAATTTTTAACAGCACAACGTAATTTCCTACATAGTTGTGCTGCATATTGTTTAGTTGGTTATTTACTTCAAGTGAAAGATCGGTAAGTTTTTGGTTATTCGTCTGTGTGTGTAAGTAGACAGTGGTTCTTTTAGTGAATTGTACTTACCCTTCTTCATATCTTACTTGTGTCGACTACCAATAAAGTAGTGCTGAGTTTAGACGAAGATAATGGGGAAATATAGCGCGTCAGTTGACTAGGTCGTAGGTCTTGGCCGACTAAAGCGATTGATTCATGTGTTACGTATGCCCATTTATCGCAATAAAGACTGTTCTAAAACAAGAATGGCCAAATTAGAACATAGTGCTAGTCCATGAAATTATTGACCGTTAGTCTTGCTAGTAGGTACAAACTAGTTGACTCTGTTGACCATTTCACTTATCTTGGAAGTCTTATCAACCTTGATGGGTTGGTGTCTAATGAAATCTTGACCCAGATTCAATAAGCTAACCTTTTTTGCCAACTCCCGTCACTTGCAGTGTAGGTGAGATACCTGTTTCCCACTGAAAGAATGAGTTTGCTGCGCAGCAGTCCCGTTCGTATTAATCTATGGATATGGAAAATAGGGTATGGAAATAGAAGATTTGTATAAGTTCAAGATCTTTGGTCATAGATGTCGTCCACATATTACAGAATGCCCGAGTAAGTAATATTGATGCTAAGCGCAGAGCGCTAGGGAAAGTTGGCGAATCAGTAAATAGGGTTGTAAATCTCTATCGATTAAGATTCCTGCGACTAAATATTATGTACACCCAACCATCAACTGTTACAGTACACGATGTTACTTAGTATAGGGTTAAGATCGAGAAAAACTGTGGACGGCCTAGCCAAAACGTGGCGTTAGTCCATAAAATCGTTGATTGTTGATCTGAGCCATGTTCGTAGATGGTTTTCCCGTTAATCGTGATAACTGGTTGCAGACATTGAGTGACTTAGCTCAGAATCAATTTGAATGGATAAGATACATTCTCTAACTACTAGATTTCGGGCTCCATTATATGTATATGCAGATTTTTGTTCTATTTCTTTCTTTGTAGCATTGATTTTTTTAATTTGATCTCGACTTTCTAATGTCGTACAGCAACTTAGATTGACACAAATATATGCCAGTTTCTACGTTTTACATGACTGCAACCAATTGGTTGTGGCGTTCGTTGCCATGGTCCTACCGTAGCTGTTACCTTGACGTGGTGGTAGGGCTTGCCTATCTTGATGACCCAACTGAGCTATATTAGCTGAAACGCATGTTCCTCTAGGTCCTACCATGCCAACCAGGTCTGTTGGAGAGCGATAAGACTAAAGGCAGCAACCTAAGAGCGAAGTCGTACTACTGACTGCAGCGAGGTGTGACAGCAGTAAGGTGTTTCCCTCGGATAACCAGCATCTACAGCGATGCTGCCTTCTTAACGGATAGGCGGGGTTAGAAAAGGTCGACTCTAAAATTGTCACACCTCACCTTACTCCACGGATTTCCGTCTCCGGCAATAAGGCCTTCTAAATAACGGAGCTAACACTTCAAAAACTCCCCATAACAAGGCCGTGCGTGATCGGCCTCAAGCAGTTGTGCCTTGGGCTTTGCGATCGCGCTCCAAAATCACTATGACCAATGCTAACCCAGTTTCCTTATCAGGTACCTTAGGAAGTGATATCCTTCCATGATGTGGGCAGCCAGGAAGTGAAAATTGCCCTCATACCTCTAAAGCACACGAGATCATCTTGTTCAACGTCGAAACCCACCATCAACTCTTAATAACTCTCTTATCACCATGCCTAATCCTTTTAACATAATTTTATCACCTCGCATCTCTAATACTAATGATTTGAGTTTACGAAACGTTATTCCTGGTCTCCTAAAACCGCACACTAAGTCATATGTCGCAGCTTTCAACGTTCGAACGTTACGTCAAATAGGACAACAGGCTTCATTAGGTATGACTCTAGAATCCCGCTCCATCGATGTCTGCTGCATCTCTGAAACGCGTATACAGGATCCAAGCACAGTCATTCGCTTGACCTCACCTTGTGAAAATAAGGAACCGGCTCGGTTCACTCTTCGTGTTTCCAGAGACCCCACCACTAGCACTCGAGGCCTTGCTGGCGTAGGTATAGCACTAAGTTCAAAAGCTGAACAGGCTCTCCTCGACTGGATTCCAATAGACAGTCGCTTGTGCTCTGTCCGTCTAAATGGAACGGTAAGGACTCGTAAAGATAGGGACTATGCCTATGCTCCCACCAACTTCAGCTCAGATGAAATGAAAGAAAGCTTTCTTACCTTCTACGTAAAGCTAAGTGCACTGATGTAGTGATAGTGGGTGGTGATTTTAATGCCCAAGTAGGTAGACGAGATAAAACTGAAAGGCACCTAGGTGGATCCTGCGGTGTTGAAGCTCAACGAATAGACAATGGCGACCGTTTACTACAACTATGTTCAGATAATTTAATTTTGTCATGTTTATCGTCCTAGAAATTACGGTTCCTCCATTTAACTTGTCAGGAATTAATCTCATACCTGGAAACTCATTTATAAACCTAGAATATGCAGATATTTTATTCCTATTAGGCAAACTATCTGGTGATACACAGAGTCTATACGTTAGTCACGAGACAGAGTTGGGTGACGCTACTGCAGATAATGGGTTAGATCGAGATCTCAGGTCCGGTTTACTTGCAAACAGTCGTTTCATTGCACCTGGTTGAATTATATTTTGATTTTGTCTTGCTAGTGCGACATAACAACTAAGTCACACATGTCCCAGACTATACATAGTTAATAACTGATATATTGGTATTCTGTAGAAGAGCTTACATTTTCTAAGTTTTCATACTAGTTGCTACTCGTGTTAGTAAGGCGTACCTACAATCCTATTTTAGTCCACCAGTCAGCTAAATAATACTTGTTCAAATACCACAGAACTCATCAATTTCCTCAGAATTGTATTTACGCCGTAGTAACAAATGTCGACTACCTTTAATTTCTGTACATACTGCTAGTTTTTTTTAGGTAATGACTGGAATTAACTTGTGAAAAGCCTTCAAAAAGCCTAGATAACATTAGCGTATCTTATACATTGATTTACAATTTATTTCACTACAACTATCATTACAACTAAGTAGTCTATAAAGAGTTGTTGTTATTGTTTTTTTTTCTTTTCATTTACAATTAGACATAATGGTAATATTCTATTAGATAATGAAGGTCATGTAATACATATTGATTATGGTTTCATTTTATCATCATCACCGGGGAAAAATTTAGGCTTTGAAACAAGTCCATTTAAATTGACATTGGAACAAGTTGACGTTATGGGTGGTATTGGCAGTGATTTATTTGAATATTTTAAATTTCTTTTATTACGTGGTTTATTAGCTGCACGTAAACATATGGAACAGGTTAGTATTTTATTTAGGTAGATAAAAAAATTCTTCAAATAAATATAAATGTTAAATAGTCTTACCGTTGATTTGTCATGAATTGAAATTGATTAATGTCTGTTGTCATATGTGCATACTGTGAGGATTATCTCTGTATGTCGTTAGTTCACAAGTATTGTTTGAGTTGGATTATGACTGACAACCGAAATCCACGATTCATGTTTCATCTCATTTGGAACTCGTCAGTTGGATGTACCAGCATTTCGATGTGAACGTCAACACTGGGATACAGTTACACTGAGCTGACGAGTCTCGAACTAGCTATTTTCTCAAGTATTAAAAAAAACTGATTACTGGTGATTGGCTGGTCATAGAAATGACATTGTTCTGCTAGTACTTGTTAGCATTCTGAAACAATGGTTCAGTTATTCTATTTCACTCAACTTTCAGTCACTAAATTGAATGTTTGAACTCCATCCAACTTGCTACAGTTTAAGTAATTATGATATTATACCTGAGCGTTTCACTTAATAATTGGATCGTAGCTGATAAGGGGAATATAGGTCATGCGTTTCATCCTTTTTGGGACTGGTTATCAGTCGAATATATCAGCATCCTGGTGTTGATGTCCTAAACTTCAACCGATTACAACATAGCTACCTTGTCAGTGCCAATACAGGTATCCAGAATTATGAAACTGCTTTTTCTACGCCTACAAGTCTTTCTTGATTTTTATTAGTTCCAAGCTGGAACACGGAGAACACAAAAATGATGAACCAACCAGCAAATATCAATCTATATTTCAGACATTCATTTATATACATGCGAAAGCTGACTGTCCAACAGACCAATTAGAATATCATTATCAGTGTAAAACAAAGACAATAATGATAAGAAACTGGAGTAACATTTACACAATTAGTTAGTCATAGTTCTTAGTTGAGAAACGATAGTAGTAACAATTAATAAGTCAGATGGGAGGTTTAGATGAAGGGAATGTAAGTATAATAGAAATAAAATATTCAATGCATAAATAATCAAGATGTTTACAATAAGCTGGCAACAAAAAAAAGTAGTTCATGAAGTTTAATCACTCTTCAAAACTCATCCTATTTAACACTCTTCACATAGGAGGAGCTTTTGTAGTGTATGACTAAAATCAAATCAAAACTTGTTATTGTATTGTGATATCCAGTAGCTCAGGTGAACAGAAGACGGAGGAATGCTAATAATCATATATGTTGTCAGTTAGTATATTCTCAGCCGCTGTTATTGTTGAATTGAGATTTTTTAATATCTTCTCTGATTAATACAGGTTATTGATGTAAATCATATCCACTTAGTTACAGTGTATATTATACTAAGCATTATATAACTAATATTGAATTTTCCTATTTTAGATTTGTGTACTTGTTGAAATAGCTCATGCTACATGTCCACAATTAGCATGTTTTGCACGTGGAAATGGTTATCGTACAATTGCTGATTTAAGGCAACGATTTCAATTAACACGTACAGAAGAACAATTAAAGCAATTAGTTGATCAAATGGTACATAGTTCATTGAATTCAATCACTACAAAATTGTATGATAGTTTTCAGTATTATACAAATGGTATACAATAAATAGAATAATTTGGAATATTTGATTATATATTATCTAGAATAAGAATATCATCCCAGTGACAGATCCTATCTATCTATCTATATGTATGTATATACACATACAATCCTGTGATTGTGTTCATCCTCCTCCACAACTGCACACACACTTATGGGGGTTACGTCATCATCATCATCATCATCAACAACAACAACAAAAATATCTCTTCAAAAAAGATATCTCCATCAAGAAGTTCACATGTCAGGTTATGTATGATAAACAATAAGACTTTGCTCAATGTTGCATTGCTTTCACTCATCAGTAACATACGATCACATACAAATACACAACTAATGATGAGATCCATTATATGAAGCCTCCTTTTTATTTCATTTTTTTTTAAAAAAAAGGTTTTGGTTGTCTTTACTCTTATTCCCCTTTTATAGTGTCACCACCGCTACCATTCTTCATGAAGTAAACTGGTAAACTAATATAGAATAATAATGATATTCTTGTATTATGTAATATTGTATCGATTTACATGGAGAGATAAAATTTGATTTAACTCTCCAAGCCTCATTTTATACTTTCAGTGATAAAATCACTTATCATGACAATGATGTTGTTTTGCTTTGTTACATTCTCCATTATAATTTCAATTATTATGATTCTCTGTTTGTTTCATAGTAAAACTTGTCTATTTTTATGTATTTATTGTATTTTCTTATAATTGATTTGATTTTGAGCCTCTTCCTTTACTACTTCCTTAATCCAAGTCTTGTTCATATTTTTTTCGAATGTGGTTATTGGATACATAAGAAACATGTATGTACACACACACACACACACACAGAAACACTCACGCACATAGTTATGGTTGAGTGTGAAATGATTTTGACAAAATTTCTTCTGAATTACTATTTTATTACTTAAATCATTTCAGTAATATTGGTCAATTTGTCGGTTAGAATAAAAGAATGAAAAATATTCGGAAGTGTGTGCTTGTTTCTTATTGTTGATATTTTTAAGGACTGATCAATTTTCAGTTGCTATTATGTGCATATAAGCGATTCGACAAATCAAAAGTGGCAAGTCAGCAGGATTAAACAATGTACCAGCTGAGGCACTGAACTCACATATTGAATTAACTTCAAAAGTGTTCCACGTTTTCTTTTGAAAGATTTGAGAGGAAGAACAATGCCAACAGACTGGAAAAATGAGTACCTCATCAAGATAACAAGGAAAATAAACCTTAGCAAGTGAGAGAACTTTAGAGGCATCACTCTACTTTCAATGCCAGGCAAAGCCTTCAACGGTGTTGTTGAACCGAATGTATGATGTAGTCGACGCCCAACTTTGAGATCAACAGGCCGAATCCCGTAAGAATCGATTATGTACTGGCCGAATCGTGACGCTACGGATCATTTTTGAACAGTCAACTGAATGGAGCTAACCACTACACATCAATTTCTTTGACTACGAGAAAGCATTTAACAGTGTGGATAAAAGAATATTATGTAGCCTTCTAGGACATTATGGCGTACTCGAGAAGATAGTCAACATCACACGGAACTCCTATGACGGACTACATTGTAAAATCGTGGAGGAAGGTCAGCTCACAAACGTATCTGGGCACCGCTTGGTAACTATCAAGGTCGCACAATATTTTGTTTAGTCTGACATACGGATGGCCGATATTATGGAACTTGGTTATCCGCTCCGCTCCACCTTACAACTAATGCCCAACCTTGCCTTAATCTATTATTCAGGCACAAAGATCCGATTAACTAATAGAAAAGCTAATTAGTCACATACACGCATGCATTGTAATGATAACAAGTAGTGTACAATATATATATATATATATATATATATATATATATATATATATATATAGCCCTTGACTCATATGTCTACCACACGATATTAACCAATCACATGTCTCCTTCCCAACATGTCAATTTTGCATACATTGGGATTGATCTGAATATATTTTGAATATAACAAACCTCTCGAAGACAACGGAAATCTGTTTGCGGAAATATTGATTATGAATAGATTTTTGAAGTTTGTAAATTGATGAGAAGGTCACAACATAGTAAGACTTGTTATGATCCTAGAGCCCAAAGAAATCTGTACACATCTCACCATTTAAAGCTGATTCAAACAGTTTTGGTTTAAAAATAAGGCTCGAATCAGATATTGACAGAATCTATTATTCAGCTAACGCCATCGAGACTTAAAAGTCAATGTCTATTATTTACGTCACATGCTACTTTATTTAATAATTGATGTGTTTATGACTACATAGGGAGGAGTAATTTTCATCTACTTAAATGAGGAACTGATGGCTTCAAACACAAATCACCTCTAATGACGAGATAGGAGCGCATAATAAAAAACTGTCATCATCCGTCACTAAGCATTTAGTTGTAACAGATCGCGAAGTTGACATCAGATCAGTTGTGTTGCATAAAAGTAGTTTGGGGTGTATACAACGGTTTATCGAAGCCTTAGCTATACGGAATTCCAATCCATCTTGTGTGTGCGAAAAAAATTGTACTTGCGCTAAAACTACCCTCGTAATACCGAATTTATGTTCGAAGTGAAGTGTTACTCCTAACAATTAAATTCGCATTGCTTGACCTTCATTTCTGATATTTGATTGTCTTAACAAGTTTATGTAGGATCAGATTATTTGAAATGTATTTGGCAAATATGCATAGCATGCCTCTGATAAACTTCGACTTCTTATTGAGTTAACTAAAAAGAATACCATAATGGTAGAGGTAATAAAAGCACTTTAGTTATAGTTGAATGAATTAGCAAGTCAAATTATATTTGTACAGTGCCATCAATGCGGCCGACTTTTAGATACAGTGTCATTCAGGGTATAGTCAAAGGTACTTGTGATGTCTCCTCGTACATTATGATCTGTTTAATACAGTTAACCATCCCATAGACTGTTAGGTTATTTTTGCCAATAACAGTAGATTTAATCTGTAATAAATTGTCTACCATGGTTTGGACAATCGGGATATGATAATCTCCCCTCACACTTCCAACAGCATTCGAGATCACACAATTCATAATCAAATCTCTTCTACTTCCACTTTCAGTCTTAACTCAGTCAATTCATTAGTCTTATCATTACCATACATGCAACTATTGATAATCATTCGGGGTCACGAAATGCTTTCTCAAGTTTCCTGCAACTAGGCTGTAAACTTCATATTGTGGCTTCTAGCGCGTGAATCCTACATCAGATCAATTGGAGTGGTTGGAACATGTATTGGGTATACCAACTACCACCATCTGCCTCTATGCGCATCAATGACTAGAATGGGAATAGGGTGGAAGAAAATTAGTGTTGGTCTAAGCTCACTAATAACATCAGCGCATAAAGTCGTTGAGTGTCCGACTGAGCCATGTTGGTAGGTACAGACTAACTGGTTGGAAACCAGTAGTGATATGTTTACCACCTAAAGAAGATTGATTATCTTCGAGAACTGTTTTTCTGTAGACTACTTCCTTATTTCTGGTTGTATGTAAGGTGAACATTTTATTTCTTTATTGTTCAGTGCCCCTGCTCTATCCTTCCATTTGACACACTAACTGTTAGTAAATCATTTCTCAATGTGAACTACGGTTAATTCATTGTGCGTACGTTACTCCGCTTCACATCCACTATTGCTCCTATTTTGTATTAATGTTATTTTCTTAATCGGTTTACTGTGTGGTCAAGTTTTATGTATATATAAAGGGATGTGTGAAATATAATATGATTCTGTATGGTTGGTCTGTCGGTTTGTGTTCTGTCTCCGGCTTGGGACCGAGTGGGAACAGGGCAGACGTGCAGATATTAACTAGGCACACCCAATCGGCGCTCGATAAATCTACCATTTTTTCTACGTCATGACAAGTAGTAATCGCAGTGAATAAACGAAGACATAATTGGATGACATCACGGCTGGAAATCAGTTAGAGTCGGGCAGGCTCACTCACTGTCCTTATCTAGATCTTAAGTTCGATTATTCTCGTAAACGTTGGTCTCAGTGTTTCTTTTAATTTGACCTTGTGTTAATAGGGTATGGTATTTTCAACCAACAAACAAACATATCAAACTATATGTCGCTTACGACTTATTTAATAAATTGCTAATTTATGCATCCTAATTAGTCGGTAATGGAATAAAATATGCCACGTGACTGTCTCAAGTCCTCAAAATACCCTGGTATTAGGTTCGCTTTTCCTTTCGAAATGTTTTTATATGGTCTTGAAATTTTAGCCTCTGCTAGTTAATTTACACTCGCTGTCTTCTCACAGCTGGGGGTACAATTTACAAAGCGGGAGGATGAAAGCAAACACCAGGTGTTTAAGCCATATTAGTGGATACAGAGAGTTTCATCCTCCATCTGTAGACTCAGTGTTTCACGCGCTATTACTCGAAGCCCAATACCATCAGTGCTCAGTCTATTTCATACTAGACATCGGAGTATAGGTAGTGCCAGTTGACTGGACTCTCATTAACAGTCGCTTATGTTAGGTAGAACTGGGAAATCCCCTGAAGGTGGGAAGAGATGCGTCGCGAAAGATGTATTTTCATAAACGCTCCCTATGCACATGACCACCACTCCACTATTCCAATCCGACAGTACGGTTAGGCAAAACTGCCAAACCTTAACATCCCTCCTCAACTTTATCGACAACAAAATTCTGGAAGCATCTCAGAAGGAAGTGTTTATTTCTTACCAAAAGAAGGAATTTTACACCATCAGTGCACCGCTGTTAGTCTTACTGTGCGATAACACACAAGCCAAGCAAATCATACTTGGTAATTAATACCCGTGAACAAGACGTATGCTTTGGACCTTTCAAATAGTGTACTTCTGCAAAACTGACAGGAATCATGTACCTGTTCAGGATCTCAGTATTTGATCATAGTTCTTACCGAAAAGATAGATGCAAGCATTCAATAAGAATATCATGTTTGCA
This sequence comes from Schistosoma japonicum, assembly GCA_025215515.1. Taxonomy (NCBI): domain Eukaryota; kingdom Metazoa; phylum Platyhelminthes; class Trematoda; order Strigeidida; family Schistosomatidae; genus Schistosoma; species Schistosoma japonicum. The sequence continues at coordinate 15,696,952 of CM046067.1, read as the reverse complement.
ATGTTGAGGTTACATAATGTATGTTCCAGAGCAGTAATGACAACTCAATAGACGCCCCTGTCCTGAAACTCAAACTGTAAGAAAGTCGTTCTCGAGTTTTGTATATCGTGCATTACTTGTCGACAGAAACAAGTTATAAAAAGCCGAAGTGGCTAGCTAATGGCATATTGCCGTGGAATGAAAGTTATGTAAGACTCGTGTCTGTAGGTCTATTCCGATTTTCAGGTTGGTGTCCTAATGATTACACAACCTAGTGGCTTAAAACTGTATTTTATATGCCCCAGAATATAGGCAAGTAAAGAGAGTGATGCAATTCATTATAAAACTCCTCATTAAAGTGTGATGAATTTCCTCGACGAAGTCTTCCTTGACTGGATTACCATTGGGACCTGTAATTTCCTTGTTTTTAAAAAAAATATTTTGCCAGGTTTTTTCTATAACTATCTATCCATATTTATTTTTCAAAACATTGTGTGGTGTATATATTTTTGTGTACAATCATGTCGAATTTTACGTGCTTAAGATAATGAATAGCAATAGACATGTAGCTGGAGTTCATTTCACAATCAGCTATAGTCACCAGGTTGCACTCAATACTTACTTCATTCATATTACAAGATTCAATTGACATCACGTTAGACTGACTATAATAAAGTACCCGGCGTTGGTAAATTCAAAAGACTATCTTAGGTTCCTGGAATATTTGTATATTGTAATAAGTATATAATTATAGAGTAGTTCTACAATAAAGAATTATTAGTTTAACTTATCACTTACATTCAAGGCGATTAACCAACAACAACAATCATAAGTTTGCTCTTTGTGCACACAAAGGGAAAAAATAACTAAGCCAAAAAAACTGATCAGGCAAAGATACAGCCAAAAGTAAATAACCATTAGACGTTTAGCTACTCATGAGTTGTATGATTATGACAATATTCAGTATACAACACAAAGTTGCTACGTTGTGATGTTCCACACCATATTCTCTCTTGCCAACCTGATTTTTTGACGCCCATAGCTTAGAATTGTTGATCGGAAATATTGTGTAGGCTTCAACCAAGTAGTTTGGTGTCATCTGCCAACCTGGCTGACTCAGTGAACTTGATGATGTTTTGTTTCCGTTTAGTATCGTAGTTATTTAATTTCACTAGAACTATTACAACTTATCAGTTGTTTGAAATGAATTGCGTCCCATCCAGTCACTTTAGCCACTTCTGTCTATTAACTTGTCTTCCGTACTGAGAACTGTCATTTTTCATATACAGAGTAGTATGGTTGGCTTCGAGTCACATTCTAAATGTTAGGGCTAATTATACTACTAGGCTAAGTCGATACAGAAGAATACGAGTATGAAACATAATAACAGAAGTGGGAATTCACTAACAATCGCTCCACTGCAAAAGTCATTCCTCGGTAGCAGTTACGTACAGAATTTTAAGATTTTGGTGCTCGCCATGGGCTTGAGGACCTTATAACCAACATCGTAAACCGTCATAGAAAAGGTAATGTAGGATTTAGTCTTCACACTCCAAATTCGCGTAGACAGTAACATCCAAGTTGTCAGTGAGGAATACCTTATTACCGACATAATTCCAATGTAACTTTACTGATAGATTGTAGAGCACCTAAATTTATTTCCAGCTAATAAAGCATAACTAGTTTGTCCCGACAGATTCGTCGTGTATTATATTTTGATCTTCTTTAACATCATTGAATGAAACCATAGATGATTTGCATAACTGTAGAGACGAATGTTTAAATTCTGATAAGTTGGGAATCCCACTTCTAATATCACTTTAAAATGTAAATGAAAACTTCGTAGATGAAAATGGTCGAAATTGTTGATTTACAGCATTGTTGAAAAATTTCATACTATGGACCAAACAGCTACGTAGCGTTTGTAGGTTGTTTAGCTAGCCCATATCCACCAGTAGTATGAATTGGATGATATTTGTACAAAACATTGCAAATTGACAGAATTTAGAAAAATAACCTATTGGATGCTGAATGAATGATTTGAACGTACAGGGTTCGACCCCTACAAGGATTATGAATGCACAAAATATTGAAATGTCAATTTCATACCAGGATAAAACGAATGTTAGTGTGTCCTAGCTACAATCAATGATCTACGATGTACCTTACACATAGTTATGAAAATGTAAGTACGATCAAGCAACAACTTCATTTTATGTATAAAAACAGGAAGAATACATGTGTGTCAATGGACTCCCGTTAACCACCACACCCCTGAAAAGTAGACAAGTCAATACATACACAAGAAAGCTCAAATAAAAACAACAGACTAACAAAAAGTCAAGGACCTATAAAGTAAGTCATAAAGGAGCATTAAGCAACAAGGATCACAATATTAAAGCAGAAAGTGTTGGATATACATTTATATTATTTCCCTTTTCCATTTAAGGCAGTTTTCGTTCCGCTACGTAACTGATTATTCACTTCATCGTCATCTTCATCATCATCATCGTACCAAGATTCCTCATGTTCTGCTTCAAGATCCTCTTGAACATCTTCAACGTCATCATTCTCATCCTCTTCTTCTTCTTCTTCTTCATCTCCGATTAATTTGACAGAGTCCAGTTCACTATCTCCGGAATCATTTTCATTATTTCTAAACTGAAGTTCTTGATCAACGGATGGTGAATTAGATCTAGGTTGCTGTTGATGTTCAGTAACGGCGGATACATTGTCCACTGTTGTTGGAGTCAGACCGAGATGTGACATTTTATTTAATAATGATGGTTCTACCATAGGGACAGGTTCATTTTGCATTTCAATGTGAAGATCTCGATCGCCTGGCAAAACTTGTGTTGGGTAAGCTGAGGCGGGTAGATTTAAACGTGCTTTTCTATCAGCTTTTAACCATTTCTCTGTGGATAAAGCCTCCTGATAATAATAATAATCAAAATTGAAAATGAGAGAATTTAACGATTCATTAAATCATTTGCTGAGTACGGATGGATAACTCGGCTTTGAGTTACACGTCACCTATGAGACCTAGTGATGTTATTCGGTTGTTTAAACCATTAAAGCTACGTGAAACTCGAATCTGCGGTTGGATTTCATCGAATGGCTTAAACGGTAAGTAATCGCTCCACACAGAATATATTGCTTATCTAAGCAACACAGAGTTGGCATATTAAATAATGAACTGTTGTCATGTTTTGAGTTGGTTGTCCTTAGTTTTTTTTTCATCCTACACTAGCCAATATTACGCGTCGAGGTATGCAGTGGTTGAGCACACGTAATAGATGTCTCAACCACCTCAGTCGATAAACATTTAAAGCTTCAGCAACAAATTTACCACATTTGCCAACAATTGGGTTTAGCTTAAGCATTATTTACTCGATCAATTCATGATAGGGAAACGATGCTTCGAAAGCACTTATAATCAAAGGCCTGCAGCCGACATATTTTCTATTTATTTTCAATCACATACTGATTTTGACAAGCTAATCAACTGAACAACAAAGGGTGACGGCACCGAGAAATACCCTATGCTATTTACTGTTGCTTCGTGAAAGGTAGCTGTGTTGAAGTTTATTAAAAAATAATGTGAACAAAACGACATGTATCTTTAAAAATATTCGACTATATTGAGAAATGCATTACCTGCCAAACATTTGACCCGAATCATCCATTTAGAGCAAGCAGTTAAACTGGGCATGTAGCTTCGAAAAAGGTTCTATGAAAACCGTATTCTAACCGATTAGTACTTAATCCATGCAGTAAATAACTATAAATACTAACGCTTTTATGATAGTATCATTAACATTAGACGCAGGAAAGGTAACTGTTTAATTATTGAAGTAAGTCAATAGAAAATAACACTCCACCTAGCTTACAACATGTAGAGTACTTGTCACAGTAAAGGGTATCTATAGTCCTCAAAGAATTGATATTCACCTTAAGCTTTGTACTCAAATAACACTATTAAGTATTTTAAGTAGTTACCAGTAAGCTATTAGGGCCAGAACTATGCAGAGCAGATCACCATCCTGCGTAGAGCTTCGGGTCTGTCAATATTGCGGCGAAGTATGGCTTTCTATCGACTACCACTAACGACCTAACGTCAAAATGCAGTGATATGATTAAGCCACAGACGGGTTGTAACAAACTACATAAAAATAAATAAACACAAATAAAATGACGATCAGATCGTTTATAAACATAAGATATACACGCGAGTACAGATGACATACCTCAAGGTCTGGAAATAAATTCGGGTAGTCTTTTGGATTAGCTAAAGAATTTGCAATCTTTGCACTTGCCTTATTTGATTTATCTAACCAATTACGCCATTCTTCAACTATTTCTGGCATATAACTTGGCAGGTAGGTACGAGCGAAAAATGCTGCTTCAGGGAAACGTTTAGCATTTGTTAACAACTAAGAAAAAGTTAAAAATCAATGAAAAGAGGAATTTAACAAATTTGTCAAATGCATACTGTTTTCTATTGAACATTGAGCTACACTCATTTTAATGAAGCTCTATAACTGTTCAAACTGAAGTAGGCGAAGAGAGATATAACTCAGTATTTATAAGTTGAGTGTTTTAACCGTTAAGTTACTCATCTACAATACTCTACATATCTAATTTTATTAGTAAGTGACGTAGAGTTACACACAAATAAATGTTTGTTAGAAATTAGTGGAAGATCTCTAGACATTCTAACCAATCACCATTCAGCAGACTCTAGAAAATTTAACACATCATCCCATTAATTGATTGAGTAACTCCTTGCTCTTAAACTTGAAGAATTACAATGGTGACATATAGTCAGAACGAGACTATAAATACGCGTGGTTTAATGTTTATATACACTCACTGGAATACAGTTCTTCTTCCACTCTTCTGTCTTCGGTTAGCAATTTGGGAGGTTTCAAAGAGCAGAGTTTCTAGAAAATCTAGTGCTGATTAGCAAGTGAAAGTGTTATTGGAGAAAGATGAGAAATAGGCTGAAGTTGTGAGCCTACATCGACGTCATACGTTATGTATAACTAAACACCGTCTACTTCAACATGCAAGGCTAATTTAAATTGGATGAAAGTAAGGGGCAGCCAATCTAAAACATGGTATCATACAGTCAAGTCAATGACCTGCTGGTTTGGGTCGTTTGTAGATGCAGACTATTTCAATGGGGTGGGCACAAGTGATGTAACCAATGGTTGGAGACTCTGGGTGATGTGGCTTAGAATCAGTGATAGTAGAGTAGCTGCATTCATTATTTATCTGCCCTTAAATAATGAATATACAATTATTTAATATCTCCCTTTCTATAAACTAATTCTTTCTCGCTTTACCGTATTCCATATGTCCACAAATTTTCTTATTTTCACTGGTGCGACTACTACTCCTACTAATTTGGTAGTTATCTTACTGCTGAGGTGTGGCAACTTTGGCCGATACCTGTGTCAAACCCCATGTTGTATGTACATACATACACACAGTAAGTGGTAGTTTAAGATCAATGACAAAATATAACGATGTTTACATAGTGCATCGACACGAATAACTGAAATTACAAAGGTAAATAAAGCGGCAATGATGATAACGAAGCCTAAACACTGAATATATGGTTCAAGAAGACAGAATGAAGAGAAGATATGCACGAAGAGCTATTGTAACTCAAGATTTAAAAGAATATAGTGTAAATGCATCTGTACAAATGTTTTCAACCATGAATTGTGGTTATTATGTAGACCACAATCAAGAAGTCTACCAACCAACAAATATGATTCAGATCAATAGTTGATGGTGTTTGCCTCTGATACCCTTAAGGTTCTTCTTCCAACATTGTATGTTGAAGTAGGTGATGATTAGATGTAGAAAAAATGCATGTCCTAACAACTTTATTCGGGAAAAGATTTACAGATGCATCAATCGGTTTGTCACTTTTAGCTAGTAGCTTATACCTAACCTCATAATTAATGACTCTTGTTTTACAATATTTGAGGCATTACATTGAGGACATTCGTATTCAAAAAATAGTTTACTTCACATAGAATGAGTAATGAAGAGCGAATTGGTGCAAAGTAAATTAGTTCTATGGTTAGTAGATGTACAACTCATCTACGCTATAAGTAATGCAAAATGGCAAAAGCCAAGCGAGTTTGTTGACCACACACCGAGATCACGTCAAAAAATACAGCCTGCAAGAGCTGACGAGACTGCTAAATTAAGTCAACTGATCAACGCACACAATCCAACTACAATTGTGTATAATAATAGTGAACCAAACTTGACGTACGTAGGGAAAAAATTCAAAAACGATGAGGAGTAAACACCCTCCCTTTAGACACACAAAAATTTTACACAACTGCATGAAGTTACAATCACTAGAAGCAATGTGCCAAAAAGCTTACCTCAAGGCAACCTTCTAAATCAGCTACAAGAAAACGAGCCAGAAATGCGATATTATCATTTGATTTTATAGCTGCCTCTTTGCCAATCCATTCTAACAATTTCCGATTGCCTGAACTTGTTGCCAATAACATGAGGCTAGCATAATCTTCTGTATGTGATAGATATTCTTCAGCATATTTGAACTTGCATACTTTACAAGCAGCTTCAGCCAACTAACAAACGTTTATGGAGGTGAATAAGGCGATTATGATTATTCTGGTACAATAATATGCAATATATTTGTCATAGATAAATTTAAATGCTACAGAAAACCAGCGAGAACTAGACAGGAGTCTGTATTCGGAGGAATAAGTTATTCTGTACTTTCTGGTTTCCAATGGTATTCTAAATAGGTTCAATCAGTGATATATAATCCAGAATTCGACATTATCTATAATACCAAACAAGGAACTATTTGTGCTACATCTTAACCTTTTCATTCACTAGATGAAGCACTACACAAACAGCCATCCAATGACTGACTACCCAATTTAGATTTGTATAAGAACCCGATTCACTATCATGAAAAAAAGTGCTCTACGAGATGACTACGTGTGATTATATTTTCAGTAAAGTAAATAAGCAAGGACTAGCAGTCAAAGATTTAGGTTTAAAACGATCACCTACAAAAATGCCGCAATAGAACAGAATTCGCAGTTACAGCTTCAGAACAATCTCTTGTCAATATTTTAGCAATTAGATAGGTACAACTTATGGTAAAGTTTGCTAGGATGCACTGCAACTGAGAAATCCCATACTAGAACCAAGTACTAGTCCAATGCTTCCTAGTTTTGCTTAGGTATGTGAACTACAGCATTCAATAATCTCCACGAGTTCTGTATAGTGAAAATAATCGCGTTATTTGCAACAATCGGATGAACATTTTGAAGAATCTGCTCGGAGGTAATATCAATCTCAAATAACCCCGATCATTTGCATCATCCTCTTTCACAACATATTTCATTTCTGTATTGATGTGCAAAGCATTATGGACATTCTGGACAAATATAATAGAATAATCTTTTATATGACAAATAAATACAATCCGAATGCATTTAACTCACTTGTTTCCATTTATTTTCATTTGTTTTCGGATCACCATCCATTGCGATTTGTTGGCATAATTCAAAATCACCTAACTGTAATGCCAACTCAAATTTATGATCCATATCTGTAGTGACAAGCATAGCTTGTTTACGAAAGCCTTGTTTTTCTAAAAATTGAGCAATCTTAATGTACTGATCTTTTGGTATATTCGGGAGAATAGCGTCAGCTGATGTAAAATCTCCGCGCAATACCGCTGTTTCATATTCTAAAACACTGAGTAATAGAGTATAGCTAACGATCTATGCAATGAGAAAAGGGGAAGGAGAAAAGTGCAGGAGGGGCATAACGATTATTTTATGCAGACGACAAGATCTTATTATTTCTATTATTGTTATTAGCCCGTTTAGCAAACAAAGGTGTTGGTACTTGGTTTCGGACACACGAAGTTTCCCAGTGGCATCTTGTAATAAAACCTGATGCACCAATAAAGTACAGGAATCTTATGAAGGCCGTCTACTTCAGAATAACTAATCGAGTCAAAGCTTATGGTGAAATGTAATCAAAGTAATCAACCTCAAGTAGCATTTGTCAGTGTTGTCCGTTACCTTCCATTATATTTAATTTAGTCCTCTTATAGAAGTCAAATTTACTTCATCGAACTTCACAAGAATTGAATACATACAATGAAACTCGTTAGTCGACCTAGAATACAAAGATGGCCTATGATTGCGAAAACTGAACGATGAAAATAAAAGGCATGTATAGACTGCAAATCCCTGATGTCTTCGAAATATAGTGAAGTAATCAAGTAAAAAATGCTCAGGTTGAACATAGTACTAAACAATGATGGAAAGTCGGCCGGTGAAGTAATGGATGTCCATCAATCGATGTGGTTCGATTAAGTATAACTTGTGATCAACCACATCATATCTCGACACAATGCTGGATGATGTAAGAGTAAGATTAAAGTAACTAGGAACAGCCAAATGAAAACATGATAACCGTCCATGAAATCACTGATTATCAATTTAAACCATCCTGGTAGATTCTACTATCCGATTGGTGTTCATAAGACTGACGTCATCAACAGTTGGAGACGATGAGTGGCGTAGCTTAGAACCGGTTACAATCGTGCTAATGCAATCATTATTTATGTCCCCCTTACTGTAACTTCCACTAATTTGATATATTGTTGCACTAATGGAGAGTCACGACTTGCAGTCAGATACAACGTAGAACTCGATGTGTGTACATCAATTTATGTTGCTATGCCATGCCATCTATATAATTCGGTAAACAGAAAATTATGAATTCAGAAACTTAGATTTTGGTGGAGGACAAGAAATGGATGTCTTTTTCCAGCTTATTCCTACACCATATAACATTCCTCGTCGAGGCAAGTGGTGGTTGAGCATACATAACATATGTCCTAACCACCAGCTGATGAAGATTTACTACTTCATCAATCAATTAACCATAATTACCTAGTACTCTATTCCTAAACCACGTATTGCTTACTCAGTGGTCCCAGCAAACACGATCCATGATGGAATACTAGAAGCCTACGAATATCCATTATATTTAATCGCCATGTTTTACGTCCATAAAGTAGAACTGATCGGACTGATACGCAGTAAACACCTCCTTTGGTCAGTAAACGGATGTCTTGTCTACGCCACAAGTGACGCGAATCGACAAAAGTCAATCGATACGAGATTTCATCAGACACCAGACCGTCAGGACTAATGAGACTTCCAAGATAAGTAAAGCGGTTAGCATATTCAATTACTTTGCTCCCTATAACTAATTTCGGAGCGAACGTAAGCCAATCATGAAGCAGCATTTTTCAGTTGGGTAGGGAGAACCACATCCCAAACATACACACATTAATGCTTGAGGTATTTTAAGGATTCTGCATTTTATGGGCATCTTCACCCAAAAGAACTATATCATCTGCATGTTCTAAGTCAACAGGTTTATCTCCTGCAAGGAGGTCAACCCCGGCGAAGTTGGATGACGAAAATGTTAACTCTAAAAGTATATCAATGATAAAATTTAATAAAAATAGGAGAGGCGGACAACCTAGACGAACACCACTTGAGGTAATCAGTTCCAACGACAATTCGTCATACACTCTGACTCGACATATGGTGTTCAAGTAGAGAGCTTGTATAAGGTTAATGTACTTTAAATGACAAACATTGCCACATAAACTTGCGATTGATAGAGTCAAACGACGCCTTAAGGTTAAGGAATACAGCTATTATAGGGCGTCTAAAAGTGTATCTATCTTCAAGAACCTACCGAAGTGTGCATATTCGGTCTATACAGCCACGTCGAGGTCTGAAACCACCTTGGTTTTCCCGGGGTCGCAACTTGTACTGTTGTATATACACACATTGCACGTGACTAAAATTTTATTGTATGAAACCTGTTGAACTTTCATAAACGAAGAGATTTTTGAATATGTTACTGGAGTCTTTGGTTAACAGTACACAAAGAGTAACACAAGAAACCTTTTAATATCAAAAAGCATACTTGTAAATCTCTGTCACCTAAAAACAATCGATTTTCCTTCGCCAAATAGCCCAATAAATACATTGGACGATCCAATAAAGCAAGTGTTACCACTTCGCCACCAACAAAATAACATAAACGATTCGTTTGTGTTGTGAATATGAATGCATCACCAAACCAACGACCATTAAGTACTTGAATATTGACTTCACCATTCGGTACAAGCTATCAGAGTAATGATGAGTAAAACAAAATAAATAGTGTGATAAATGTTAAACCGTATTGAAAGCAAAATTCTAAAATTAAATACAGTTTAAGTAAACCACTTATCAGGTATATTGATTCGTGTACTCTATCAGCTACGCACTACTAGATGCATAAGAGAGTAATGATACTATCAAATTGTCACGACTGATAAAGTGCAGAAGAACTGGAACATGTGACATAGTAGTAAGAGTCAAACGCTATAATCACTAGTCAATCGCTCCACAAACAACTGAGTAAAATGATACGAGAATAAGAAAAGAATTTTAATAGCAATCAACACCAAAATAATGATTACTTCCTTCAAATACCTTAGGTTTCATTGAGTTGTAATGATAACAGAAAACAACACTTAATCTATAATTGTGAGAAGAATTGTTAGCCAACAAAAATGCAACATATTTTTGAGTAGTATAAGCTGTAAAACGATGTGTTGACTGGTCCAACGGCAATATAAATCAAAGTGTAGAATATAAAAACTTATGTTGGCCAAAAGCCTAAAATGCACATATTTAAAATCCACATATTTATGTGGAATATTCTGTTACGGTTATTCTCGAAGTCTTAAACGTTCAATAAGTGTGTTTTACACAGAACTTTCTACCATATTTTCAATAGTTTATTGGATGAGTACTGCATATTGAAGTGTAACTTTTATCAAAGATTTGATTTTAAATTACAACTTTGACTATATTTGTGTTTCTCAACCATCTTGTTGGACTGCCCTACCCTCGATATGTTGCTAACTTCAGCATCTTTGATGCAAATTACACCTTAATAATCAGAACTTAGCAATCAAATTGACGAAAAGAAAGTTAATGATGCGACACAGTGAAAATTACTGAACGTGAAGTTACGAATTAATGTGGGTTAGAAAATCATTGAAAACAAAGAAGCATTGTCAGACAGTCATTTTATCCAAGCGCAGTACTCTCTAGAAGTGTTCGCTCCACAAATCTACCAGGGATCTTGTTTGGAACTTCCAGACATTGAGGTAAGCGCCTAAATCTTAGAGCACTGTGCTAGTACCTAACGGTTGATATTTCTAACTCTGTTCAATTTGAAGTAACTAGTAGAGTTCAACCAGGTAGGTCATGTGGAAGTCACTTAATAATGCATGACGCCATTAGAATTTAATGAGATTGAATTCTGACTCAGGGTAAAAGAGTTAAGTATTCTCTACAAAGACTGGGTGTCACTAGCTCGACCTAAACTAGACTGAAACAACTGTCTGATGGTGCTACCTGGTTTTTCCAATGGTTGCTTAACCCAGGTCAATTTGTAATGTCAACTTCAGATACATAGTAAACATTCAAAATCTCAATCGAATACTCAAATAGTTGTAATTAGTAAAATTAGAGCAGTACATGTGTATGAATAATAAAGGCGGTATATAAAATGAGACAATAAGATTGTGAAGAATTATAAAAGAGAAAAATCAGTTGTTTAAATAATAATCAAAAGCTAGGCGGAATTTTTACGTAAACACTTAGAAAAACACGAATGGGGAGAAGGTATATTTATTTTCAATAATAGGGAAAACCAAATGATACAATTCTAACAAGGTAACAAGTAAAATAAACGTCATTTTGAATCGAGGTAGTTTAGCGGAGTTAGGGACTAAGTTTAATTGTCTGCATTCAGACCTGTCGACAGTGTGATAGTCATTAGTAATCGCAATGGATTGTCGTCGCGCTATATAACCAATTGAAGTGAGTATTAATTCTACTAATGGACGCCAACATCCTGTGGTGAAAACGGTTGAGTTCACCAATCTAGAGGTTCTGGGTTCGATTCCAAGGTGGAATCCAGAGTGCCTACAGCTAATGAGTTCTATACTAGGATGAAACAACTAACCAGTGGATAAACTGATATGATAGCACTAAACGAACATGGAATGACTGGTTTGTTAGTGCCAATTACACAACTATGTACCAGAAAACAATTAGTTCACTGGTGATTCTCTCTCAAACAAGAACTGTTTGAGAGGAGTGTTTCATTTTGCGCACAATGACTCGATGCAACTAGCGTTTTAGTTACACTTTAAGGAGTGCGCGATTACAAAGAGAATAGGAGAAATAGTTTGATGCTGCCAATTACCTACCAATTTACTATTACTGTTAATGGGGACATAATGTTCAATATATCGGTAGATGAAGGTTTATGATCTCTCACTGATAGATTTAAGGTTAATTTGAGTATTATTCACTTGATGGTTCTATCATTCTTAACCAACGCATTGAAGATAAATACAAGCAAGCTAGATTTATCTTCAACTGTTGAAAGTTCTGTTCTGAAACTGTTGTGAATTATAGTAAATTATTAATGGATATATGAACATATCAGTCGTATTGCAGATGGAATAGATTAGCAGGAACTGAATTGCTTTATGCATTTAAATGAATTTCTAATATGAGAAAAAAAAAGTAAAATTTCTCCAGTTCATTCAAAAGTTAAAAAAAACTTTATTTACTTGAAAAGCTTTTTCATAGCCATCCGTATCTTCATAATTATTATTTACTGATGAATTAGAAGAATCAGGAACAGCATCCGCTGAATAACGTAATATGAAAAATGCATCATTTGTACATAATGCTACTAATTGATTAGATTCGCTCCAGTAAACACCTTTTGGACAATTATCGATACGTCGAATAATTCGCCCAGTTAACCAATCATAAAATGTTAAACCAGTTAATGAACGTACACCTAATAAATGACCACCAAATATTTGTTCAGCCCCGTAATCTAGTTTAAATGTACGTATCTCTTTCATTTGTTTATACACCTTTAAATAATAAGAAAAGATGTCAGGAAGATATGAATGCAATCAAAATTTACAGTGAATTCATTAATATTATTTTCAGTTAAGAGGATAATTGAAATCAAGTAGTCGCTACAGAGCCTCGAAGAATTCTTAGGTAACCAGATTATAAATAAGTATTGAAAACTACAGAATACACATAACAAGAAAGCTTGTTTCACATACATGCGCTTTAAAAGAGTTGAAAATATGAAACTTACTGACCGTAGAATAACATCTCAACAAAAGACTACTTATTTATCGATAAAACTTATTATCGTAAATGAAACGAACTGTTCCTTAAAATAAAACAAGTATTGAAACCCTTATTTCTTAGTACCTCAAACTGCATATATCAAATTACATGTGTCAAAACACATGCATCGAAAAAAACAGAAAAATGCATGGTCGTAGTTTTGAGTAAGTTCCACAGAGTTTGAAAATAAAACATGAAACGGTCCTGAGAAGTTGAATAGCACAATGTCAAAATGATAGTGATAATAACATCAATATTTCTCAATTTTGTTTATATGTATACGTACTTCGATAATTTTTTAGCGAAGGCAATTCTTTGCACGAAATTCACCCGTTAGACTAGAGATGAAGGAGCTCACCTACCAGATACTGATTCATTTACTTATATACGAAGTACATTTCAAGTGTTACGACTAATTATGTTAGTACACAGTTAACTAAATAGAAATAGGGGAAGAGTGTGAACTAAGTGATTGAAAGTCTAACACCGATCAAGTAGTTAAATATACCAGCATAGTTCAAACCAACAATTAATGATTTCATGGACCATTATCATGTTTTCATTTGGCTGTTCCTAGTTACTTCAATCTTACTCTTACATCATCCAGCATTGTGTCGAGATATAGACAGACAGACAGACAGATACAACGCAGAACTTCGTACGTACGTACATCAGTTCAGGTCGCCATACCACATCAGCACAGAGACGCAACTGTCAGTTCAAATCCAAGAGTGATAACGATAATAGAAGTATTAGCAGTAATGCAGAAAATTAGGGAGCGAAGATATGATTCGAAAAGTATAATTCAGTGAGATAAATTTGAAAGGAGAAAGATAGAGAATTCGGAAGGTTAGATTTTGAGAGAACACAAAGAGTGGATGCACCTGCGCCATTGCGAACGATTCTGAGCCATGTCGTTCAAGGTCTCTGTGTCGAGATATGATGTGGTTGAGCACAATACTTGATCGAACCACATCGATTGATGGACATCAATTACTTCACCGGCCGACTTTCCATCATTGTCTAGTACTATGTTCAACCTGAGCATTTTTTTACTTGATTACTTCACGATATTTTGAAGACATCAGTGATCTGCAGTCTATACATGTTTTTTGTTTCCATAGTTCACTAGTTGCAACCATAAGTTAAAACAGAGCAAAATACTGCGTAGTACACTTATCTTTCGTCTAGTGGAAGGATATCTTACCTATGCTACAAATAGCACTTAGTTGCAAAAGTTGGCAAAATAGGCTTTCTGAATTCGTCTTCAAATAGTCTGAGAGATGACGATACTATCAGACAGGTTTTCGAACCTGTAGCCCAATGGTTAAGCATAAAGGGAATCAGTTAATAAGTAACTTATAACCAAAAGACTAATCAGTGAAACACTCGATGTTATCATCCGTACTCAGAGATTTTTTCACTTTTGTTGGTGTTAGTGTCAAGGAGACGTGTAAATATAATGATAAAAGATCACATCATGTATATATATTATTAATTCATTTACCAATAACAAAAACATAGTTTAAAAATATACCTTGATAACAGCATTGCTTTCACGAACAGCGTAGACTCCAGCATCTGACTGGCACCAAACAAATTCTAAACCTTGACCAAATGTTTTATTTCTTAATGCCATAGCTGTATAAACAATGTATTCACCATCACCATAAACAACAACATAACGTCCATTGGCGTTATGTTCAATGGTCTGTGGATATATGTCACTTGTACCCATTTCTTTGAAGGCGATTGGAAGACGTTCACCATCCTGAATTTAGGAGAAAATGAATACAGGAATACGTAGGTACGAGAAACAGATACAAAATAAAGTAGGGATTCCAATTAGAAACACATTTCATAGAAGGAGAATCAGGGTGACTGTCAAGTTTTCATGAAAAAACAAACAAACTGATGAGTGGAAATTTGAGACAGCTGGTGTTAAGAACGATCAGTTGAAGAGAAAGAGTGATTTATTTCATAAAATTACAAATCGTGATAAATTGTGCATATCATTGTCTTCATCATCCCAGGATGGTTTCATACTCTTTTCCTTTGCTTACCTTCCTATTTCATATGTATTACTCATGCACTTTGCTTATTCTTTCGTCAGTTGTCCGTTGTAGCCACCTTATATAACTTACGCTATATACTAATTATATGAAGCCTTGCAAGTAGCATCTACCATAATAGGAGCTACAAATCGTCATCATTTCATAGTAAGGTTGTTATAATCAAGGTAGAGTCTAGCATAGAAGTACGTAAGATAAAGCCTCAACACCACATCAACATGAGACAGGAAAAACAAAGAAGTTAAAATGATAGCTAGAAGAATAGGAATAACAAAACATTGAGAATAAGAGTTGGTGAAAACAGAATGAAACAAGCAAGTGTGAGGGAATATTGAATTAGAGAAAGAAAAGGAATGAATGCACCTGCACCACTGTAACTGGTCCACAGCTATGTCACCCAACGTCTCCAATTATAACGTGGACCCTGATTGGGCAATCAGATCAGACAGACAGATACAACGCAGAACTTCGTACGTACCTACATCAGTTCAGGTTGCCATACCACATCAGCACAGAGACGCAACTGTCAGTTCAAATCCAAGAGTGATAGCGGTAGTATTAGCAGTAATGCAGAAAATAAGGGAGCGAAGATATGATTCGAAAAGTATAATTCAGTGAGATAAATCTGAAAGGAGAAAGATAGAGAATTCAGAAGGTTAGATTTTGAGAGAACATAAAGAGTGGATGCACCTGCGCCATTGCAAACGATTCTGAGCCATTTCGTTCAAGGTCTCTAACCATTGGTGACTTTCGTCTCGCGGACCCCAACCACGCAGCCTACATCTACCAACAAGACTCAGTCCACTTGTTAGTGACTTCATCGATTTCTGCCATGTTTTGGTTTGGCCGCCTCTAGCTTTCTTCTAACCTACTCCTACGCCGCAAAACATAGCTCGTCGAGGCAGTCGGTAGTTAGACATGCGTAACACATGTCCCAACCACCTCAACTGATGAAGTCTCAGTACCTCATCTATTGATTTGCCATCCTTTCCTAGAACCCGTTTCCTAACGACAGCATTGCTCACTCGGTTGTCCCACGATACACGAGCAATGCTTCGGAGACACTCATGGTCGAAGACCAGTAACCTACGAATGTCCTTTACTCTTAACGGCCATGGGGCAATTAGATCGACAGTCAACGACTTTAAAGACAAGCGCTACGTTTCAATTTGTTCACTTCTAGCTTTCTTTCGATTTAATCATACAACTAATATTGTATGGAAGTTTTAAATGGCCGGGCATACGTAATATGTTCCACAACAACCTCACCATTCAAAATCTCACCAATCGATTTGAGATTTCTTTCAAGTGCCATGCCTAACCTCAACACTGCTCGCATTGTCATCCTGTGGAACAAAAGTAACGCTTCGAAAGCACCAATGAACAAAGACAAGCAGTTTATACAAGTCATTCACTTAAATAGAGTGTGGAACGTGCCGGTGAGCAGTATACTCGCCCATTGGTAGGTGGATGAATATCTTACAGATGAAAGTGAAGCATGTCTGAAAAAGTTGAACGCTCCTTCTAAATTCTTACTGAGACACTGTCAGACAAACTAAATGGAACTGATGGAACATCCAAGAAAAGTGGCTAGTATACAACTAGACCACTTTTGACTCGATAGACCGTGAAGTCTTGTGGCAATACCATTAAAAGGCGTACCTCAAAAGTACATAAACCTAATAAAGGCTCTCTACTCGGTCACCACCGGTCGAGTCAGAGCCTACGGTGAATTATCACGAGTAGGGTTCGGCAAGGCTGCCACTTATCCCATTTTTATTTATATTCGTTATAGATATCTTCTTAAAAGTCTCACTCACTTCTTCTAACGCCTCAGCAATTAATCTCATTCAAGGAGATCCTCTCGTCAATTTAGAATACGCAGACAACATAGTCCTATTTGGTGAAGACGCTGATAATATGAAAAGTCTCCTGATCCCCTTCAGTAACAATCCAAGCAAATCCGCGATGCGCTTCTCCCCTTCTAAATGCAAAATGTTAATCCAGGACTGGCCTGCTCCTCCACCTAGATTAATGATAGGGAATGAAGTAATCGAATGCGTTGACCACTTCACTTATCTCAGAAGTCTCATCACCCCTGGTGGGTCGGTGTATGACGAAATCTCAGTACGGATTAAGAAAGCCCGATTGGCATTCACCAATTTATGCCACTTGCGGCACAGGCGAGATATCCATCTCTCAACGAAAGGCCAGGTGTACTGCGCAATGGCCCGCGCCATCCTAACATATGGCTGCGAAACATGGACCATGAAAATTCAAGATATCCGTCGACTTCAGGTACTTAACCATATAAATCTTTGTATCATCTCTTGCATATCATAGAACAGTAGAATAAGTAATATGGAGGTCAGATAAAAGGTTCTTGGGAAATATAGTGAATTAGTCGAAGAGGTCATTAACCTTCATAGACTGAGATGGCTAGGACATGTGTTGCGCATGCCAGACTACCGCCTGCCTCGTCACGTGATGTTGGCTAGGGTTGAAGTAGGACGGAAGAAGGGTAGGGGCGGCCAAACCAAAACATGGCAGCAGTCCAAGAAATCTCTCTTACTCAATGAATTGAGAAGACCCTGTATATTGTCAGAGGCTTCAGTATATTATCTGAATATTCTAAGAAATTGAGTAAGCTTAATTCGTGAAAAGTTAGACAGAAAAAAGTACTATTTAGAGAACGTTCATGACAAAATTAGATAGAGGGTAACCTCGACGAACACTGTGCTGATGATAGTTGTACTTCTGAGGTACGCCTTTTTATGATAAACACTATCACAGAACATTTCTATCAAGAGTACAAAATGTTATCTTAAGGTGAATATATACAACTGCTGTTGAGTACCGGTAAACATGACTTTCCTAGAATACTAAAGACACTATTTTACCGTAGGACTTCGGTCTTTTCTTAAGAAACGGGATGATTAGTGAATAAGACTAATCAGATGAGATTATGCCTAGTTCCAGAACTCAAGCTAGTATCGTCATTATTCTAACTGCTGAAGCTGGACTGGCTTCAAATTAATTATAGTTAACGTCGCTTAGAGCAGAGAATTTGTGTTTATTTTCCATTCAAGTTGATTAATTATAATCAGTATCAGGAGGCCGGTTAAACTGTGCTCTGCTAATCGACTTACTTATCTGGACTGAAAATGGGTCATAGATCCATCATTTTCCGTTAAAATCTTAGCAACGACTATCGAAATTTCCTACAAAAATAAATCAAATCCCTACCTGAATAGCTTCACCTCCTTCTCCACTGAAATTCAATGATCGTAAATTAGCTTGAACTAATTCTGCATGTCTAGCACAAACTAATTTTCCTGATGCATCCATAGACATAGCAGGTTCATCTCGACCTAACGATATAGCAATTGTTCCCTCATCATATCCAATACCAACAATTTGTTTACCACGTTGACATGTCATAGTCCAAACACGTTCGAGCCCATAATTTAATGTTGACTCTAAACGATAAGTGTTGGCGTGCCAAAATCGTACAGTGCCGTCTTCGGATCCTGTCAAAATGATCGGTAATTCAGGATGAAATAAAACGGAACTGGAAAAGAAAACACACACAAAATATTCATTTTTTAAAAATAAAACAACAACGTCATTGGAAATAAATAGTAAGATTATTCAAAAGAATAACTGATTAAATATACAGAACAAGATATATCGATATTGAAGAAATTAGTTTGGTGAACGTCGAGTATCGTTTAAATACAAATAAAGTACTTGATAGTGCAAATTATGTATTTGGCTACCGTTAAATGGCGAAAATTCCTGGTAACTATGTGGTTGGGCTATAGCATTTAGGTCTGCTATTCTAACTGTAAAGAGCTAAGATGTTCTTTATTTTTCCTATAAATCAATGCGAAATAACCTTCTTGTGGGATCCACTTATAATTGTAAATAGTAAAATATTGGCATACTAGTTAAGGTGTCCGACTAACAACCACCGAGTCAAAGATTAGGATGTCGAACTAGTAGTATCACTAAATATCACACATACAGTGCACAACAATACGACTTCATGAAGTATTATAAAATGTAAGTAGATTTGTATGAGTAGAGATTTTCTTAGCTGTATAAAGTTTCTTATTGTGATCTGATTAGTTGGGAATCATTTAAGCGTCACAACATCTCATCAAATGTTGGAAAGATGTGCCTATATATTGAAAAAAATAAAATTATTTCGTAGTAATTAATTCTGAGATAAACAGATGGATTCAATATATGATATGAAAAGTTTAATAAAAAGTAGAATGAAGACAAGTAACAATCACATAGAAGTGCAATGTCAAATGTTACGTAATCTAAAGGTAAATTTTAAGAGTTGGCTAGCAAAAGTGTAATAAATGCATAAAAAGAATGCAAACTTAATTGGGTTAATAGTCAATAGTAACAGTAGTGGCTTGAGAAAGTTGGATAGACACAGGTTTATTGCTACCATAGTAATTGATTTACTTACAAGCAAGTGCACTACGTGCAACCCGCCATTTATACGAAAACTACGTGTAAGATTCATTTTTCTATTGAATTCTAATAAAATCTAACGTTATCACTACTGGAAGTCGACTAATAACAATTACAGTAAATGTGAATAAACTTGAGCATAAAATTACCGTTGTGAATGAAGTACGATGAGTTTTATAATAATGCTAACGAAACGAATAACAATTAGGAAACTTATAATGTATTAGTTAATGTCTTAGTATGAAATATGCTGCTTTCACGTGACACACGTTGATCTAATTATCATGATATGCTAATGATGATGTAATTATTTCAGTCATACTCAATGCATGCATAATCTGGTAACTGGAAGCAGTCTCTCTATTTTTTAAAATCCGTTGTGAACTATGTGATGAACTTTAAATGTTGTTAACATGTAGACAGCATGGATTATTAAGAAATAACTCTGATTTATTATAAAATGATTGTCTCGAAATGGGGTGCATAGACAGATATCACAATGCATGTTTCTTTGGGATGAAAACAATAGAAAACAAATATTACTCTTTAATATATAACATAATCTTAGGTCAAACATTTGTTTAGGCTTGTATTTAGCTTAGACCTATTCTACTTATTACGCTTATTATTTCAAATGGCGTATAAATTTAACATTAACATTATACAGTAATCATATTGTTACTAGCAATTTTGTTTTGCTAACCATCCTAAACTCGATTAGTCTTTAAAGTAATCCATCGATTATACTAAGGCATTCATTACGGTTGACGATCAATTTTAATTTCTAAGTGTGTAAAGTGGTTGGAGTTTATAAAAAGGAGTGTTCTATATTACTTTAAATGCCTGGTTTATAAAATTACGATTTTTACTATTTCATCTTACGATTTTTTATCTACCTAACATAACCTTTAGATAACAGTAACGGCATGTGATTTGACAATGCACAGTACCAGACTATACCACGACAGAGTCACCTACGTTTCGATTATTTGTCGTTGCAACTACTTTGAGTATGAAAACGACCGTTAGATGCGAAAACTTACTACGGAGAAGTTCGATATTGTGAAACCATTATTGATTTCCGGAACAGCAGTATCGAATGTGGTCGATGTTGCATATAATTTATTCCGCAAACTACTTATTCAACAAGATGTTTCCAATATTTGTCATGAAGTTCTCACACAATCGAAACTCCCAAGTGTGTAGTTTAGTCAATTTAATGCTAGAAATTTGAGTGACTTCGAGCAGCTGCTCAGCCATATTATTTCACTTGGCCGAGTGTGTGCTTACAGTGTGTATGGAGATCTGAAACTACAATATTTCTTCATCTGCACGAAGGATTAAATTACTTAGGCCAGTTGTTTTCTTGACGTCGTTGGTTTGGATAGAACGTACAAAACACAGTGAAAACCTATTTTTGTTTTAAATTATAGTTATCGACGTAAAGCTGACGGCTAAACAGGTTGCACTGGTGTTTATCCGACGAGGAACTTGTGGAATGATCGGAGTTTATGAAGTTTTTCAGAGTGACAAACAGCTGAATTGTAGGCGGTTTGTTGCTGCTGAGGATTACATACTACACACAGCAAACTAAATAACACCCTCCAGAACTCAAGTCCTGGAATCAATCCTGACTCTAATACATTCGCAGTAGCATTTTGAACCCGTGGTTTACAATATTCATTGTTTGGTAATGAGGCACACTGCCGCTAGAAATCAGGTCAGCGCGCTTGCTCTCACCAAGACAACTACCGTTGCCAGTTGGCAGTTGTAGTAGTCTACCAGTGGATACAAAAATGACACTGTCCTCGACGCCTGGTACAGATCGAAACTTCGTAATCAAGAAATGGACATGGATCTAGGTACAACGCCCACCGAACTGGATGAGGTCACACCCATTAACTCTGAGGAATCTGGTGACAGAGATGACAACAGAGATGATGACACTGAAGCAAACGGATTATGTGGCACTTACCAACAGGCAGAACCGCCGACAGGAAACTCAGAGGTGGCCACAGGGATAAGTTGCTGGTGTAACTTTCATGCATTCTGAAGTTAGGATCCACACTGTCTCTATCTTGATTACCATTGTTCTAAACGAGAAGTTACACTGCTGTAATTTAGTAAAATACCTTTCAACTCCCAAATCGATAAAGAGTAAACTGCTTGACAATTTTTCAAGCACATCTTAACATATTTCTTCTATTTCTTGCCGAGGTACATATGACGACAGTTAACGGTATTGGAATGGAATATTTGATCTTCTCTGTTTGCCTCCACGAAAACCATGCTGAAGTACCTGAATCACCATTGATAATTGCGATGCATTAAGTAGACCAAGTACGATATACGTGTAATTCATTTGCTATTGTATAACTATGCTTGACGTTTTTTTTGGTTGGTTATGAACATAATTCGTGTTAGGAGTACACTTCATTTGTTGGCTGCTAACGTGAAGTTGTAAGGTTGTTCTGTAGTATGTGAATCGATTTGTAAATCAATGCATGATAAGGCTTTCTACATACTGTTCGATTACTTAAGAAATTCATTTTCTAAAAGTATACTGAAATGAATTACAGGAAGTGGTTCATTTATTAACTTAATAAGAAAGACAAGTTCCAACGAGATCTCTTTCAACGAATTGATTGCCAAGTTTTACGACAATATTTAGATGTTTATGACACTGTTTAAAAACAAAATTCCATGCGAAAAACATAGTCAGTCAGTCAGTTACAACATAGAACTTGCTACATGAGTATAGCAGTTCAAGTGGCGATGCCTAAATTAGCAGATATAGATTAAACTGTTGGACTAAATCCCAGATTCGGGAAGGTAATAACAGAGTTAGTATTGATGGAAAGGTATAAAGATCGGAGAAAAGATTTAAGAAAAAAAATTCAGTAAAAAGAAAATTATTATAAGTTCAGAAACTTAGAATTTGGAGGAAGACAAGGAGTGGATGCACCTGGGCCATTGCCAACGATTTTGAGCCATCTCACCTAAAGTCTCTAACCATTTGTTACGATCATCGTGTGGGCCCTAACCAAGTAGTCTGCATCTATTAACATCGCTCAGTGCAGTTGTCAATGACTTCATGAATTGGTGCCATGTTTTCGTCTGACCACTCTTAGCTTTCTTCCAGCCTACTCCTACAACAGACAACATTGCTCGTCGAGGTAGACGATGGTCAGGTATACGTAATATATGTCCTAACCACCTCACCAGGTGAAGATTCACTACTTCATCAATAGACTTACCGTATTTACCTAGTACCCTACTCCTAACCCACTCATTGCTTACTCAGTGATCCCAGCAAACACGAGCAATGTTTCGGAGACATCTTTGATCAAATACTAGGAGCCTACGAATATCCTCTAACTTTAATGGCCATGTTTCACATCCATAAAGTAAGACAGATCTAACTGCTGCGCAGTAAACGCGTCCTTTCGTCAGTAAGCGAATGTCTCGCCTACGCTACAAGTAACGCGAATCGGCAAAAGCCAATCGGGCCTTATGTATACGAGCCGAGATTTCAGCAGACACAAGACAGTCAGGACTAATGAGGCTCCCGAGATAAGTAAAGCGTTTAACACATTCGATTGCTTCGCTCCCTATCACTAACTTCACGAGCTTTAGTTAGACGTCGAAGTATTATTGAAACCAATATTTCAGACACTATATTCGTTAAGCTGATTCCTCGGTAATTGTTACACGAAGACTTCTGTCCTTTCTTATAGATTGGGACGATTAGTGATCGAGACCAGTCAGATGGGATTACGTCCAGTTCCTAAATTCTAACCAAGATCTCAGTTAATCTCGCTGCTAAATCTGGACCACCGTTCGTAAATATCTCAAGGGTCCATCCATCTGGTCCTGCTGCTCTCCCTCGCTTTAAGTTCTTTATAGTCTTCTCAACCTCACTGAGACTTGGGAAACTAATGTTAATTTGCCATTTAGAATGTTTGGGGATGGTGGGCAACAGGGATGACGCCGAGGGCCAGTTGAACTGTTCCCTAAAGTGTTCTACCCATCGGTCGAATCTTCTGGATTGACGGTGAATAGTAGAGCCATCCTTTTCGGAGATAGTTTCACTTACAGTCGGGTTTCTGATACCCATTTTCCTGATAAATTTGAACACTTGCCTACTGTTACCTATTGCCGCTGCCTTTTCCATCTCTTTAGCTTTCACCACCTACCCCTGCTCACAATCATTGCGTGAGCTTTAAACCAGCTTGTGTTTAAGTTGTCTTCGTTCCTCATCATGTTCAGAACCAGACGGGATGTGTTGCCGAGCATCTATCAGTTCAGTAGATGCAGTTGAAATCCACTGAGTTTTATTAACTTTTTGGTTTAGCTTACTAGTAGATATTACTGCTGTTTCAACAGCTTTTTGTATATCATTCCAAGCTAACTCGGGATGAGTATAGTTTACGCAGTTGACTAATCGGTTTTGTAGTTGTTCTTGAAATGTATTCTTGACTTTTTTATCATTAGGTTGAACTCTGAGGGGAATCCTTGTCGTGGATCTTTTACGCCCAGTGAGACGCAGACTAATATGCACTCACACGAAGGCATGGTCTGAGTCTAAAAAATGTGCTCTAAAACTAGCGGCAGTCTTCTATCGAGCCTCTCTAACGATGGCTGGTAGCAATGTGGTCAATTTAAGTACAGATTTGAGTTGATTTTGGAGGCCGCCATGTCAACCGATGTCTTTCCTTATGCTTAAAGTTGGTGTTTGCGAGAAATAAACGCTTATCTGAACATAGTTGTGGTAAACGGTCGCCATTGTCTGTTTGTTGAGCCTCAACACTGCAGGATACACCTAGGTGTCTTTCGGTTTCATCTAGTCTACCTACTTGGGCATTAAAATCACCACCCACTATTACTACATCAGTGCCCTTAGCTTTACATAGAAGGTCAGAAGGCTTTTTGTAAAATTCATCTTTCACTTCATCTGAGCTGCAGTCAGTGGCAGCATAGGCAGAGACAACAAAGAGACAATGGCGTGTCCCTATCTTAACGAGTCCTTACCGTTCCATTTAGACGGACAGCGCACAAGCGACTGTCTATTAGAATCTAGTCGAGGACAGCCTGTTCAGCTTTTAAACTTAGTGCTATACCTACACCAGCAAGGCCTCGAGTGGTAGTGGTGGGGTCTCCGGAAACACGAAGAATGAACCGAGCAGGTTCCTTATTTTGACGAGGTGAGGTTAAGCGAATGACTGTGCTTGGATTATGTATACACGTTTAAGAGATGCAGCAGACATCGACGGGGCGAGATTCTAGAGTCTTAGCTAAGGAAGCCTGTTGTCCTATTTGACAACGTTCAAACGTTGAAAGCTCCAATAGATAACTTAGTGCGCGGTTTCAGGAGACCATAAATAACGTTTCGTGAACTCAGATCATTAGCATTAGAGACGCGATGTGATAAAATTAAGTTACAAGGATTAGGCATGGTGATAAGAGAGTTATTAAGAGTTGATGGTGGGATTTGACCTCGAACAAGATGATCTCGTGTGCTGTTAGAGGTATGAGGGCAATTTTTACTGCCTGGCTGCCCACATCATGGAAGGATATTGCTTCTTGAGGCACCTGAAAAAGAAACTGGGTTAGTATTGGTCATAGTGACCTTGGAGCGCGATCGCAGAGCCCAAGGGACAACTGCTTGAGGCCGATCACGCACGGCCTTGTTATAGGGAGTTTTTGAAGTGTTAGATCCGTTATTTAGAAGGCCTTATTGCCGGAGACAGAAATCCGTGGAGTAAGGTGAGGTGTGACATTTTAAGGGTAGACCTTTTCTAACCCTGCCCTTCTGTTAAGAAGGCAGCATCGCCACACATGCTGGTTATCCGAGGGAAACACCTTACTGCTGTCACACCTCGCTGCAATCAGCAGTACGACTTCGCCCTCAGACCTTAGGTTGCTACTTTTAGTCTTATCGCTCTTCAACAGACCTGGTTGGCATGGTAGGATCTAGACGGACATGCGTTCCAGAAAATATAGCTCGGTTGGATCATCACGATAGGCAAGCCCGACCACCACGTCAAGGTAGCAGCTACGGTCGGGACTTACTGTATTTACAAAGTACTCTATTCCTAACCAACGTATTACTTACTCAGTGGTACCAGCAAGCACGATCTATGCTCCGAAGACATCTGTGATCGAATACTAGGAGCCTACGAATATCTCCTATCCTTAATGGTCGCGTTTCATTTACATAAATTAAAAAAAGATAGAACTGATGCGCAGAAAACACACCCGTTAGTCGGAAGACGGAAACTCATAGCAATGAATAAACGTGTATTAGAAAATTTAGAAAAAACAGTAACAAACAAATTTCCTATTATCAGTTAACTAGTAGTAATTTTAGTTTTAACGTTTCTTTCACTTTCTTCCGTTGAAATAAAAATATACTTACATCAAGTTGACATAAGAATACTAAACAGTGTTAGATTATTTACTAGTAATGATGATTTTGGAAATCCCAACTCTTTAGATATCTAAATTCCTAATGAAACTTGCGTAAAGAAAAGGAACACGAATAAACGCATAGTGAAAACACATGAGTAAAAAAATCGTTTTAGAGGTCAAATAACGAATGAAGAACCCGTGATTACCTGATATTTTGAGCATGACCTTCGAGAGTTTGAACACAGGCCTTTGTTTGATAATCCCAAATTTTCACAGTTCTATCATCTGATCCACTAGCTAAATACGGTTTATCACCAGATGTTGAGTAGTCGACACAATTCACTCCTCTATCGTGACCTTCTAAAGTGAAATTCGGAGTACCAGATCCCAAGTTCCATACCTTGACTGTATGATCTAAAGAAGCACTAGCGAATGTATTATTATCTTTCGGATTGAAAGCTAGACTCATAACATAATGGTTATGACCTTCAAATACCTGAATAGGAAAATTATAAACACGTACGTAATGTAAGATATAAATCTGAAAAGTGAATGACTACTTTGAAGTTGAACTTGAATCACAGATAGCTCATGCTAATAATCCTGACCATAAGTAGTACGCTAATGTAGTAATGGGGCTTGAAAATTGCGATGACCCAATCGAGCTATATTCGTTGAAACACTTGTCTCTCCAAGTTTTATTATGGCAGTTCAGTCGACCGGAGAGTAATAAAACCTAGATGTATACACTATCCAATGCATTATGAATACGGAGCCCACATACATTACTGGTTTATAATCATGGTTCCCCAATTACACTGAGTGAACCCATGTATACACCAACACAGTTTAGGTGTTGCATATTCGCTTTTGTCTTCCAACTTTTGTTAACAACACATGTGGAGGTAATGAGGACCTCTCAGGGAGGGGTCACAGGCTCATGAGTTCATTTTAAAGGAAAGGGGGATAAATATATATGCATTACTGCAATCAACTTCCAGTTTTTACCTAATAACAAACAAACTAGCATACTGGTAACATAATGCTATTAATTCATTTACTTGTACCGTTTTGTAGACATAAAGCGATAATGTTAACTATTAAAGGAAAAGCACAAACAAGATTTGTAAAAAAAATTTTTTCATGAGTATAAACTTATATATTAAATAATTGACTGAAATTTTGTTGCAGAAGCTTTATACTGGAACAGATTGTCTAATACCAATCTCAGCTATTTTCAGCCGTCGTGGTGAGCATGATCGTAAAAGATCAGATCCGTAAAGCTCCGCTGAGAATAGTTCTGTTATATGTTTCTGAGACTTCGTCCCTCAGAGACAATGATGTAGAACGACTCTGCGTTCGGACATAGTTGCCTCTGATGGATTGTTGGTAGCCGGTGGCAACATTGTGGTCACGTTTTGCGACTTCTATGTCGTATATTATTTCACGACGCCAGTATTAGGTGGAAAGAACGGCGGTGGACAGCTTATGATTAAACTCCATGGAGTGATAAAACTGTGTAGGACCGGTACCTGTTAGTTCACTGACACCTTGGTAGGGGTCTTAGAAATGCTGCAGATGTGATGACCCAGGTGATGTTTTTTTCTTATTAAACTTCACGAAAGTCAAGTGATTCTTTTTAGTCGTAAGAATTTATTGCTGGATATATTCTACTCGAACTGTACTACCCGAGACACTTCTTTTTTTTCCACCTAAAAGCTTTATGCTTTGATTATGATCCTCTTTCATTTCACTTTCGTCAAGCTATTTTTCTAATTTTATCGTATACAAATTGTTATACTGATTTATATCAAGTTTTACATTGAAATAATGATAACTAAACCAATGTCTCTCTTATTCTGTTGCTTATACTATTCATAATACACATAGGTCCAGACTAGGAACAAAAAATACAAAATGGTGTGTAGAAATGGACTAACTTGTTGTTCATACTGACGCGAAGTAATTTTAGATCTGTAACTGAGAACACAGTAAAATCACATATCCAACTATCAAGTTTAATGACTATCAAATCATCCAACAAATTAACAAAGTACAGTGACCAGCAAACAAATCTGAAACATACTTGAGCACATGTCCAGTTGTTTTCCCAATCCCATAAACGTATAAGCATGTCATCTGAACATGTAAGGATAAATGGTTGAGTAGGATGAACTGCAATCGATCTGATATAATCTGAATGCGCCTCAATTTGTTGAATTCTTTCAAGCGTATTATAATTAAAAACTCGTAACTGTGATTTCCAGTAATAAAAACAAAGATATGAAGTAGAAAATTGAGTGATACTACTACACTAAAAAATCGAGGTAATGGACCACCGAAACTGTGGATTATTTACAAAATGTATGCACAAAATATATGACAATAAAAAACACTTCAGTAACTAGTTTAATTATTCACATGATTGTTCCCACTTCACTCATTTTTCCGAATTTTATTATGTTGCGTTAAGAGTAGGACAACTTGTGTTAACGCAAGTCTACCAGGACTTAGGTTGATTACAGACCGACTAACTCTAATTGATCCATGTGTATATTTGTGATTCATTCATCATCCATATACAACATAGAACCTGATGCGTACTAGCATGGGTTCAAGTTGCTACATAACAAGATTAACAGCTACCTAATCCAACAAGAAATGAAACAAACGAAAGTACGGAGGGATAATGGAACTTAGGATCTAGTAGAATGTGAAGTGAATACATTTGTGTCACTGTGATTGAAATTGAACTATGTCACGCAGTGTCTCCAACCTCTGATTGCAACTTCTAAGTGGACCCCAAATGAGTGAACTGCATCCAAAATTTGTGATAGAGTAGTGAAGAAATCACTAAACACTTGGTCTTTATTCATGCCAACTATGATATAAGAGCTATAACTAAACAAAATGAACGATTTGTATGATAAAAACGGTTTGTATGTAAAGAAAGTGCATCCTAAATTAAGACGCCGAGATACAATGGGCTAACGGTCATATAAGAATAAAAAGTAAGTACATGAAACCTGTGAGTACAAAATATGAGGCTGAAGAATATGTACAGTCAGCTTTGCGTTTCCTAGTCATATATGTTAAACCCGGTAAATTGTTGATCGACCTAACACCTGGCAATAAAATGTATATGTTGTACTTACTTGCATGTCATCGGAGCCCGTAACTATCCAGTTTTTACGAGCCACAAACTTCACAGCACGGACAGGATTTGTACAAACTTCGACAGTTTTAATCAATTGCTGAGCTTCAATATTCCATATATGCACATTTCCATTATACAATGCAGCACAAATCCATGGTTCAGTTGGATGTAAGTCCAACGACTTCACCCTATCAGATCTTGACAGAAGTTTTCTTTTAATATCAAGCCTCATGGGCATTCGTCGACACTCAGTCCTGGGAAAAATAAACCCAAAATCGAATTACACGTTGGAGACGGTCCAAAAATGCGCGACACCAGACCCAATTTCGTACGGCGTGTTTAAACAAATAACTTGGTGATTGGACTCGAATTTTTCTAACCGCGATGGGGTGAGCCTTATTCGTAATAATTTTTTTATGATACCAAAAAAGAGCTTACATTTATAATTAAAACTTAATGGAGTCAAAATATCTCACTAATTTTGAATTGTGTAAACGGCCATAAAAATGCTCAATGAAAATAAATAGTCTTAAACACTTGGTGTCTTCCTGACAAGCCTGCATAAAACAAGTGATTTTTCGGCTTGTTACTCAACGCCTGACAATGATTTCAGAGTTCTGGATGCATCCAATTAGCTTCCTTGTAAGATCACACGTCAGTCCAGTGTAGAAAGATTCTACCGTTCTGTTGCATGAGGATATTTCGTGGTGCTTATTAATTCCTTATTCATCATAAACCTCGACACTAAGTCCACATCCACAAAAGAAGAGACATTCACCGATTATGATACGGTGGATATGGTGGAGTTTAGTGATATTATACCAACCTTGTACACTCATTTTATCCTGCTCGTGTGTAATGAGGTTACCTTGTGGTGGTATGGTCCGACAAAAGAAGTGTCTGGATTACTAAACGGAGTTTAATCGATTAAAATCAATATTACATAACATTTAATCCAAGGAACAAGAAATCTTCTTATCGAAGCAGTTCAACCACTTGAAATTAGATTAGTTAGGTAGGGCATCTAAATTCATTAAGCCCTTATCATTATATTAAGTATCAAAACATGGGAAGGCTTGATTATTCTAAAGGAAATAAAGGCGAAGAAACAAGACATAAGTGCCCCAAGTACAACTAATTCTGGTTCATTCAGCAACAAAGAAATTAACCAATCGCCGTAAAGTGGCAATACTCAAGCATTAGCATAATATTTAAAATTTGATGAAAAGTACTCTTATTCCTCAAGTCATTCATCCCTCTTATCTTAAATGTTTTTATTTTAGAAATGTTGATGTTATGGAATGTAAATCATCTCTCTTTTAAGACAGAGGAAGCACGATTTTCCTAATGACAAGATATCTGTTAGCTTATAAATATTGATCTTGACTATCCTATAACTATAGTACTTTCTCTGACTTGTTTTACTCTTGAAGAGTTTTCAAGACGCCTTCGGATTACTAAGAATCGAATAAGACAGTAAAAGGTAATACTACGAAACGATATCATGAAGATGACTTGATGATAATGACTAAGCCATATAAGCTCTGGTTTAACAGGGAAAAATGACTACATATAGCAAAAAAGTAAGGTAATCTGAACTGGCCTACTGTATCCATGAATAAGATTATTAAAGAAGAGACTATGAGCCAGCTAATGGTGAGTGTCAGTGGATTTACGTTTACGAAAGATGTGATAACATTTGCGTAAATGCAAACAGAATCGTATGATAGCATGGAAAAACTCATCTCCATACCTTATGAATTTATATTTTCATTTGTAACGCCAAAAATATTGTAAACAGCTGTAGTCATTGTTAGGTCTTTTTGCAGCTAGTTTACTCTTTCCTGAATATGATTTGAAATAGCGAAACAAGCATAGATCTGGAAGTCAGATCGTCTTGAAGCATAAGAAAGACTACTAATCACATCTCAACAACTCGGAGGACAGCTCAGAAATAAAGACAGGAGTTAAACATCCACTATAAAACTTCTGATGACCAAGCTTTGTTTCGTAGTGGCAAGAGAAACACCAAAATAATTCAACCCGGTCGTATCTCCTACAAAATAGGGAAGCGATAGGTTTACTTGTTTGAAATTTCTGAAATCAGCTAGCTAACATATGATGAACGTCCTAGTATAAGAACTATCTGCTAACCCAAGGTTGCTAAAGAATTTAAAGATGAAAAACTGTAACCCAAAGACTTTTATTTGTTTTTAATGACAGCTGACTCAGCAGGCAGTGTGGTACTGATTTGAAAATCACTTGAAGCCCAGGGAATTTTGTTTTCTATACAGCGTCACTGAGACAAGTCGTGATGCAATTTGTAGGCTTATCGTTTTCCCTGTGTGACAGGATTTTATCACAAATGCTAAGAAGAGAAAAAACTAGTTATTTTTCATGTAAATATTCTCAATTTCGCTAATTTTTATTTATTGTAAAGTGAGCTGCTTTTCATTTCCTCCGCTCGGACCTTGTTAATTGTGATTGGTTGTAGTGCCATTTTAGTGTACCAATTACTCTTATTTCTACAAGGTCCTTGTGTAACTATATATAAGGAGTTGGGATATAATAGAATCGAATCTTTCTAGTGCTGCGTTCGTGTCTACTTGATTTTAGCTTTAAGTGAGTAATCGGTTATCGAGTTGTTGGTCACAGCCAAGATTATCAGTTGGCGTTGATAAATTTGCAGATCAGAGTTGCGGTTAGTTCGCGTATAGTAATAGGCGTTTCATCGCGTCAGTACAACAAATCTACTAGATCTCTTGATGCCCTGAATAATTTGATCTTCACTTGATCAATAAGGCTTTAGAATCATTTACAGACACGTCTGATGAGTAATATTACCATTCTAATTTCCATCTATCTAGGCGATGACTTCAAACTAATTACAGGTTTTTAGTATGTAGCATAGTAATATAATTTATATAAGAATTTATCTCAGGAGACCTGTTAAGAGTTCAACTGCAATCCATGTGATTGCATTATATTTTCGTCTTTCAAGTAGCACTACTCTCCATTTTGAAAGTTTTAAACTGTCTTGGTTGTCATTGTAACTGTGTAGTAAAACGAAATGGTCAAGAATTACTAGAAGTTTTCTGATTGAAGTTCACTGACATCACGCAGTTTTTCACCTAAGTATGTCAAATACTTCTGCACCACCGATTCGATCACACCAATTTGTTAAGGAATTTATAAATGAAAATAATAGTTATTACTAGATGAATTACAGAAAACATTTTATGCTGCCAAGGTAGCTGAATTTAACAGCCTAGGTTACTAAGTTACACTAAACCCGAACTGCATGTACACAAATGAGCCACATCCAACTCTGTCAATCAATTTACTTGTTTGTGTGGAAACATACACAGAAAGTAGCAGTCATGATCCGTGTGTTACTGTAGCTGAAGACATACCCGAATGAGTCCAAAATCAAAAAAAAACTCAAGTGGCACGATCAACAATCATCATAAATCATTGCTAAACATGAGGGGGGAAACGTATCATAAAAATAAAATCATATCAACCTTTGATCAACGTATAAACACTTCAATGTTTGTTTATAATAGATTCAATTAGAAGAAGAAATTAACATCATTTCTGTGTCGGTATCTTTCATTGATGAACTAATCATCATCATCGATTATGTAAATACATTAAACTATTCATGAAATTTGAGATTAATGAAGAGTAATATAAAAAAGAAAAAATAGTATTAAATATCAGTTTAATTAGTGAATAAATTTCATAATGTCATTACATAGATTAATAATTAAGTCATATGAGTAGTATGTAAATGTTATAATGTTACAAAATAAGAATTCATGAATGTATATTTGTTCAATTAGTTAATGTAACTTGGTTCAAACACAAATGAATGTCTAGCTACTCCATCTAGATTTGCTCTGATGTCTACTCAGTCTGAAGGTAGAAATAGAAGGAACATTAGATTGATGAATCAACTAGACAAAATTACATTGCATATCAAATATTTCTATATATATATATATGCACGCTATGCCAACTTCTGGAACCGGTAATCAAAAAGCATACGACAATGTAGCTCCCTGTCACAGTTTAGATTCACAATAAACCTATACTTAGAGAATGTCGATATCTGCAATTTACTTAATACAACTTATGTAGAATGTGGTACATTTATCAATTTACTTTCTGGCATATAGTCTTTGGGTAACACTTCTGAAAAAAATTAGCTGTAGGTTTTATGGGCTTTATGATTACTCACCTACAGACAATTGAACGCTTTCCTTCCTGGCAGATAGCACTCTCGAATTACGTAATGTTTAAATGTTTTGTAGAGTTGATGCAGTATGCATTTTTTTCCCCTATATTATACTTCCCTATGCTCTTTATCCTAGAACAGATCTATAATCTGTCATAGTTATCTCCAGTACTGGTCGATAAATAAAAAAGAGAAATAACAAATATGCTTCATTTAGTGCAACAGGTACACCTTAGGTTCCACTGCAAACAGCTGTACTTAACTGGTTATTTGTGTTCTCTTACCCTGCTGCTTGTTACTTTTCTTTACCTTATCTGTTTTCAACTGCCGTGTCATATTGACATTATCACCTAGAATCTACGCTGAAAAGGGGAGTGCGTCTTTGTGGTCTATTCATGATACCTTAATGTGATACTTTCGATCTCCTTTGTTCTCTTACGAGATGCTGTTCACACAAAGTCGTGTTCTTATCTGACGCCACAAATGACTATTTCAAACAACTATCCATTACCTAAAGTTTCCTATATCCATATTTATGACACTCTTTCATTTGAATTGATTGCATATATCATAGAAGGGTTCAGTACTCATGTACTCTTGAACAGTGAGAGTGAATAGAGGTAAGATGTACACAATCAACTAACTTTAGTTTATATGTAAGAAATGATATAGTAACAGTTAATGTATACACAAAAAGGGAAGGGGTAAGAGGGAAATAAAATTGATTAAATAATGTCTTTACATTGCTTGTAGCTAGAATAATTGAAATAGTCTTCTAAAATACACTTTTGAAAGTTCCTTACTTTAATTTAATCATCCAACATAAATGAGTGGATTATCAATGATGTAATTACTGTTAAGAATTATCATAAGTAATGAGATATTTGTAAACTTCTAATCTGTAAAAACATCAAATTTCTGATGTTTCATGACTTTCATTTAAGTTGTTACTTCTGTGAACAGTTAGTTGGATCAAATTAACGTGAGTTTAAATAGTATAGGAGAGCAAATTATTTCGTATTAATTAATTCCAAGACTAACCACAGAACTGACCAATTTGATTATGTACTAGTCAAATATTTAAAAGTTGAGATTAATAGAGTAGGAATGGAACAAGTAGATGACAAATATTTATAATGTAGAAGTATAAAGTTAAACTATGAATGTGTTTACCGTGTGGGATTGCCGGTTAACCTTAAAACAATGCTGGATTGATTTATTGATCCCCCTCCCCCACCACTCCAATTTGTTTGCCTTAATAGAGGGATTTTCTTATGTTGAAATTAAAATGTAAGCATCTGATGCACATGGAAAGAGGAGAAGAAACATGAAAAACTGTCAGCATTAATAAATGTCTTTTTCGATTGATGTTAGTAGGGTTTCATTCAAAACCATGCAGCTATTGACAGCTGTTTTGTCCTAGTAAGGGACTCCTCAGCACTGTATACCCCAGATTCCGCCCCATTGGCTTCAGGCTAGAGAACGTCAAACCCATCACACTACTGGACCTGTATCCAATGGTAGAATTTCCACTTCCATCACTTTTTGATATGTAGTTCGACGGTCATCCATTGTCATAGGTGATAAGTGTTTCACTCCCGACATGCCTGAACTCAACCAGTCACCAGTTCTCACTACAGCTTCAAGGTATTCATTTCTGAGGTATCACATACTGAAACGAAACAGCTATCCAGTGCTTCCTGATTTTTAATAGTACTCTGCCAACATCAATCTGTGATGAATTCAGTTAACTAAAGCTTAATAGAAATCTTCATAAACCATCTCAATTCAGTTATTTTGTTCGCTGTAAATCACACATATTATGCATAATATGATGATATTTCATGCTGATTGACAGTTAAGTAGAAAAGTTGTCTTTATTATTATTATTATTATTAATCAAGTAGATAGGAGACTTAAAGCTGTAAGTAGCTTACTAATGATTGGAAACATTGGATAGAAACTCAATAGTAATTCGATGATGTGGAGATTGTCGAATGTTGATTTGATACTACGAATTAATTTGAATTAGACAATCACTGAGAACCAGGAAACATCGTACAGCTGTTTCGTCCAATTATGATATTTTAGCTGTGCAAATCGACGACTCCACTAGGGATCAAGTGCAGACTTGTCAGGCTTTGTGTCGAACGTTTTATCGACGTTCTCTAAGTATAAATTTTATTAAATGAATCATATTTGTTTATTCTCTTTTTTACTTATCGACTAATACTGGAGATAACTATGATAGATTATAGATCTGTTCTAGGATAAAGAGCATAGGGAAGTATAATATAGGGGAAAAAAATGCATACTGCATCAACTCTACAAAACATTTAAACATTACGTAATGTCAGAGTGCTATCTGCCAGGAAGGAAAGCGTTCAATTGTCTGTAGGTGAGTAGTCATAAAGCTCTTAAGACCTACAGCTAATTTTTTTCAGAAGTGTTACCCAAAGACTATATGCCAGAAAGTAAATTGATAAATGTACCACATTCTACATAAGTTGTATTAAGTAAATTGCAGATATCGACATTCTCTAAGTATAGGTTTATTGTGAATCTAAACTGTGACAGGGAGCTACATTGTCGTATGCTTTTTGATTACCGGTTCCAGAAGTTGGCATAGCGTGCATATATATATATAGAAATGTTTGATATGCAATGTAATTTTGTCTAGTTGATCCATCAATCTAATGTTCCTCCTATTTCTGCCTTCAGACTGAGTAGACATCAGAGCAAATCTAGATGGAGTAGCTAGACATTCATTTGTGTTTGAACCAAGTTACATTAACTAATTGAACAAATACACATTCATAAAATCTTATTTTGTAACATTATAACATTTACATACTACTCATATGACTTAATTATTAATCTATGTAATAACATTATGAAATTTATTCACTAATTAAACTGATATTTAATACTATTTTCTGTTTTTATATTACTCTTCATTAATCTCAAATTTCATGAATAGTTTAATGTATTTACATAATCGATGATGATGATTAGTTCATCAATGAAAGATACCGACAAAGAAATGATGTTAATTTCTTTTTCTTCATTGAATCTATTTTAAACAAACAAACATAGAAATGTGTATACGTCGGTCAGATATAAATCTCTAGTGGATTATAGAAAGTTGATGTGGCTGTTTTTTCTTTCAACAAGAAAGTAATAAGAATGATTACTAAATTGGTTTTTATCTACTTAAATATGATTATCCTCATGAATTTGTTATTGGTAACTAAGACAACTGACTGTGAGTTAATTTAACTTTGATTGAAATTTCATTAAGATTCATATTTAATTTTGTTGTTATTCATTGATTGATTTCAATGGATTGTCATTAGTAGTTAGGGAATATTGAACAAGTGTTATTGTTTTAATATGACGAGTCGTACTGGGGTCGAAATATCATTTAAGTGTTCCTAAGTTTTTTATTTAGTTATATTCAATTGAAATTAATCTGTGACAAAATGATCAAAAGTTAATAAACTTACTTGTTATTCAATTGAGATGATTAGTTTTGTAAAGATTGGTATTTTAATTGACTGAATTTATCAGATATTGATATTTGAAGGGTACTATTGAATACTAGGGAGCATTGGACAGCTGTTTTGTTCTAGTGTAGAACTCCACAGCAGTGTTAATACAAAGAAGTACAGATTACTATAAACTATTACAATAATCTGATTATATGAAGTCTTAGCCATAATATTGATTGTAACAGTTTGTGACTAACTAGAAGGTATTACATATAATGGGGAGTGTAGGGTTACATGGATAGAAAAATTTAAAAGGAAGAAGAGTAAAAGGAGAGAGTGAGTCGGTAACTCAGTAAGCACATCAAATTTACTTACATTTAATAATGAAAATAATAGATCTTAGTAAAGAATGACACTAGATCGAAACTATGACAATCTAATAATCAAAACTAAGAGTTGACTGACTAATATTATTAGGAACCGGATGTCACAATGTCAACCCTTAATGTTTGACATCATGTTCAATAATTCATGAATGACCTGCGAGATTGTTAATTACTGATCATTGGTGACTTTATCGGACTTTAACCCTGTTAATTCTGTGTCATGTATATGAGTGTAGTGTTTTGGTATGTAAGGTCTCTAATATTTGACGACAAGTTGTTGTGTCACTTGTTATCCGTTCATCGAGAGGGGGGAATCTGTTGGATTAATCAATCAATCAATCAATCAATCAGATTCATAAATAGTTGTCACTCGACCATGATGAACTCATACTATCAGCATATTTCATACAACTGATATAGTCTTCTACAACAATGTTTGAATGAATAGACTCAGAAAATATACACATTTAGGCTCTATCAAGATTATTTACATGAATCTATTAAACTAATCTACAAAGTTTCTATACAATAGTCTATTGTTTTGTTATGATGTGAGAAATTGGGGGGTGGTTGGGTTGAGTGCCAATCACTAGTGCCTAGTTGGTAATTGTGCGTCTGCCTACGCCCACTTAGTCCCGAGCCGAAATAAGAAGAACGCGGGCCAGTAAATCAGCCATACAGAATCATATTTTACTTCAAGCATTCTTTTATATATACATAAAATCAGACCATACAGCAAACCAATTAGAAAATTAACATGAATACATAACGAGGGGAATAGTGGTAGTAAATGAGAACAACTTGTACACAACTAATTAACTGTAGTCCATAACAAGAGACAATATAATAACAGTAATTATGCTAAACGGGAGGATAGGGTAAGAGGAACGTAACAATAATC
The DNA here is from genome assembly GCA_025215515.1 of Schistosoma japonicum. Lineage (NCBI taxonomy): Eukaryota > Metazoa > Platyhelminthes > Trematoda > Strigeidida > Schistosomatidae > Schistosoma > Schistosoma japonicum. The sequence goes on along the minus strand of CM046067.1, from coordinate 15,658,487 downwards.
GAAACAAAATGTTTACATTACACAGACTTAAAATAATTGAAATAGTGTTCTTAAAACACAGTTGTGAAAGTTTGTTACACTTCTTTGTGGTCCGTCATAACATGTTTTATACTTATTGTTGATTGTTACTAGTTAGTTGAATTAAGTTAACTAAGTTGCATAAATTTATATTCACTCAAAGATTCAAATTAGTGAATTATTATGTTGGTTTGATTACTTTGTGAATAGAGTAGTTGCTTAGTAAAATTTAAATGCCAACACTTAAAACCATAACTTTCTGTCATCTGATTCTATGCATTCAAACATCAATAATTTAAATCATAATGCTAGTCAGTATTAAAGGATTTCAAATCTCTTTCATGTTTCAGTCTTGATTATCAGATTGTCATAGTTTCAATCTAGTGTTATTCTTTAAGGATATCGATTACTTTCATTATTGAATGTGCTTAGTGGATTGTCAACTTACCCACTTTTAATACTCTTCTAAATATTCTTACCTACATGGCCTAGCACCCCCCCCCTCATGCCCTAGAAACAGCGACTTAGTAGGTTAATCTAATAGAATCTTGTGATCAGTCCTAATGGACGATAAACGTATATGTGGGTAGCTTCCATGTGCTTAAGGTTCTTTTAAGTCATTAATAATGTTATTTGCTAATTAAATGCATAAAGTTTGGTATAAAGTTGCACTAAAAGTATATGCACTACACACATACAATTGTAATGTTGTGAAGAAAATAGAGAAAGCAAGTAGTCAATGGAAAAATGTAAGTTATAATAGGACAACAAGAGAATAACAAGGCATAAGATACATTTCGGATAGAGATACAGACAGAAGGACTTTATTACTATTAAGAGAAGTCATCACACTTATATAAAATTTTTAATAGGAGACTACAGAAGGATTTCCACTGGATCCTATCCTATACCATATCTGATAAAGTCTGAAGCCAGTGATTAGCACCATCTTTAGAACCTTAACCAGGAAGTCGGGATGGACTAACATACACCAGTCCAACAGAGCTTTCTTGTATTCCATGACCCTATGTTATGAACTGACCACCACTCCGAATTTACAGTTAGTATCACTCTCTGTAAATGATGCACAATATGGGAGCTGATGGGATGACATTCATGTAACATGACCAAACCGATTCACAGTAACATATAAATTGATTTTTATCAATTACTGTAATAATGCATAATAATAATTTTGAAGTTACGTTACGTTATAGGATCAGTTAAACTTAAGAAGAAGAGTAGATTTTCTTCTGTCAAAACGATATTGATAGACGGAAACAGAATATATTGCAAGAGATATCTACAAGTAAAAGTGTAGAAAGCGTATGAAATGACAAACTAAATAACTAAATGGTAACAAAAACAGTTGAATAAGTTTTCTTCGTATATATATAGTTATGATTTCTATATACTGACAGCTTTATCAGCATACAGGCGATGAATTCCTACTGTTCATGATGGATTTTGTTTCGGATGATCTTGATAGAGTAATTTGTTTCGATCGAATGATTAACGATGGCGCTTTCAATACAACTGTTGTTGCCTCCTTAAAACCTAATAAGATTCTATTCCTGGATTCTATTGAGCAAACTGAGAGTTGAACGACAAATATATTGTGCTCTACAAAATCAGGTGAACTGATGGATATAAATTGATGAAATCATTCATAATAATTCCTCTTTTGACTTGTTTGTAAATATGGATCAGCTTCTAGTCTTTGTTCTCAGGGTTACTGAAAAGAGTTTCATATTGAAAGCATTCAGAATCCTCTTAGTTAAATGTTATCAGACGGTCTACTATGTAAAAAGTAACTTAGGTCCGCATTATTTCAGAAATCTGTAGTCAAGATGGTCATTTTTGTGGAGGTTGGTATTTTTACTTGATTTGATTACGTCACAAAATGATATTGGCAGGAAACCATTGAAACTAGGGAGCACTGGAATCTAGAATGCGCACTGATGAGAAATTCCATTCTAAAACAAAACAGTTGTTCAATGGTCTCCTGTCTTCAATGGAGCCCTGCCAACATCAATCTGTGACATATTCACTCAAATCTACGATCATCGATGTTATTCTTGGTTCTAAGATGCATCAATTGTCTATAACCGAAATATTCACAGATCAGACATAAAAGGTGAAAGTTTTAATTTACGTTTTCTATAATCAGTCTTGTGAATATGTTACAGTCGAATAGTTCGTAATAGTACCATAATACTTACATGGTTTGTTGGTGAAGTATGCAAATGTGGTTGATGAGTATTTTGTGGACGAAAATTAATGCAATTCCAGTCGTTATTGAAAGACAAGAAGTCTTTCTGTTCAATTATTGATGTGGTCGTGAATGCATTCATTAGAAGTGTTTTAAAACAAAATAAAACAAGCGTCTAGACGCTGATTATGGTTTTTTCATGATATTCAACAAACTTCAAATTCCACAAACTTAACAATATCCAATAATAACTACTTAATATAATGCTGGCTAGTTTATGGATTGTTAAACTCAAGTGTTATCACTAGTGAATAGCTGCTTCAGTTAGTTAGTCATGTACGATGTCGAACTAGGCACATAAGTACCTTGGTCCAAGTTGCAACACCCCATTAGTTTGGTAAGATGACCACCATAGAAGTAATTACGTTAGTGGTAGTAAACAACAGAAGAGGAGATTAATTTGTTGGAAGAAAGGAATGATAAAATTTGAAGCTCAAGATTCAAAAAAATAATGCAGGATAAATGCACCTATGACACTTACTGCTTTTTCACCATACTAATAAAAGTATGTAACCGTCGAGCGGAATTTAACCAAATAATCTTCGTCTGTTGACATCAATCAAAACAGCAGTCAGTAAATTTGTAGTTTCACGCCATGTTTTAGTTTGATTACCCTTAATAATTTTCATCCTACATTAGTACCAATCAGTATAGCACGTTGAGGTAGCCAGAGGTTCGTAACACATATCTCAATCACATCAACCGATAAAGATTTACAACTTTGTCGACTGATTCACCATCTTTCCTTATTACTCTGCATCTTAACCTATAATTAATAACACGGTGGCCCCAGTAAATTCGAACGATGTTTCGACGACATCTATAACCAAATACCAATAACCTACGAATGTCATCTGCTCTTTACGGTGATGTTTTGCATTCATACAGTAAGACATAATGAACTGTTGTGTAGTATACTTATCTTTTGGTTAGCTCACAAACACTTCACATACTTCATCGATGATGTAAGTTGGTATAAACCAAACAAGCTTTCTGAATCTGCGCTGAGATGTCAAATATTAACTTTGGTTTCTGAGATAAATGAAGTGGTTGACGGGCTCATTTTGTTTATTTAGATCAATCTCTAATCATTCAGACTACGGGAACATTATTTCTAATAATTATTCGATGATAGAGTTGATCAAAATTAGGAATAGAATCATTTGTTCACCTTAATTATACACACATTACTTTCCTACTGATCAACACAGATATACACTAGACTCCGCATATCAACCTAAGACTATGTCTGTAAATCAAGCTTAACAATGAGTTTTGTATCTTGAACAAAATAATTCGGACAATACTGAATGTATGCTGAACAAAATAAATCAACAGGTTTTAGAAGCTTTTGATACATTCATATAGTTTGATTATTACAACCACTGAAGAAACCAACAGGTTAACATCATAAGTATTTTCTAGCTTTGGATAAGAACTACTTCTACAGATAATTACAATGCTAGAAGGTGTGAGAAATGTAGCTCATCACTGGAAATAGTTTATTAAATTTGTTTAGTTTCCAAGTCAACTTATTATTTTGGATTGTTGCAAGTAACTGAAAAATTATGTACTAGATTACCTAACGGTGATTTATATTGTTTCTTAGTTCTCTAGGGTACTTCCATCAAGAACTCCGAATTGATGCAAAAGGCTGTAGATGTTAACCGAAGCTCTACATCTAAAGTATTTTTATCTACATAAAAAAAGTCACTGATATGCATAGCTTGTTTGCACAGACATTACTAAGTAAGGGTTCACTATATCTGTTAGCTTAGAACTTATCCATTCAGATGTTTCTAGTGAATCTTGATTATGAGAGGCAGGTTCCGGTTTTTCTACTGGCTTCTAGTATAATCATTACTGAGAGATCTTGACATCTTTTTCTGAAGTATCTTTATATATGATAAGATTGTTTCGTCGGCTCCACTTGGATACTTGTAATAAGTTTTCGCAGATGTCTAGAATTTAAAGAGAGTTAAGATTTCTTATTCATCCATCTCCTAATTATATCGATTCTTTATTACACTTCGTCTGTTGAGTTTGTGTAAAAATTAGTCTTAAATGATTGTCGAATGAAAGTTTAACATGAAATTCTCCTGGATATTTTCTTCTTTGTGTTGACATTTCATCTATTTCTCACTCCCCCATCCTTTAGAAAGTGTCTACCAAAGTTTCTACTGAACAAATATACTAATACTAGATGGTAGATGTGATTTCATTTAACGTGTATATTCTACTCTGATCTTCTTTATGCGACACAATGTATTCTCACCTTGTCTATCCAGGTGAATACAAAGTATGATGAATAAATCCTAATAATTTGTATTTATTGTATTTCATTTTAGCTAAAGAAACTCAACTTCTACCATCAAATAGTGGAGTTTCATGTAGGTTGATTTTCGTAAACAACTTCCTTTTTAATCATGTCTGTTGGTGGTGAGTTGTATATTGGATTTAGTTGTAATTGTTATACTACTCATGAGTAGTTGAGTGTTTATTATATAATTTGTAACTTGCATTTTATTGGTCAATTATGATCGAACTTTCGAGAAATTGTTTTCTATTGGTTGGAACATTGTCTGTTTGGCCAGCCATTTTTGTTTGGCATTCTTTTCACTTTGTGTGCATGCTGCAGATCGTTGTGATCATTTGTTGTTGTTGTTGTTGCCTAATCACCTGGAATGTAAGTGGCTAGTAAATTAATAATTGTTCGTTGCAGAACCACGTCCGATATTTATTTACCTGTTCTAACATAAATATTCCGAACACTCAAAAAAGCCTTTTGACTTTACAGACTTCGGGTGCGTTATTCCGGTTAATCTAACGCTATGTCAAGTAAATCCTACATTGTGAACTGCACCAATGACGATATACGCCTAAAATAGTAATCTTACTAGAAACCATTACTACAACCAGACATAAACATTGATTGTTCTATGTCTATATGTCTGCCCTTTTATTTTTAATCCTCAACCAGGAATGAAAAACACAAGATAACAGAGCCAACAAACAGAGAGAGCCAAATTATATTTCACCGGACAACACTGCTGACCTATAAGGAAAATAGCATTCATAAAAAGCAAGGACTAGGATAATAATAGGAAACAGTAAGGTGGGGAAGAACAATGATTAATTACTTGTAGTTGCTGAATTCATAATGATATGGCAGAAGTTCGTGAGTTTGATGGGAGGTTACGTTGAAGGAAATAAAATGTTGGATTTAACTACACTTAAAACTACATGAAATAGAATCTTGATAAAAACACTCTTGAAAGTTTGTTGTTCTTCTTTAATCGTCCTACATATCAACTGACTCTTTAAGATGTAAGCCTGAAGTTGTCCGCGGCATACTCAATGTTCACTAAGTGTGTGTCGTACCCTGTAGTCTCCGTTGGTCACTGTTTATTTATTAATTGATTATTGAATATTAGAGTGCAGTTTTTACAAAACATTTCATTTCATGGCCTAACTACTTACATTTTTATGCTTCTCATCCTGTTTTATGAAAACATCAGCTACACTGGCAGCTGTGTAAGATCAGTCGCATTTTGTTTTTGACTATAGGTAATAATCATTCAGACAACTTTATCTCCCAACCGTCGTCTAGGAATCTGAGCCTAATTAGTAGTTACGACAAGAACTTGGAATTTTATGTTCCTAAAAATATCAGTACAAAAACACATAATTATTCTAGTTAGCAAGGGAAAGGATAGAAAAAGCTGAATATAGGTGGATTTAATAAATGAATATATTAAAAAGGATAGAGTTCTAAGATTATTCTATGAACGAAATTAGCTTAGTTGTTTGTGTTCCTTACAGGTTAATGTTAGCTTAGTAACACAGAAAACGAGGAAGTATTAGACAGCTGTTTCTTCCTGGTATGTGACTCATCAGTAGTGCTCACTTCCGATTTCATCAGCTTAAACAATTTTACACCAAAGTGTGGCTGAGTTCGAATGTTACACTTTTAAGTAAATGCCATCGGTTAAATAAATTTATGCGTACAATAAACAAAGTGATGCCAAATTACAGTGCATGACCAATCATATTTCAATCAGTTGTTCCAAAATCACAGTGCACTAATGAAATAAACAAAGATTCTAGTAAGGAAAGGTAAAGGTGGTATGATGCAATCAATTTTGTTGATTGGATTCGTCATAGATTGATTTCGGTAAGATGTCAATAAAAACTAGGGAACACTGGATTGCTGTTTCGTCCTAGTATGGGCGTCTTTAGTGATGTGAACTGTCGATTTTGATGTATCAAGAGGAAGATAAACATTATCGATTGAATTGTCCGATAAACGGAAAATAACACGTATTGACCAAAGTTAGAAATGTCAACTATTTATAGTAACTTAATAGTCTGAATTGATATGGTCATGTAGAGAATGATGTTCAATTTTGTTGATATTATTCATTATAGATTTCTCTTAGTCGGGTACCATTGAAAAGCAGTACTCTTTGTATGATGAATACACTCAACAAAATTAATTCAGTCGTTTATTGACTTTAGAAGCTCTATAACAGAATAAAACAATTATTCATTGCGTTGTAGTGTTCAACGTTTGTCAAGCAAAATCTAGTCAACAGTCTAAAACTACAAAATTCAAACATTCCATCTGTGGTGTGCACTGTTGTGGAATCCTACACTAAGATGAAACAGCTGTCCAGTGTTCTCTTGTTTTCATCGGTATTCTACCGACATAAATCTGTGATGAATTTAATCAACCAAAACCTAATATTTAATCTCCATAAACCACCTAAATTTAATTTGATATTTTGATAATTACTCTTTTGTTTTACTTAGCGACCGCATCTCCACTTGTTGTGTAAGTTAATGTATTCACTATAAGAATGTAGATGCTGTTGTAATATGATCCGAATATAGTTTGCCGCACTTTGTGTTCATTTACACTTACTATTATAAATTATATCAATGATAATATAATGATGACAATGATGATGATGATGATGATGATGATGATGATGATGATGATGATGATGATGATGATGATGATGATGATGATGATGATGATGATGATGATGATGATGATGATGATGATGATGATGATGATGATGATGATGATGATGATGATGATGACGATGATGATGATGATGATAATGATGATGACGATGATGACGACGATGATGATGATGATGATGATGATGACGACGACGACGATGATGATGATGATGATGATGATGATGATGATGAGGAGGAGGAGGAGGAGGAGGAGGAGGATGGTAACGAATTATTGAAAACGATACAACAGTTATAATCTATGGTTGAAGTGATAGGTGATATAATTTGAAATTAGTCACTTTGGTATAAATGTTCATTCACTCTTTATGGTATTTTAGATGTTGTTGATTATAAACTTCTATTCATTTCATGTATTGAGATTCTGTTTTTAATAATTAGCCTTAGTCAGTTGTAAATAATGCAAAAACTAGCATATATGTGCATAGGTTCAACTAGTCATACAACATTAGTATAATTAGATCAAATTTATATGATTAAGACTATACAATAATCTGATACTAAGGAATAAAATAAACATATTCACAAAACAATAATCGAAATTAGAATCTCAATAAACATAAAGAGTGAGTTGCACTTCCATCACCTTGATCGATTTTGAGCCATACAACCTAGTGTCGACAGTCACTAATTACGATTATCATAAGGACACCAAACAGGTAACGTGAACCTACCAACGTGTTTCAAACCAACAGTCAAATACATCGTATACTGATATTATGTTTTGATTCGGCTGACCGTACTCTCGTTCCAGCCTACATAATAAGATAAGACAAGTGGTGGTTAGGCACACATCACATATTTACATACCATTTCACTCAGTGAAGACACATAACGTCTTTGACTGATTTCTTATGTTTTCTTAGTACTCTGTATCTATCATCAACATTATTTATTCACTGATTCCATGATATGTGAACGATACTACGAAGATCACTATGAATAAGAATGTGGAGCTGACTAATGTGAAATACACTCAATTTCTAGTTGATAGATGAATATCTCGCCTATACCACAAGTGACGTGAGTTGTTAAAGGTAGAATGAGCATTTTGAATTCGTGGTGAGATTTCGTCACACACTGGCCCATCATCATGGGCGGTCAGACTTCTACAAAATGTGTAGTGGTTTGCACAGTTAATAACTATGCTTTCAATGAGCAATCTAGGAAATGATGTAGACCAATTTTGTGGTAACATTTTGCATTTGCAGGTAGAGATACCCATGTTAAATATACTTGTGTTTTTACTCAAGGTTCTCAAGAGACTGTATATTATCAGCGTCTTAAATGACTGTGAAACTAAATAACATAATACTCAAATTTGTTATGTATGTTGCCTTACCACCGCTGAACTCAAAGTGCAATGATGACTGATATTAGAGTGGCATGAAAGAGAGTTAGGAAGGGCCAAATTAAAGTTTATCATCAGTCTGCGAAGTCGAGGACTGTTGACGTGAGCTGTATTGGAAGATGCAAACTACCTGATTGGGGTTCATACGAATGTCATAACCAACGTGCGGAAATTCCGAGTGATATACTCAGAGTTAGTCACAGTGGTGCAAATTTACTCATTTTTTATTCTCCCTTAAATCATGGGCTTTTAGTTATTTCGTACCTTCTTTTACTCTGTGCAACATATTTTATGTATTCACATATTTTAATACCATGAAAGTAATTACTACTTCTACTAAATTAGTATTCAGCTTACTTGCTACTGAAGTGTAGTAACATGGACCGAAATACATATGTGCTAGGCAACATGTTGTGCATACATACATACTTACATACATACAGATATAACTATTGTCTTTTGAACATTCTTAACTTGTTTCTAAATGGAGTCGAATGATAGAATTGAAAAAGTGTTCAAGAGTTAAGATTTAAAGTTAAGGTTAGTTTTGAAAGTGGCTGTTAAAAGTTAGGGTTCAAATTCGGGTTTGAGATTAGGTTTTGGTTTTATATTATGGTTTGAAATGGAGAGGTTAATATGCTGGATAGAAGTTATCCAGTTGTTACATACAAACTACTTATTGGTAAATTAGCATATTAAAAGTTCATCAATATAGTTGAAAATAACTTTCTGAAATGTATTTCAGTAGTTTATTTATGTTTTTCAGTAGCTGTTTATTTATTTACTGGTTTAAAATTTCCTATTTTATCACTTATTGGTTAATCATGTGACTTATTGTAGACAATCCAGGAACCCTTAAATTTCATCCATAAATTATACGTTCATTGGATGGTCTTTCTTGAAATATATGAATTGTGTTTATTTATAACTTTGAGACATATGACATTTTACTTGAATCAGAATCCGGGAAATAGTTTTTGTCGTTATTTACAATTTAACAGTTCAGTGTACAAATATATCACTGTTGATATTCATACTGAAATTCAAACCCAGTATAGTCAAGGTTTAAATGGTTAAGTTTGTTTATTCTGGTTAGCGTTTTTTTTAGCAAACTTCGAGACCAACAGGCTGGTTTCCGTAAGGACCGGTCATGCACAGACCAAATCGCAACACTACGCATCATTGTTAAACAATCAAATGAATGGAACTCGTCACTGTACATCAACTTCATCGACTATGAGAAGGCGCTTGACAGCGTAGACAGGAAATCACTATGGAAACTTCTTCGACACTACGGTATACCAGAGAAACTCGTCAACATCATCCGGAATTCTAACGACGGACTACAGTGCAAAATTGTGCATGGAGGGCAGCTGACAAATGCATTCTCAGTAAGAACCGGTGTCAGACAAGGCTGTCTGCTCTCGCCCTTCCTCTTCCTCCTAGTGGTCGATTGGATCAGGAAAACCTCTACATCTGGGGAGAAGCACGGGATTCAATGGACAAGTAGGATGCAACTTGATGATCTGGACTTCGCGGATGATCTAGCACTTCCATCCTATACACAACAGCAAATGCAAGTAAAGACAACCAAAGTAGCAGCAACCTCAGCATCGATAGGCCTGAACATACATAAGGGAAAGAGCAAGATCCTCAAATTCAACACCGAGAGCACCGACCTAATTGAACTTGATGGTGAAACTCTGGAAGAAGTCGATACCTCGACATAGCTGGGGAGCATCATCGATGAACAAGGAGGATCCGATGCGGATGTAAGAGCAAGGATCGGCATAGCAAGGACAGCATTTCTACAGTTGAAAAATATGTGGGACTCCAAACAACTGTCTACTAACCTCAAAGTTAGTCTCTTCAACTCGAACGTCAAGTCAATTCTTCTGTATGGAGCTGAAACGTGGAGAACTACTGCGAACATCCTCAGGAGGGTACAGGTATTTATTAACAACTGTCTACGCAGAATATTGAATGTCTGTTGGCCGAAAACCATCAGTAACAGCCTACTTTGGAAAAGAACAAACCAACTTCCAGCTGAAGAGGAAATCAGGAAACGACGTTGGAAATGAATAGGACATACATTGCGGAAATCATCAGACTGTATCACGAGACAAGCACTTACTTGGAATCCTGTTAGACAACGGAAAAGAGGAAGGCCAAAGAACACTCTGCGTCGAGAGCTGGAAGCAGACATAAAAAGGATGAACAGTAACTGGAGACAGCTGGAAAGGATTGGTGAGGACAGAGTTGAATGGAGAATACTGGTGAGCGGCCTATGCTCCTCCGAGATTGGTAACAGGCGTAAGTAAGTAAGTATGTATAGTCAAGGTTAAAGAACAAAAATGTTACTCACTGAACTGTTAATCTAGATAGTCACTAGGCACCATATTGAGTAACTGAAGTAAAAAATGTACTGAGATTAGGTAACAGTGTGAACATCAGGACTAAAATGAAGATACATTTGGCTGACACTGTCTCAAATAAGACGAAACTGTTGAATACAAGGTACATAATCCTGTGATTCAATAGTATGAATAATCCAACTGACAATTCAAACTGAGTTTTTTCTCATTCACTTTATGTTAACATGAAAAATATCTATCTAATTATGAATAGCCTTTCAATTGACTATCATGCTTACAGCAATCTAGATTGATATCTGTGTATATCAAGAATAACACATTTGTTATGAATGTATAAGTATAATGCACAATTTCAATGATAGACAATATTTACATTTGATGATTATAGGCATGAAAAGCTGATGACGAACAAAGAAAACCAAACTTTAAGGTAAGCTAATGAATTCAAGTTAATTGTTTAAAATATCTAATTTACTCTTTAATAATTGAAAGATATTTTGTGTGATGTCTATTCAAGTTACACAGTGTTTACATTGAAGACAGCTGCTGATTGTTTACGCCGCTTGATGGTTTATTGATCTATATACTATGCTTTTAAAAATTCAGATCAATCTATCATGAATAAATCCATCATAATAAAACATTGTCTATCAAAACATATGGAATTAACCTTTCAACCACTTTATAAGATATCAACCAAATTGAACAGTTAATAAGAAAAAGGAGAAGAATAAAAATAATTAATCACGAAGAAGGTTATCAGATGGCGGTATCACAAATGCATCACATATTGACTGAATCAGAAATATCAATCATTGAGAGCCGACTCAGTGATCTAATAGTAAAGCTTTCACCATGTAACCAAATTATCCTGAGCTAGGTCCATGGTAAACTCCACCAGCAGCTCTTCTAGGGTTGTTGCCTGTCCCAAGCCCGGGTAAAGAAGGAGGGTTGGGCATAGGGCTAGCACCCCTATCCCGTAAAACAAAAGTTTGCTAAAAAAACGCTAACCAGAATAAATAAACTTAAACATTTAAACTCTGCTCTGGAAGTGGAAGGAATCTATATGACGCTTCATGCTGAAAGCCGAGATTCTTCGGAAGTCATGAGGCCGATGCCACGCCTTCTAACGACCAGAGCAAAAATTTTTATAGGTACAGGGAAGTAAGTAAGGTCGATGGTAAGGTTGTGTATGCACACTGCTGAAACGCTTAATTCTAGGACAAAACATCTGTCCAGTGTTTCCTGAATTTCAATGATTGTCTAATTCAAATTTATTCTTAATATTAAACTAACCGAATGAATTGCTATAACGCTTATGACATAACCAAGAATTTTACTTCTATATAAAGTATGCGCTGTTGATGTTGTCGACAACCACAATGAAAGCTTCTCAAATAGAACGTTTATTTTCGAGTATTCAACATGAATATCATCTATTTGTTCTGAATGTACTTCATATGACTTCATTATAATCATGTTCCTTTCAAATTATCAATTTAATATCTTATACATTTAAGGAAAAATGCAACAACTAAAAAGTAAGTAAATCATAATATTGTTATCTGTAAATAACATAACATGTTTAATATGTACAATGAACGTTAGTTGACTGAATTCGTTGCAGATTGTTGTCGCTAAGGATGTCATTCAAAACCCGGGAGCACTGAATAGTTGTTTTATCTAAGTGTTGAACTTTCCATCAGTGCTCATCTTCAATCCCGCCAGAGTAATCAATTAAACTTAATACCAATCTTCACAAAAAAAAACACCTCAAATGAAAGCTATTCAAACGTAATGCATAGGTTTTCCAATGAAAATGTTCAATATCTATAGAGTCCAGTGAGCATTAATTCAGTCAAAATTAATTAACTGTATGAACGGAAATGATTAGTCGCCAATAATATTAGTTGTAGACTTAGAAATAATGACAGTAGTAAATGGTTTATTATTCCATATATCAAGGATTTCAGTAGAACTATGTTGATGCGTAGACATGATAATTGTAAAGAATGACATTAGTCACTTCTAAATTACATTGGATTTATAACTGATCCAATGAATTATCAATTATGGAATGTTTACCAATTAGGACAATCGTCAAAAGACTAAAAATAAGTATAATGGAGTGTATTCATGACGGGCTCCAGGTTTTTGATAGTAAATGCACTCCATTGTTTCGTTAACTGATCACTGAGCAAGGAATTTAGAAATGCTAAAGTTGTTTAAAGAATACTAAGTTAAGGTGGTCAATCTACTGATGAGGTTGTTAGAAAATTTATTCCATATGCCGAATCACCATCTACTTCGACGCAAATTGATGTTTGGTGTACATTGGAAAGGGGTTCATGATAGTCAAATCATGATGTGGCATCAGTATATAACACCATTAATTGTTAGTATGAACCATGGTAATAAAAGTTGACTACCTAGTTAGGGCATGCACAATAACCGCTTTCAATAATTGGAGATCCTGATCGGGCTTACAAAACGTGACAGTTTCCGAGGTGTACTTATTGGTTACACTAAATCTTATGTTCTCATTCCATATTTCCTCACTGCATTCTCAACATTTAATTTTTCTTTGTATCAATACTGCAGCAGTACTTTAACTTCTTTACTACTCATTAGGTCTAGTTCATTGTTTTCTTGATAGTTATGTATAAGATAATCTACTTTTTTTCACAACTTGGTCAATGTAGTCCTTCTGCATGTGATGCAATGACTCAAGAACGTATGTTATGTAATACTGAAGAGCTTCACTAAGTTCAGCTATAACACAACAGCATCTGATCAAATATCATCAATCATTCCCTATCAATTTTCTTAATGATAATAAAAGTACACTGAATAACCATGAAGTTATGATTCGCCTTACGGTAAACTGATCTTGTAGACAATTTTATATGAGTAGTCATAGTTAAAGGATATTTATGGAGTCTGATAGAAAGTAATATCTGGCACACATCTTTCTTCCTATTCAGGATTCATTGGCTTGAAACACATAGAGCCTAGTGTTGATATTAGCTTATGACATTCAACCTAGAGTCTACGACTTACAACAACAACAACATTAACGAGGCATTACTCAGTGAACTAATGAGTTTTGATAAATTCATTATGAACATCGACATTAAGATATATATTCGCCCAACTGATGAATCTCAAATAGGATGAAACAAGTATAACTGAATTTCATAGTTTACCTCAGTTTATAGAATGCATAAATGACTCTGAACAAAGCATAATCTTCTGAAATAAATTTTTTTATTAAAACAACATCTATTTTCTAATTTTACATTGAACTTGATTGAATTTAAAGGAAACCAACAAAACTTATAAAGTAAGTAAACAATTCACATAGATGATCATGCCAACATGATGTTGTATATAATTAGTAATATAACACTGTGTCAACAAAAATGTCATAAGAATCAATCATTAGTATTATATGTTGATATATTACGTAATATGGATATTATTATGATATTCACAAATTCCATATAAGAGTTGTATTGGAATTACACTACAATACCCAGTAACAATCAATATCAACTCACCAGTAACTAATTTCTCTAGGGAATTTCTAATGTTCTAGTGAAAAGAAATGACGAATGGAGTCTAATCATGTCGAGTGTAAGGCAGTTACTCACCAGTGACAATGGACAAAGTGGAGTGAATATATTTCGTGAATTGACTAAAATTAGAAATATTAGCTGTTGGGAGATGGTTTAATGGTCTACTGGTAAAACGTTATGTGTAAAACCTGACGATCTATGACTCGATCTGTAGTGGGTTATTGGATACGTACTACTCAAATGTTTTGTGTTTAGAAGAAACGATTTTCATGGTTGTCAGTGCTTGTCTCATTCAGTTCAATTCGTAATATCAAATTAACATTCAACAATCTTCATAACACCTGATTACGTAACGTTATAACACAACTACATACATGATTTTATGTTAGATATCAGATGAAAATATTTAGTTCAACATGTTTCAAATGTAAGAACTTAATGTAGTGCTGATGTATTTAATAGAATAACCTGCGCTTGGCCAATGATTTCTGGAAGACATATTGAATGTTATCATACATGACGTAATTATTTGTGTACTATACATATTTCTATACTGTTTAAACTTGGTTGTATATTTATATTCACATCCACATTTAGTCGTTGAATAAATTGTCAGATAATTGAGTATCTGTATGACAAGTAACAAGGTCAAAACTGATATTACGTTGACTGTACAGTTGTTATGTTCACGATAATGTACTTATAGATTACTGTTTCATAAATTGTAGTTGTAAAAGTTTATTTCGTAATGCTATATTTAACTTGTTTCTAAATTAAGGAGATTATAAGGACTTTAGAGAGTTTCTAGATTCTGTCTAGCAGTACAATAGAATACAGTCAGTTAATCAATTAGGAATGTCAATAAGAATATAAAGAAAAATGAAGGGGGATGTAAAACATTATGGTAAACAATTACAAATAAGATCAAGGAATGGAATGATCTGATGCTAGTGGTTTAACTGAGAAGTTTTCTTGTATACATTAGGTGCGCATATATGACAATGTAGTTGATAATGACATTCAAAACTCTACAGTGATACTACCTAGCGAAAAGTACTCAACAACGCGACTGTTATTCACTAGAGCTACTGGAGAAGTATCTTCTTCCGTTTATCATTTTGTTCATTCAACCCGTTGTAGTAATGATCGTATCTTAACTTCATGAAAAGGAAGACTTACAGTATACTTCCAACATTAAAGACAATTTCAGATTTAAATATTTCAGAGAATGATGATGACAGAGGGCAACATTTACTTAAATTCGATGAAATCCAGTAATCAATGTATTTCACATATATAAATGATATTCTTTATCTGTTATGTTACTCTAATTTGACATCATCAACGTAGAACCGGGCAAATGCGCCCATAGGTTCAAGTTGCCATACCACATTAGCACTACGAGATTACAGAGGTCACACAGTAACAGGATACCAGAGGAGAGAGCGAAGTAAAAGTGTGCAGAAACTAATAATAGGATTCAAGATTTAGATGAAGTTATAGAGTGAATACACTTGCCCCATTGTGACGTATTCTGTGTCCAGTGTCTCCAGCCATTCATTACGATTATCGCGCGGACCCTAACCACCTAATCTGCATTTACCAACATGGCTTAGACCAGCAGTCAGAGATTTCTTGGACTGCTGCCATGTTTTGGTTTGGCCGCCCCTACCCTTCTTCCGTCCTACTTCAACCCTAGCCAACATCACGTGACGAGGCAGGCGGTAGTCTGGCATGCGCAACACATGTCCTAGCCATCTCAGTCTATGAAGGTTAATGACCTCTTCGACTAATTCACTATATTTCCCAAGAACCTTTTATCTGACCTCCATATTACTTATTCTACTGTTCTATGATATGCAAGAGATGATACAAAGATTTATATGGTTAAGTACCTGAAGTCGACGGATATCTTGAATTTTCATGGTCCATGTTTCGCAGCCATATGTTAGGATGGCGCGGGCCATTGCGCAGTACACCCGGCCTTTCGTTGAGCGATGGATATCTCGCCTGTGCCACAAGTGGCGTAAATTGGCGAATGCCAATCGGGCTTTCTTAATCCGTACCGAGATTTCGTCATGCACCGACCCACCAGGGGTGATGAGACTTCCGCGATAAGTGAAGTGGTCAACGCATTCGATTACTTCATTCCCTATCATTAATCTAGTTGGAGGAGCTGGCAAGTCCTGGATTAACATTTTGCATTTAGAAGGGGAGAAGCGCATCCTAAATATGCTTGGATTGTTACTCAAGGGGATCAGAAGACTTTTCATGTTATCAGCGTCTTCACCAAATAAGACTATGTCGTCTGCGTATTCTAAGTCGACGAGAGGATCTCCTGGAATGAGATTAATTGCTGAGGCGTTAGTGAGTGAGACTTCTAAGAACATATCTATAACGAATATAAATAAAAGTGGGGATAAGTAGCAGGCTCGCCGAACCCTACTTGAGGATGAAATTTTTTGTGACAATACGCCATAGGCTCTGACTCGACCGGTGGTGACCGAGTAGAGAGCCTTTATTAGGTTTATGTACTTTTGAGGTACGCTTTTAATGGCAAACACTGCCACAAGATTTCATGGTCTACCGAGTCAAAAGCTGCTTTCAAGTCAAGAAATACAACTATAGTCGGACATTGATACATGTATCTATGTTCAAGATTACGGCGCTGGGTGAGTATTTGATCAATGCAGCCATGTGTAGGTCTGAAACTAGTTTGGTTTTCTCCAGTCTGCTGTTCTGTAGTGTAGGGTGAACGCCTAATGATCATAGAGGATAATATTTTTGATACTATATTAGACAAACTGATTCCTCTGTGGTTATCACAAGAGGATTTCTGTCCTTTTTCGTAAAATTGGAACGATCAGTGAGCGAGACTAATTAGATGGGATGATGTTCAGTTCCCAGACCACTGCTAATATATCAGTCAACTTACCAGTTAAGACTGAACCAACAACCTTAAGGATATTGGTGGACAGCCTATCAGGTCCTTCTGCTTTCCCTCGCTTCAAATTACCTATGGCCTTTTCGACCTCACTGAGAGTTGTGGGGACCTGTGTCAGTTTACATTTAAGATAGCTTAGGGATAGTAGATAAGCTAAGAGTGGCTGGCAGCAAGTTGAACTGTTTGTGAAAGTGTTTCACTCATCGTTCTAATCTTCTAGACTGAGAGTGAATCATAAACCTATCATTTTTCAAAATAATTTCACCGACCGCCGATTTCTGAATACCGGAGTCCTTGATAAGTTGGAACAGCTGTCTACCATTGCCTGCCGCCGCTGATGCTTCCAGCATTTTTGTTTTTGTTGCCCACCGATGCTTACGATTATTACTCAGACTCTTTGTCAGTCTACGTTTCAATTGTCATCGCTCTTCATCATTCTCCGAACTTGCCTCAATAATTTTTCGAGCCTTCATCAGTCCACTGAAAGTTGCGGAGATCCAATCGCTTTTTATAACCTTTGGATTGAAGTTAGATGCAGATAACGTTGCTGCGTTAACACCTGCTTTAAAATGGTTCTAAGCTGTTTCGGAGGTAAATCTGTTGGCTGTGGGCGACTAAATACTTAGTCAAGCCATTTCTAAATACAATCTTGACATTTTTAGTCTCGAACCGATATCTAAGAGGTTTGCTTTATGTGACCTTCGTGTAACTAGCAAAAAGTATAGCAATACGTGCTTTCATTAGGGCAAGGTCAGAATCTAAACACGTGCCCTTAGAGAGTGGCAGTCATCTATACAGCTTTTCCAACGATAGCTGATGCTGATGTAGTCGATTTGCGCCCATCGTGTGTAGATGATGGAGGTCGTGAGGTCAAACAATGTCTCTCTTTATGCTTAAAGTTTGTGCTAGCTAAAAATAAACGGCAGTCTAAACATTATTGGCTCACACGTTCTCCGTTATCCGTTCGCTGGGCTGAGATCCCGAATGACCTAATTAAGTGTTTTTCAGTCTGATTTAGCCTATTGAGTTCGGTATTAAAATCCCCTGCTATTATTACTAAGTCTGAGTGCTTATCTTTCTGAAGGAGGATAAAAAACTCCATATAGAATTCGTCTTTTTCTCCATCTGTGCTTCAGTCAGTGGGGGCATAGGAAGAGACGACAAAAAGGCATCGGCATGTGTCTCCATCCTTCTGATTTCGTACTGTGTCATTTAGACGGACAGCACATAATTTACTTTCTACAGGAATCCACTCGAGAAGTGCCTGTTCTGCTCGTAAACTTAGTGCTGTACCTACACCAGCAAGGCTATGTAAACCTACTGCAGGGTCTCCTGATAAACAAAGAGTAAACTGTGCTGATCCGTTGCCTTGGTTAGGTGAGGTCAATCGGATGACCATGCTGAGGTTTTGAATGCGTGTTTCGGAGACACAGCACACATCAGTTGAAAAGATTCTAGTGTTTTAGCTGAAGCAGCTTGTCGACTTATTCGACACAACGTACGTACATTAAAAGCTCCAACATGGAGTTTAAAGCGTAGTTTCAGGAGACCTGGTATGGCATTTCGGGGACTCGAGCGACCAGTACAAGTGGCAGGCACAAATGTATTTGGAGAAATGCAAATAGTAGAAGCCAGAGAAGGAGGAAGTGTTTGATCGAAAACAATGTGATCTCAAGTGCTGTTAGAGGTATAAAGGCGATTACCACTTCCCGGTTGCCCACACCATGTAAGAGTCCTTCTTGAGGTGCCTGAAAAAAAGTGGATTAAGAGAGGTCTGAATGACCCGCAAGTGTGACCGCAGTGCCCGATGAAGTGCTGTTTGAGGTCGGTTACCTAAATTAGTTGTTGCTCAGGTTGTCAGAAGGGGCATTGGTCTGATGATTTACGAGGCGTCATAAATCTTCAAAGTAAAGGCCTTCCA
Organism: Schistosoma japonicum; assembly: GCA_025215515.1. NCBI lineage: Eukaryota > Metazoa > Platyhelminthes > Trematoda > Strigeidida > Schistosomatidae > Schistosoma > Schistosoma japonicum. Next base: position 15,638,982 of record CM046067.1, on the reverse strand, counting down.
ACTCCTATGGCGGAATTTAAATAGTTTTCTCTAATTTCCATTTTTTTAACGGAGTTGTTGATTTATGAGATAGGGTTGCTAACCCTATGACCGACCAACCCTCCTCCCTTATCCGGGCTTAGGACCGGCGGTACCCCCCTGGAGGGTTCCTGTTGATTACTTTAAATTATTTAACAAATAACAAGATTGAGTATTATGTTATTTAGTTTCACAGTCATTTAAGACGCTGATAATATACAGTCTCTTGAGAACCTTGAGTAAAAACACAAGTATATTTAACATGGGTATCTCTACCTGCAAATGCGAAATGTTACTACGAAATTGGTCTACATCATCGTCTAGATTGCTCATTAATAGCGTAGTAATTGAGTGTGCAAACCACTTCACCTTTTGTAGAAGTCTGACCGCCCATGATGATGAGCCAGTGCGTGACGAAATCTCACCACGAATTCAAAATGCTCATTCCACCTTTAACAACACACGCGACTTGTGGTGTAGGCGAGATATTCATCTATCAACTAAAAATTGAGTGTACTTCACACTAATCAGCTCCTTATTCTTAATCATAGTGATCTTCGTAGTATCGTTCACATATCATGGAATCAGTGAATAAATAATGTTGATAATAGGTACAGAGTACTAAGAAAACATAAGAAATTAGTCAAGGAGGTTATTTGTCTTCACTGAGTGAGATGGTTTGTAAATATGTGATGTGTGCCTAACCACCACTTGTCTTATCTTATTATGTAGGCTGGGATAAGAGTAGAGTGGATGGAGAGTAGAGTCAGATGAACAAAAACATAAATCTGTACATGATGTATTTGACTGTTGCTACGAATGACACTGAATTTAAAGTATTCTGCAAACGTTGTCATTCTTGCATTATTCAAAATTTTGAAGGGAACAAATTGTATGGTAATTTTATTTACCTACAAGACTATGACATCTTTTACTAGAATAATAAGTCATAGAGTAGTGAAGGTGTTAAACGATGTGCTTGTTATTAGAGGACATACCTCTGAGAAAAGTCACAATAATTCAAAATTAACATGAAAACAAAAGTTCTAGTATCATTTAATTTGTATTATGACTGGCAAGTGGAATCCAGGAAGCGCGTTTCGTCATATTTGGGACTCTTCGGCTGGATGTACCTGAGTCCCAATGTTGATGTTCACAGTGGGATTCGAACCCAGTCCGTTTCGTGTCATACGCCACCGCGTACACCACTAGACTACTGAGTCAATGAGAGTATACTAATTTATCCTACTAATAGACTATATCTAGTTATCTCCATTTCCATTCACCATTTAACATATATATATATATATATATATATATATATATATATATATATATATAACTGTGGCGTATGACACGAAACGGACTGAGTTTGAATCCCACTGTGAACATCAACTTTGGGATTCAGGTACATCCTGCCGAAGAGTCCCAAATATGACGAAACGCGCTTCCTGGATTCCACTTGCCAGTCACAATACAAATTAAATGATACTGGTGAATATTCGCTATATCGAGGCAATCCGCTCAGGATGCACATATAGCAACAGTGACTGACCAGCTTGAGTCTATAACAAATCAATGGGAATATACAAATTCATCCTACTAAAAGTTTTAGTAGTTGATGGATCAGTATAGGAAGACCTCAGTTGATTCTGAGATGTATAGAAAACTTAAAAAGTGTTCAGATAATGTGATCAATACAATAGGTAATCTACTTAACATATAGGCACTAAACTGTATGTTACCAACTTTTGTCAATGTGTAATCACTACAACTAAGGAGTCTTATACTAGACAAAATATCAGTCAAATACTTCCTGAATTTCAACAGGGGTTTATTTAGTGTCAATCTAAGATATTAAACTTCAAATGATAGTTACGTAGATTTCATTAAGACCTTGACGTAACCAATAACATCAATGTTCTACCGATTTTTAGTCACGACAATGACCTTCAGCCAGTGTTGATTATATCTTATTGGTCAGAGTGATTTCTATTAACCCACTTATTCTTAATCAGAAAAACTACTAGCTTACAGTCTAGATTTATACGGGTAGGAAATGTGAATCCGACTATCATCACACTCTTTCAGACAGGTTAGTGGAAATATGATATAATAGAATAAATTTTCTTTTTTGATTCAATGTTTGCTGTATATCAAATGGGACAGTATTGTACTATTGTTGGACTTTGTTACTCTTTTACCCAACCATACCAGTACATGTTTACCAGTGTATAAGAATAAACATCCTTGAGTACTGTCGATATAATCATTCCCCAAGGAAGCAGTAAAATGGGTATAAATACATCAAGGAATTCGTCCTCGTTATGTTATCCGTAACCTGTTGAGTAAACATTAATTTGTCCGCAAAAGTAACCTGTATCGTGAATGCTTTAAATGCACTTTCGGCTGATGTTTAAATTTTGCATGCTAGGAATATATATATCATTGATATTCCTCTTAAAATCAAGTCTTAGGTAAATAATTTACAAACTGTCAGTGCCAGAATTTATTCTATTCTTTTTGGTTCACATACGTACTTTTTGATGACGTCGGCTAGATTCCCCCCGGGTACTTTGATTTTAGATCAGATCAAATGCTAGTGGTGAAAACCTCGTTAATCTTAGTTCAATAATCATGCTAACGATAATATACATCTGTTGTATGCCACTAAAGTTTACTGTAATAGACCAGTGATTGGATCTTGTGAACAGTACTAGGTATTTAACTCAATCCTATTTTAAACAAACAGTTTCTGCTTTTTAAAGTTTACAGCATAAATCTGTTAGAATTATTAGTTAAGTTCATGTGTTCTTGATTTACTGCTAATATTCTCTACGGACTAATTTCAGTTACATACAACTGAATACCTGGAAGCCCTAGATAACTGTTTTGTTTTAGTACCGTACTTAACAGTAATATGGAAATATGATCATTCTGTAGTATTGAACTCAAGACCATCAAGTTTTAAAGAGAACGCTTAAATTTCAGTACAGTTTGGATAGCTAACATCCAATGGTTGGATTCTTATTTCAATCATCTTATAACATAGAACGACATTCGTTTAATGCAACTTGTTTCACTCAAAACTCATTTATTAACTCTATCAGTCACATCTTCTTAGTAAAACGTTTGAAGCATCTCTTATGGCTAGTCAAATAAGTATTCAATTTTGTTAACATAACAGTATAATTTCTTATTTGTTAAATATCTTCATGACATGATTTATTCATTTCTTTTGTGGTATTCATTGTAGACGTCGTCCATTAATTAAACGGTGAGTATATTAAACCAGGTGGAGGTAACATATAATGGATGTGAAAATTTCAACTTACGATTAGTATAGTTCACCGACAGAATGAGAGGCAAATCGATATTGTGATATTGTGAAGATAGAGATTAATTTTAGTCGTCTGTTATTGTCATAGATTGATGTTGATATAGTACTATTGAAAACTAGGGAGGCACTGAACAACTGTTTTCTTGTATGGTATTTCTCAACAGTGTGCATCCTTGATTCACTCATAGGATTAAACCTAATGTCTTCAGGTCTCATTGCAAATACTTAACCATTTATACCACTAGATTGGCCAGCGTCTATTGGTAGAATTTCTACTACTGTTAATTCGTAATATAGTACGACTGTCAACTTCACCAGTCATCACTTCTCACTAGGACTTCAGGACGATCCTGAAGTTAGTGACTAGTGACCTAATTATTGTAAATTAATTGAAGTGGTTTCGTGGAAATAGGCATTAATTTTAGGTATTTTTACTTGTCTCGGTTGAGAACCACTAAAAACTAGGGTTTATTAGAAATCTGTTTTGTTATACTAAAGGATTCTTTAGCAGTTCAAACTCATCTAAGTTGTTAGATAAAGTTCTCAATCAAGATAACTATAATCATCGAAATGGTAGACTAGATTTTGAAATATCTTTAAATACTTAATGATCTAAATCATAAGTGTCATCATTGATTTCAGAATCAACCTAAAGTAGGTTAGTTTTGTCAAGTGAAATCACCATGGAGATTTTGAAGAACTTTTTATAATTAATGTTACTAACAAACCAATAGAATTGGATCATATCAGTTTACGTAGATCATTGATCTCAACAAAGAAAATAGCATAATACAAAATTTTTCTTGAAATGAACTGTACTCACGGTGAAATCCATTAAACTCGACAGTGTGGAAGTTTCCTCCATTTTATATTATTAGGTACTGATATGAAATGGTACTTTATCATTGATATCAATCCATATGTACAGACATGGAAGTGAATTTAATTTGAAAAACATCAAAACGCTAAATTAAGGAAGGTGGAGAAGAGAGGGAGATTGGGGGTGGGGGTAATTCTAAGAATACTCCCTGGTTTTCAATGGTACTCTGCCAACATCAATCTGTGACGTAATCAGTCGACTAAAATACCATTTTCCTCAAATCATCTCAGTTCAATTAATATTATCAACTTACTAGTGACTAACTTCAGAATGTTCCGAAAGCTTAACTAAGAAGTTATGACTGGTGGAGTTCGGACTTGTCGGGAGTGAGACATTTGTATCACCAATGACAATATATATTTCACAAATTGTTAGGAGTGGGAATTCTACCATTGGGTGCAGAGGGTTAGATGTTCAGCAACCTACAGCCCATGCGGCAGAATCTAGGGTGTACACTGCTAAGGAGTCACATACTAGGACAAAACAGATGTCTAGTTCTCTCTGATCTTCAGTGGTACCCTACCAAAATCAAACTGTGACGTATTCAATCAACTAAAATACCAATCTGCACAAACTATAACAGTTCAGTTCTAAGAATGCTAGAGAGTTTACAATGGGCATGTCATTTAGATTTAATACCAACCATTAATAAGTACATCAAGAGAGATTTAGTCTATGAACAGAAGCGATCAATTAATCATATGGTCATAGATTAACTACAACAAACAATCAACGATAAGGGAAACACAAATGAAGACAAACAAATCTACACAAACAACTAATCAGAAATAAAGTAAGCATGGCAAATAAACAATCTATCTTCGAGAACTTAACAACATTGATATAACCTAACTAAGGTGAAGCTAAGGTGCAAATCACTGTCATTTGAATGTCAATTCAGCACAATTTCGACGTAAAGTTTATGTTCGAAAAAATAACCGATTACTTTATACTATGACACATGGTTTCGAATCAGAATTTAACAAATCATCAAATAGAAGACAATTAATAGAGAAGATTTGTAGCTCATAAGAATAGATTTTGGCTATACTGTGTTCTGTGGGTTGGATGGTTTGATTGAGGAGTTTTTTCATAGTCATTGTGGATGACTTCATTAAAACAAACTACTGACTTCCATCAGATCCATAATTAAATCATTGAGCCTAGTGAACTCAGTTAAACCAAAAGACAATTAGTGACAGAAAATTTAGTTTATAGTCATACGATTGTAGAAGTAGATTGATTTGTAGAAACAATAGTAGATGCCTATTCTTTACATAAAACTTTAGATTTGAATTCAATGTCAATATCTGATCTCAGTTAGACAGCCATTTAAAACTTTAAACTGGCATCAAACAGATGTTTCGTCATAGTATGAAACACAACAAAAGGGTGAATCTAAGATCTTACCAGAGAAGTAAACCTAGTGCCTTCTGATTTAACGACGAATGCTTAACTGGTACATTACTTAGCCACCACCCAACAATTAATATTTCTAACGTCAATCGACTATAGATTTGCCCGACTTTTTACGTTACTATCAGTAAATAACTGCATTACATCCGAATCTCACTAGTCATATCTTCACATTAGAACATCAAAAATTATCTCCTCAGTTTAGTTACTAGTGAGCTTAGATTGATTGTAATTTAGTGTTATGGAGACTGTTCTTAAGTTTAAATTCAATATCACAAATCGGTCCAAATTATAAAAAAAAACCATTGAAAATTGCAAACAGAACTTAAATAAATGTTTCGTCCTACTATTAATCTCTTCATGTATACAAACTAAACTATATTGACATTCTCATAGTAAACAGCTGAAACAACTCGATTTCCTTAAAACAAATTCTATGATGAAAATCATACACTAATATTTTGTTGGGTAGAGCCGAAAAACCCCTTGAAACAAGTTCAGAAAGGCGTAGAAATCAATAGAGAACATTGTGTCCAGTCAGCACGCAGATAGTTTTTACCAGAAAATTCTAGACAATGAGAAGTCACGTGATGTATCTCCGATCGGACAGTTATCTTACTACTACTGTGTTTAGTAGGATATAGAAATCTCTAGAAGCCTGAAGGACATTACTGATAGTATAAATACCCTAGTTTCTGTACATAATTGACACCTTGCAGTAAAGTGTCGTTTCGCCGTATTTCCTGTCTTCTCTCTCGTGTTCACGTTGAAGTGTACTTTTAGCCTGGGGGTCGAGTCAAAGCTTAGGAGTCGAATCAAGCGGTCCACTTAGACGAGATAATAATTGACGACAGAAATTTCGCGGTCGAATAAACAATCCGAACCACGCGTCACAACATATTTAGTTTTCACTTATTAAATGAATGATGAAATGATTGATGATACTACCGGTTACATTCTGTTTAATGAACATTCAATATGTTGTAGACAACCTTATACCCCTCCCCCATGACTCAAAATTTTGTCAGTAATAATTCAATATAAATAAACACTAGTAGGAATATTCATATTTTGTTGTTGACAAAATTTAGATATCCAATGCCTATGTAAGTTAAATGAATACATTTACTATACAACGTATTGCAATTATTCTTATGAAATCATGTAAAGTTTATCTAAAAATGATTCCATTAGAGACAGACAAGTAGATAGTTATGAAAACAAGAAAAAAAAACTGACGTAGAAGTTGAAAAATACTTCCTTTAGTCAGCTGTTCGATGAACTTCTGAAAACATCGATGTAATATCATCCAATTGATTGATGATAGAACTTCTTGTTCTAGAAGTTCATAGTAATTTCTTAGCAGTTCATAAATGTAATTGCACGTAATTTATTGTATATATTTGATACTGTTATGAGATCGGAAAAGATTGTTATGATGATGAAAGAGTAAAACCAATTACCAGGTACCTACACGCCTGCTATATGATTGATGATACTCTTCCCCCTCCTAAAAGCCAAGATGATGAAGACAAAACAACTGAGCTGATTACCAGATATAATAAAATTATATTTCAAACAATCCTTTATAGATGCATCAAACCTTAGCATATAGTCAACCAGTGAGAAAACTAATATTAATATAATGTAGTGGTGATAGTAATTGTGAACTTGGATAACGTGTACACAACTGACTAGTCGTAGTTTATCAACGAGGAATGATATACTAACAGTTACTGTAATATATGGGAGAATAGGGCATGAGGAACTTAATAACGTTAGGAATTAAATGTTCACCTTGTATATAACCAAAATTAATGAAATAGTCTACCTGAATTACAGTTGTCGAAGATAATCAATCTTCTTCAGGTGTCCGACCTATCAAATACGTACTGCAATATAGTTGTTCCCTTTCATTCTATATTTTGATTTGTGACTTTTGTGATCACATGATAATCATATGTAAAGATTACCGATCAAATACTAGGTAACAACAAGATTTAATAATTAATTAATTGTCCAATTCAAGATGATAAAGTAAATTTGTATCTCAGAGAATTGTATACACAAATCTAAATGGTATAGTTCCAGAAATTTTATTGACATTCTAATAGAATCTCTATTAGAAGTATACGCTAATGAAGTGTTGAATGATTGTCATGTTATGAAAGATTACCGATTTGATTAATTGTAAAGAAAGCATGCTTTGTGGTAGATTTGCATTAGTTATTAATCACTTATAAGTTATTACATACAACTTGAATAACTCACAGGTTATTGACAACTTGATGGAATTCATAAATGTGATAGGTATGAATAACTTTTGATATTTAAAAGCATGTTTTATGATTTATATGAGAAGTAATTGTAAATTAAATTAGTATAAACTCAATGGAAACATGTTGGAGTTAGAATGATATTTCAGTAATTAACACCAAAGTTAGCCAAGAATAGATTTCACTACCGTACCATTATACTCTTCCACTTATTGAATACACAAAGTTTTCCCGAATCTGACAAGTAAATATTTATTTATTATGTGTAATATTTCATATTTGTGCATTGGTAATTGTTCTTTTATATTAGGGTGTTGTGGAGAATGTTCAATATCAATTTTATATCACGAATTAGTTTGATTTAGACAACCGTTGATCACTAGGAGCACTAGACAGTTGTTTAATCTCAGTATGGGGCTCTTCAGCAGTGCACATCCATGACCCCATCAGGGATCGGACCCAAGACCCCCTGACTCCGCGGTGAATGCTTTACTATTAGATTACTGAGTTGGCTTTCAACGGTCGATATTTCTATTTCAGTTCATTCATACTACGTTTGCGCGACACCATTCATTGTCATCAGTAGGAGACGGCCTCATTCTCGACACGGTTGAACTTCACTTGTCCCATACTGAGACAAACAGCTGTCTAATGCTTCATAGCGATCAATGGTTGTCTAATTCAGGCTCATTTGTGATATCGCGAATTAATTCCTAGAGTTCTAGTGAGAAAATGTGGCCAGAGGAGTTTAACCGTGTCAAGAATGAGGCAGTCACCCACCGATGACAATGAATGGTGTCGCGCAAACGTAACATGAATCCGTTGAAAGCCGACTCATTAATCTAATAATAAAGCGTTCACCGCGGAGTCAGAGGGTCTTGGGTCTGATCCTTGATGGGGTCAGGGATGTGCACTGTTGAAGAGCCCCAAACTGAGATTAGACAACTGTCTAGTGCTTTCTGGTGATCAACAGTTGTTTGATTCAGACCAATTTGTCATATCAAATGGTCCTCTTAGTTGAATAAGTTTTCTTACCTATTATATTCATTGTCTTTAGATTTATGATGTATTTTTGTTGATTTCACTTCAAGTCCTCATCCACCTGTCTACTTGTGAGTCTTCTGAAAGTTAACATTTGAAGGTTATATACGTTTTGTTTATAGTGGATCAAAACATAACTTCATCTAATGACATTAATGCATTTAATAAATAAACAATATGAATCTATTAAGGTGATCATATAACACTCTCAGATATAATGGGAGTTCATGCAGATACCCAAGTTATACTGATTGTTTATAAATCAGTTTATTTGTGTAGCAACATCATTTTAATGTTTGAAGCGCTAGCTTGAGTAAATTATAGGAACGATGAAAGGTGGCGATTAAATGACTTCGCAAAATTTTCTAATTAACCTATGAAAAACATGCTACTTGCATCAAGGTTACCGCGAATTTGGACCAAAAATGCAAACCACAGACAATATATCATAGCTACAATTAGCATTCAAGCTGAAGATTAGGAATTTAAGTTAGAATTAGACATTTAGTTGAGGGAAACATTATTTTGTGTCAGGTTTCAGGGTTAGAAATAGGTTTCATAGTTAGAATATTTGACGATTAGGTCAACACGTTAATGTACGTTCGCATATTTAATAGGACATTGGATCAACTAAAAGATTATTATCTCCAGGATCAATGCAAGGAATCCAATCTTGTACCTTAGTTACACAAGCTGAAGCTAACCCATGAAAACGATGGTTAGTGCTAAATAACATAAAGTTGGGTAAAAACAGAATGTAAAACAATAAGAAAAATGAATGAAAAATGCAGTGCTTTACAGCACTACTCAGCGTTTTACTAGGCCAATTATTACGTTTTGTTCAACGTCACTTTACGTTTTGACCTACCTTGTGTTACGTTCTATCTGGTCCTTCAGTACTTCTGAACTTCATTTGAGTAATACGATTGTGACTTATAACTGGAAACAACATTTATCATATGGATTAATATTAGCAAGAAGGATTCGAAATACTAGTTAAAACCATGATTTTGCGCAAAAATCATACAAAGGATGTTAGTTCCTTTCTTCCCCCCTTTAGTTTCAATCTCATTATGAAACTGAGGCTTAGGAGTACTGTAATACTCAAAAGAACGTAATGCACGGTTGGGTAACATTGGGAAAGAAGCAGTGTAACTCCAGAAATAGCACTTGAAATTATGAATGTATCGTCAAGTTGGCATTTAAAGTTTTAATCAATGCTGGACTTCAATATAAAGCGTTACTTTTTAAATATAATTACAGTCAAGAACCTACATTCAGCTTGTAAGTTAAACTATTTCAATGTTGTCGACTACTGTTATTGTTATGATTATGGATAAGACATATACGACTTATGTAGGCTACATATTTCATTAACTGTTAGGAAAATGAATCGTTATTGTTTGTTTCTATTGGATTACAACTGAACTCGGTTCCATAATAATACTAATTCCAAATGGTCTACAAATCAATGTATATTACATTAATCTATACACATCCACAATTTATAGGATCAATGTGTTTATAAGTAGTCAGAAACAATGAGTATAGGAGAGTTATATTTGAACTGAACGTAAAGTCAACAAGTACAGAATCGGTTTAAACACCGGATGTAAGTATCCTTTAAATTGAATCTAATCATAGATTGTGAGCATATTGCTAAAAGAGTTGAACATTAATACTATTGAACACTGTTTGGTTTGATCGAGTTCCATTGTTAACAATCATTGATTCAGAAGTACATTCCTAGTTATTTTGTATATTTATTGTATTATTCTAGACTGTTTGTGTGTTCTTACGTCAGTCAGTCAGTCAGTTACAACGTAGAACATGGTACATGCGTACATCAGTTCAAGTTACCATGCCTCAATAAGCTGATAGAGATTAAATTGTCGGACCAAATCCCAGAGTAGGGGAGGTAGTAACAGAGTAAGTACTAATGGAAAGGCATAGAGATCAGAGATGAGATTTGAAATAAAAAGTTATTCAGTAAAGAGAAAATTATGAGAAGCTCAAAAACTAGAATTTGGGGGAAGGCAAGGAGTGGATGCACCTGCGCCATTGCGAAAGATTTTGAGCCATATCACCTTAAGTCTCTTACGACAAGAAGTTGAAGTGATTAATCGATTTCTGTCAACTTGTCATTATTTCATTTGGGTTATAGGGATAATAGTTAAAGTCAATACTCGATTGAATAGAAATGCTTGGTTAATAGAAGAATCGCAATAGCATTGTGAACTTCAGTAACTGATCAACTGTAGGAAGTCAATTTGGCTTATTCGACACATACGTATCGTACAGAATAGTACGATATGTAAAACAATATGTCAAGGGTTATTATTCGCTTCTATAACATGCGAGGTTTTTTATTGTCAATTCAAGACTACAATCATTTCGTCCTCTTATCTTATTACTATTTAAATAACATAAAACTTCTTATCAGAATATCAGAAACCTGAATGAGATGAACCAAATGTTCAATATTGTGATTAGAATGATAAGTTCATCAAAAATCCTTTAAATAGCGTCACCCTGGGAAACTTGAAATTAACCAATCAGAAATCTAGAAGTTATCATAGAAACGACTTAGTTACTACTTAAAATGTTCAGAATTATAATTCATAAAAAATGTATTTGTTTTACACTAGAAACAAACAATGAAAGCGCTAAGCCTACTTCAGTCGATTTGGCTTTCTAATGACTGTTCATCGTGAATCGTTTAATAATAATCGATTAGTTATATTCTGGTATTGCACTTTTATCATACTTTTTATTATGACACTCATAATTGTGCAAGTAAAAGATCATAACTTAACATAATGTATTTATGCACATTGACTATTGACATCCTATTGATACAAAAAAAGGCTAGAAAACTATGATCTTGGGGATTATTTAGTGACCGGTCAGTGTCACTCTTTCAGTCCTACATGAAAATAATAGAAGCTTTAATAACTCAATGACGACATTTCAGTATGTAACACCGAGTAAAACGAGATTAAGACATTAGAATGAACTTGTATATTCCCATTGACTTATTATAGACTGAAGCTGGATTCCACTTGCCAGTCACAATACAAATTAAGAGATTAAGACATGTATCATCTATGGTATTGGATCATAGTTGCTCAATACTGTTAAATGATACAAGTTTAAAATACATACCACTAGAAACTATATGGATGTTTAATGCAAAGAAAGGTTCTAGAAGATCAATAAGGATAGTAATAAAACATCATACAGAAGAAGTTGGGTGAATATGTAGTTAAGAAAAAGATTATAAATTGACAGTAATCATAAATTGTTCAATTGGTGTTCTGTCAGTCACAACCTAGAAAAGAATCAATCAGGATGTAATTAAATGAGAGAGGAAGAAAGTGAGAGATTTGAGTAAATGATTTAATGAGAGAAGAAGTAACTTACATGGGCTAAGATAAACTGATAACTGTTTTCTTCAGGACAGAGTGTAAGTAGATGATGTAAAAGCCTACAAAACTTAAATTACTTTATGATATTCTTTTGAAACTGTAGTAAAACGTTATTTTTTTCAAGTTCATAGGGTCGCTAGAATACTTATTTCTATCACATGTCTAATCTTTTATCTTGAATGCCCAATTAGCGTTATGTTGTTTGAAGGCAACGAGAAAAGAATAGTGCTAATGATGATGTACTAAGTAATCACATGGAACTTGTTTCAACGCTGTGAGTGTTGATATCTGTATAACTATTTTCTGTCATCATTACTTTAAATACAGCTTAATCACAAACTAGTTTTGTATTAATCAAGACACCTGACAGTCATAGTTAGGGTGAGTATACTAAACAGAGTCATCAGGCGGTATAAAACACACGCAACATTAAGTAGGTCAGTAAGCTGCACAAGACCATTTATCAGACCATGGGAAACAGGCTTAGTAAACGAATTAGGATAAGTCAGTTGACGACAGAAACAAGTAAACCGAATCTTTTAAGTCCTCATCCCATAAACATACACTTGATTATGCAACATTTATTGATCTTACTTATTAGTTAGTTTTCTTTCCAGTTTTTAATGTATTACATAATGATTGTAATACACAACCTTTATTTTCTTTTGTACAAAAATTTCCTATTCAGTGAAAATTTCACATTTACTAAGTAAGTAAACATAAAAACCAAAAAGGGTACTAATATCATGAGATCAGATATGCTTATGTTGAATAGAGAGATCAGATTGGAATAACTGAATGTAGTTCAGATAAATGGTTGATTCTAAAAGATTCAGTTATGCCATCATGATTTATACATTTAGAAAAAAATATATTTTCAGAGATAGTGATTTAGTTATTAATGTCACACTTTGATTTAGGTTAGATAATTTTCAAAAACCAAGAAGTATTCAGTATGGGATCTATAACTCCACCAGAAGATTCATTCCAATACATTCACATTTAGAGGGAAACAATTAACACTGACCACTAAGTCAGCTTGTATCTAGTAATTTATATTTGTAGTTTTCAATAATTCTGAAGATGAGTTCACCGAAGTTAAAACAGCTAGATAAAATAACAGAAGATGAAATTAGGCATTATGTCGGGAATCGAAACAAACTAAAATATCAACCGTTGAATGTCTACCAGCTTATTGGTCTAGCGATTAAATATTCGTCATGGGCTTAATTTCCTAATTAGTTTATAGATACAAACAGCTAAGGAGTTCCATGCTTATACAAAAGAGCTGGTCAATACTAGTTCCTAGTTTTCAATGCTTGTTTAACACAAATCAATTCGTGATATAAAATTTATAATTCCTATAACACCTAGCAGTAATTACCTAATGTACAATTTCCTATTGATTTATTTTATTTCATATTACACTAATAAAGAGTGTTTAGGAATGATACGCTGAGTGTGTTGCTCAATGCAGATTTATCTAAGATATTAATATACCAAAATTATTCTATATTGAATTAGTTTAATTGTCAAGTGGAGTCAATTGACTAACCACATGGTCGCCTGTTGTACATTGGTATAGGAGATTCTTGAGAGATGTTTTCATTAGAAATTGATTGTGACTAGACAATTAAAGAAATATTGAAAAACCTTTTCATTTATGTACTCCAAGTTATGAAATAGGACCTAACAATTAAGTTATAGACTTCATAACCAGTTGCTAAAAAGATCAGTATCCAATACTTTATATTCTAAACTCCAGTCGGTTTGAGATGCAGTGAGGTTATTCGACATCATAAGTGAGTGACTGCCTAACACTAGATAAACCGACTCAGTAATCCAATAATAAAACGCTTGTCATAAAGCGTGAATATCCTATGAGCAATCATTTTCTATGTTATAAAAGTGAAGTAATGCAAAATCCAGTGTCGACTTTTACCTTGTTTTCAATAACTGATGGCTACTAATGGTTTATAAATCGCCCTGGATTAGTAAAACACCTATTCAACTAGAAAGAGATCATTAAACTTTCAACCTTTGAGAATACAATGACTTCAAATAATAAGAAATTTTTACACTTTCTCTTTATTAAAGTTTGATTCATTATATCATTAAGTGAGTTTTCTGTAAAACATCTACATAAAAATTTTTCTATATACTGTATGTTATGTCACGAGAAATTTGGTTGACTTATCAAATGCCAATCAGGTGTGTGCCTAGTCACGTCTGCTCTACGCCCACTGAGTCCCGAGCCGGAGACACGAGAACACAAGCCGACAGACCAACCAGACAGAATCATATTATATTTCATACATTCATTTATATATACATAAAACCTGACCATACAGTAAACCAATTAGGAATCTAACATTAACACAGAACAAAAGAAATAGTGGTATTGAATAGGGATAACTTGTACAGAACTAATTAACTGTGGTTCATAGTAAGAAACAATATACTAAGAGTAAATATACTAAACGGAAAGACAGAGTAAGAGGAACGTAACAATAATAGTACTGAAATGTTTACATTACTTACAATCAAAATAACTGAAATAGTTCTCCAAAATGCAATTCTGAGAGTTTGTTACTCTTCTTTAATTGCCCAACATAACACTATGTATGATTTCAATTGATTTGTATCGTTATCGTAATAGTTACAATTAAGCTAAGAACTTTTACATCAAGTGTATACATGTTGTTACAATAATAGAGAAGAATTGTCTATCAAGTGAATACTATTGACAATATCGAAGTTAATAAGTTCCATGATGACATCTAGTAGTATATAAGATCATTAAAATAGATTGATTTTATATATCTATGAAGTAGTCAAAAAGCCTTAAATTAACTTGGATTGAATCATGATATAGTTGTTCTTAATGATAATGAATGCTTCACATTAACTTCATAAGGAATTATTGAGTACAATCAATAATACATGAAGTCACCTTAGAGAATATTATGAATGTGCTTATCTGGATGCTCATAGAACAATTAAACGATGGTTATGAGATATTAGGTTTGTTGGTAATGAGATTTATGTATTTTATTATAAATATACACAGATTAGATTAGAATAAAGATCAAAAACCTAATTTCTTTATTGTTCAATATTAGTGACAGAAAATAACAAGAACGGAATACAAAACAATAGAATAAGTAGTATATTAGTTTTGTTGAGTAACTTGTGAAGTAAAGTTTGAATTCTTTGTAGTTTTCTTCATTGACAAATACTGGGTGTAGAACCATTAAAGTATAAAAAGTACCTTACACTCAATAGTAAGAATTTAGAACTATTCCACAGATGAAACTCACAAACTTATGGTGTACTTACTATAGCAATACCTGAAGGACAAGTATTTGACTTTCAACAGTTCACATTACTATTACAATTAATTTATATAACAGCTATCACATTTAACATAATGACAAATTTTCAATTAGATCCTTGATGAAAATCTTAATTAATAGAACTTGATATATTTCTAAAGTGAGACAACAAAACAGAATCATGTAATCAATAGAAAATTCCTGGGAAGAATATAGTTCATGTATATCGAGTTCAAAGCATGTATTTATAGATGGTTATCGGTTTGATCCTTGTTGGATTCAAAAGTATCCCCTTCTAGTGAGGAGTCTCATTTTATAAAAAAAGAACAACCATCCATACCTTCCTCTTTAAATAATATTGGTTCATAAATTAAAACCCCAACATAAGGTGATTTACAGGTATCTTTCATGTTTTACATTAGAAGAATCTGATAAATATGGCGCATATACTTGGTAAAAAAATCTATTTGACTGTTCACTTCTTCACTTGATACTTTCAGAAAAGCTTTATGGATATTTGAGTAAGTTTTCTGCTTTGTAGTTATTTACGTAATATTGAATAATTGAATCATATCAATTAATCAAAACAAGAAACAGTCCTTCATAAATATGAAACTACCTTATTAAACAAATTTTCGGGAAATTAGACAAATCTACATTGTGCTAGTGTATTAATATCAATTACTTTTAAACAGTGTCATGTTGTTTCATGCAAAGAAATGTACTCATTGGTCTTAGATAAGTGAATGATTCCTTTATCTACTTTAGACTTCTTATTGCATGCATTACTCAATTCTACATGACGATGAAACAGCATGTAATCCACCTACAGCTAGCGAATCACTTACTTTGTTACATGTATTCCGTTTACTTTTCTCTTTTTTTTAGTAATTACGACCAATGATACACTTTAGGGTATTCGAGTTGTGGTTGGAAAAAGAATCTAGGATGCATATCCATCCTAATGTTGATCTTTGGACAAAACTCCTACTTAATTTGTTTAATACGTACACCGAGCTACGAAGTCTAGACAGACACTTACTGATGCGACGTATATGAATCTTTATAAAGATTTGTAATGTTCATCAATTGAGGTTAAAAACTATAATTAATCAGTTGTCTTGAGTAAAACTCCCCGATTTGGTACTGTGTTACGAGTATCATAGCAAATAACCTACTAGCATTAAATTAAGTAAATTGACATAGACATCAACATTAAGTTGCGGCTACATTTAATTGACATCACCGAAAAGTGACAAATGCTCTTAGTATTAATTCACTGCTACATCTTAGATACCAAATACATTTACATTTTTTTTTCTTTTTACCTTTTTTTCTTTAGTAATTTGATGTTAAAAGGTTTTGAAAACGAAATCAAGCATCCAAATGCATCCGAAATGTACAAGTTTAGACTGGCTACCAAAAGTAATCTTAAGACGACTACTTCAATACCCAAAAAAATACTATCGACCAAGGAACCACCAACAAAACCAGTTACCCTTAAAGTAACTACTCCGATATCTAAAAAGTGAAATAGTCCGAAGAATTACTTAGGAAACCAAATGTTCACAAAAGCGTCACATTACCACCTAAAGTGAAAGGCAACTATAGAAAATCATGAGAACTAAAATCAATTTAACTCAGTACTTGTAAATTCTGTTTTGTGCTATTTATTTAATTCGCCTTATTAATGTGTCAGATCAGCGTCAGTCATTTTGAATGATTTTAATCTTTTCAATTGGCATTATTTGAAATACTATTTTTGAAATCGTACAAGATGATATATGAGTGCTAATTTCTGTAATGTAACCTATCAACAATATTCCGGAACCAGACTACCATTAACATGCTTGTTGATATGCAGAGATTTCGAGAATATCATAGGGATGTATTTAGAACTAAAATAACCCAACGAATAAAAAAGGTTCTAACAGCTTCGAAGAAAGTGAGAAAATCTAATCGTGCATAGAACATGTATACTCAAAGAAATGCACAGTGTTCAAGTTGATATTTTCATGGGGAGGGGGGAAGTAGTCGAGGTCTCTAGGTAGTAGGTGTTTCATTCTAGAACGAAACTTCAGTAGTAATTCATATTTTTGACCAGCCTACGTAGGTTAAACTCAAAATATGCAGGTTACAAGATAAGTACCTTAGCTATAGACCAACGTTATGTATTCCATTTGCTAAATTCCCGACCGTAGCTGCTACCTTGTCGTGGTGGTCGGGCTTGCCTATCGTGATGACCCAACCGAGCTATACTGGCTGGAACATATGTTCCTGTAGGTTCTACCATGCTAGGCAGGTCGATTGGAGAACGATGAGAAGAAAAGCAGCTACTCAAGGTCTGAGGGCGAAGTCGTACTGCTGACTGCAGAGGGGTGTGACAGCAGTAAGGTGTTTCCCTCGGACAACCAGCATCTGCAGCGATGCTGCCTTCTCACAAGGAAGGAGGGGTTAGAAAAGGTCGGCCCTAAAAATGCCACACCTCACCCTACCTCACAGATTTCCGTCTCCGGCGGTATGGATGTCCACTAAGGGCTTTGAAGTGCGGAGCTATTACTCAAAAAACTTTTCATAAAAAGGCCGTGCGTGACAGGCCGCAAGCAGTTGTCCCTTGGGCTCTGCGGTCACGCTCTCAGGTCTCTGAGACCGATACTAATCTGCCTTCTTTTTCAGGTTCCTCAAGAAACACCCTTCCATGGTGTGGGCAGCCGGGAAGTGACAACCGCCCTCATACCCGCAAAAGCACGAGAGTCCAAATCGGTCAAAATCAAATCCTTTCTACACCTCATAATATCTCTCTTATCTCTACGACTAACTCTACTCACATTCCTTCATCTCACTGCACCGCTAATGCGAACGATGCAAGCTCACGAAAAGTCATTCCTGGCTTCTTGAAACCCCGTTCTAGACTACATGTTGGAGCTATGAATGTACGGACATTGAGTCAAATAGGGCAACAGGCTTCTTTAGCTAGGACTTTAGAATCTCGCTCAATCAATGTATGCTGCGTCTCGGAAACGCGCATACAGTATCCTAGCAAAATCATTAACCTGATTTCACCGTATCAAAATAAAGAAGCAGCCCGATTTACGCTTCGTGTATCCGGTAGCCCTGATGCTGCTTCCCGGGGTCTTGCTGGTGTAGGTATAGCATTGAGTCGTAGGGCAGAACTAGCTCTCCTAGACTGGATCCCTGTAGATAGTCGCTTGTGCGCTGTCCGACTGAACGGGACAATTAGGTTTCGGAAAGATAGGGACACTCGTCGTTGCCTCTTTGTCGTATCTGCTTATGCCCCCACTGACTGCAGTTCAGACGAGGTGAAAGATGAGTTTACAGCAAGCTTTCGGACCTCCTCCAAACAGCTAGGCGCTCTGATATAGTTATAATGGCTGGTGACCTTAATGCTCAAGTAGGTAGACTAAGTGAAAATGAGAGACACTTGGGTGGATGTTATGGTGTCGCGGCTCACAGAACAGATAATGGCGATCGTCTGCCGCAACTATGCTCAGATAACCGCCTGTTTCTAGCGAATACTAACTTTAGGCATAAGGAAAAACATCTTTTGACCTTGCGACCCCCAAAATCGTCTCAACGTTGGACCCAACTAGATCACATCGCCATCAGCCACCGATGGAGGGGTTCGATAGAGGACTGTCGCTCGTTCTGGGGCACATGTTTATATTCAGACCATGCTTTAGTGCGAGCGCGTATTTGTTTGAGGCTTACTGGACGTAGGAAAGACATTGCAATGAAGCCTCTTAGGGATTTACTTAATGATAATAAAGCTAAGAATATATTTCAGGAACAACTAGAAAAAACAGTTAGGCGACCGTGTAAGCGATTGCCATCCGGAAGCAGGTTGGAACGATATCAAAAAGGCTGTGGAAACAGCAGTGATATCTGCTAGTAAGGTAAATCATAAGGCTAGGATGAAGCCGTGGATTTCAGTAGCATCCACCGAACTGATGGATGCTCGTAAACTCATCCCACCTGGCTCTGAACATGATGAAGAGCGAAGTGAGCTTAAGCGCAGGCTGATAAAAAGCCTACGCAACGACCGTGAACAGTGGTGGGTGGCGAAAGCAAAAACGATGGAAAAGGCAGTGGCGATAGGCAACAGTAGGCAACTTTTTCGACTTATCAAGGAAACTGGTATTAAGAACCCGAATATGAGTGAGACTATCTCGGAAAAGGATGGGATTATAATTCATTCTCAATCCAGGAGATTGGACTGATGGGCGGAACACTTTAGGAATCAGTTCAACTGGCCTTCAGCCACACTTCGGTTGCCCACGATCCCCAGTCATCCTGAATGGCAAATCGACTTAATTCCTCCTAGTCTCTATGAAATTGAGAAGGCTATAGGAAATCTGAAACGAGGTAGAGCAGCAGGTCCTGATAGGCTTACCTCTGAAATGTTTAAGGATGGTGGTCCAGTTTTAGCAGCTAGATTGACTGAAATCTTAGGTAGAATCTGGGAACTGGGCGTATTACCATCTGACTGGTCTCGATCCCTGATTGTCCCAATTTATAAGAAAGGACAAAAGTCTTCTTGTGACAATCACAGGGGAATCACTCTGACTAATATAGTTTGCAAATTGTTAGCCTCGATTATGCTTAGACGCCTAACTAGAGCTCGTGAAGAGCAGACTAGAGAAAACCAGGCTGGATTCAGACCTGGACATGGCTGTATAGACCACATCTTCACACTGCGACAGGTCCTGGAACACAGACACACATTTAGGCGTCCTACAATAGTTGTCTTCCTGGACCTAAAGGCGGCATTCGACTCTGTTGATCGTGAGGTTTTGTGGCAGTGTCTGTCATTGAAAGGTGTACCAAAGAAGTACATTAACCTTATACAAGCTCTCTACTCTAAAACTACAGGTCGAGTGAGAGCTTATGGCGAACTGTCATCGGAATTCCTCACTTCAAGTGGTGTCCGTCAAGGATGTCCACTTTCCCCATTCTTGTTTGATTTTTGTCATAGACATGCTCCTAGATATAACCATGTCTTCGTCTGACTTTTCAGAAATTGACTTACTACCAGGAGCCTCGCTTACTGACTTAGAGTATGCTGATGACATAGTCCTATTTGGTGAAGACGCTGACAAAATGCAGAGTCTTCTGACTACCCTGAGCAACAATGCAAGCATGTTCGGGATGCGGTTTTACACCTCGAAATGCAAAATGTTGCTTCAGGATTGGGTTGCATCGGCACCTGAACTAGTGATAGGGAGTGAAGTAGTCGAGCGTGTAGACCGCTTCACGTATCTGGGGAGTCTCATCAGTGCTGGTGACTGACGAAATCTCAGCACGGATACAGAAAGCTCGATTGGCTTTTGCCAAGTTGCGTCACTTATGGCACAGGCGAGATATCCGCTTGCCAACAAAAGGACGAGTGTACCGTGCAGCAGTTCGCTCTGTCCTACTATACGGGAGCGAAACATGGCCGTTAAGAGTAGAGGACATTCGTAGGTTACTGGTCTTCGATCATAGGTGTCTCCGAAGCATTGCTCGAGTATCGTGGGACAACCGAGTGAGCAATGATGTCATTAGGAAACGGGTTCTAGGAAACGAGGGCGAATCAATAGATGAGGTATTGAAACTTCATCAGTTGAGGTGGTTGGGACATGTGTTACGCATGTCTAACTACCGTCTGCCTCGACGAGCTATGTTTTGCGGCTTAGGAATAGGTTGGAAGAAAGCTAGAGGCGGCCAAACCAAAACATGGCAGAAATCGATGAAGTCACTGACAAGTGGACTGAGTCTTTTTGGTAGATGTAGGCTGCGTGGTTGGGGTCCGCGAGACGAAAGTCACCAATGGTTAGAGACCTTGAACGACATGGCTCAGAATCGTTTGCAATGGCGCAGGTGTATCCACTCTTTGTGTTCTCTTAAAATCTAACCTTCTGTATTCTCTATCTTTCTCCTTTCAAATTTATCTCACTGAATTATACTTTTCGAATCATATCTTCGCTCCCTAATTTTCTGCATTACTGCTAATACTTCTATTATCGCTATCACTCTTGGATTTGAACTGACAGTTGCGTCTCTGTGCTGATGTGGTATGGCAACCTGAACTGATGTACGTACGTACAAAGTTCTACGTTGTATCTGTCTGTCTGTCCATTTGCTAAATTACTGTGTCCAACCCACCAACAAATAGTTACCTAAAATTTATAAAATCATCTTGCAGTTGGTTACTGATAGTAAGAAGATGATTAATATGATGCATGTTATTTCATGTACAACCCAAATTTTGAAATCAGTCACTGAAGACGTTGGAGGGTTATAGTTCAGGAGGACGGCATTCGCATATTAAAATGTTAGTTACTATAATCTGCGTGTATAAAATGAATATATCCCAAGTGTAAACAAACCCGAAAACCCCGTTCAATGTATTTTATTTTTGGCGCTCAAGTACTTTAGTTTAGTACTAGACATGCACATTAGCATTAGAACTTGTAATAAAGAGACTATTATGTTCAGGGGCAAATGGAGTTTCTATAACTTCAATATCACCGAAAAAATCTATTTGTGTCAGTCAACGTTATTACAAAAAGTAATTGATATGCATCAAAGGGAAGAATTAATTCAGCTAATTACTGATAGAATATATATTTAAATGTTTTAATAAGAAGATAAAGCAATAATTACCGTGTATTAAATTTGCATGGTTTTGCACTTGAAAATAGCTAGATGCTCAAACAACTGAATAAATTCATTCATGTCAGTTAGTAATAAGTCTTGTACAACGTGCACAGTTGATATTGGCTTTTAAGACAGTTCCTAAGTTGCAAAAAAGAAGAATTGTCAAAGGCACATGTAAAGTAAGAAGGTGAAAAAACTGAGAAAATGTCCATATTAAGGGTTATTTCAGTTTAACAAAGTTCCTAGTATTTGTATATTTGAAAATGAACTTTAAGTTCATGATTCTTGTGGAAAATATTAGTACCAAATACGTAGCTAAAACAGTAGCTTAAAAAAGCATTGATACCTCAGGATTAAGACTGTAAGAAACATTTCAGAATTCATAATTATCGTCTTGAATTCATCTGTTTGTCAAGTATATTTTACTAATCACATTGATTGTCTACAAATAAAGCTTTTTAAAAATAAGGTACTGTGGTAATTACTACCCGTAAAGTCGTTTATAGGTAGTAGGTAGCGGAACGTCGCATGAAATGGGGAGGAATCAAGAAACAGCATATGATACGAGTTGCGGGGTGGCAAGAAGCAGAGCATGATTAGAATACGTAGGAGAAACGAGGACAACTAAAAGAAGAAAGCCTACAAGCGACACAGATCAGTGAACACGAATGATATGTAAACTGATGATTAAAAGTAATGTATATAATATTTTATGACATTCTCTGTTTTCACCAAATATATACAATTTGCTTGTCCTACTTGACTTTTCACAGTACTATAAGATAGTGATCAGCCTTTTATAAATTTTTGGTTTCTACACCTTGAAATAAACACAACTTTTTTCAACTTGTATTCTGATAGCAGCTTTACACAACATGTGCTAGTATTCAAACTACATTCTGTCTGAAAATAATTATTTTGTGTTGAACGTGCTATGACGTTAAATTTGTTCTTTCCGTATAGTTAACGCCATCGTGTAGGCCATAAATGAGGTGAAATACAACATTTGTTTCTGGGTTCCCTCCAACGGTTAAGTCATAATATTTCCAGGAAACTACACAAACTATACAACCCAGTTGTCTTAACTATGATAAGGCTTGCCATCTAGATATCACTTTAGGTTGAAATAATCAAAATCTTTGAGTTATTGATATATTCAGTGGGGTAATCCACTAATATTACGCTTCTTCGTTTGGATCAATAGATTTTGGCACAAAATATATTAGAACCGACCTCTTCAATGAGAACCAGAAAAGATCGAATGGAGGCGTATCAAATACTTCACAATCCGAGGCACATAAATAAAATGATCTTGTCTGAAACCCGCTGTTGGTTGTAATGTGGTGAACCTTGGCGGATCAAACGTCAAAGAATTAAGTCTCAGGTGTAGTAGATTCACTGTGCTCTCTGCGGTTCATTCTATCTGCAAGGCACAGCATTCCAAGCTTGTTTACAGCCTGCTTGATAAGCAATTTTGTGTTCAGGTTAGGCGACTAGATTGTTTTGTCTTCAATTCAAAGTAATCGTTATTTATATCTACCAATTTGAAAAGTGAATATACTATTCATCGTTGCTAGCAACTCTGGCAAGTTGGCACATGTATTACAGTCAATACTACTAATTATGTTATGAATTTATTTCACCTCCTACTTACTAACTTTGTACTGCCTATATTTCTTTTCATATCTCCATTCAGTTGTCTACTTATTAATTAACCTAATGTCCGCGTTGAAACCTTGTCAACACTACTTCAAACTTCTAATGTTTCCAGGTTGACTGTTTGGTAACTTGAAGGCTGATATCAGTGGCAGTCTTTGGTAAAACAAAACATGCAAATGACTGAAATAAATCATGTGACTGCCAAATATTTCATTTAAGCCCTACAAGCCGATGTGATAAGTTTACACACTTTTGAATCGTCGGCAGTAAAAGTAAGTAGCTCACTTAGGTGGATCAGTTTATGCCGTGTTGAGTGTTAGGAAATAAATTATTCTTTATGTCCCCTTTTAGGTATCATCGCTTATTTATCTCACAGCACAACTGCTATAAGCTAAGTTTAGTTAATATATTCGTATTACAGTGTGGCTGAAGCGTTAACATATTTTGTACAGATGTAGCACAACACTAGGTCTCTGAGAAAATAGAATCCAATCCCTAAAATTAACTGATATTTCGATTGTAGACTAGTGGCTTATCTGACACCCTCTTAATGCTATGCATAACGAAGATATAAAATCGTATATTAGCATCAAGACGTCTGTGTATAAAGTTAAGTGTTTCGGACTATTGCACCACGATTGTGAATAATGAATGAATTGATAAGACGATAACCGATACCGTACTTCACCCGGCACCTCAAACAAATACCCTTAGACGAAGATGACACCACTTTAAGGAATAGCTGAAATTACCCTGACTCTAAGGTTGATAAATTAAAAATTTAAATACTCAAAGCCAGGTAAATCATCGAGTTGCAACTTCATTCACCTGATAATCCAGGAAATATTCATAAAAGCCATTTTTAAGCAATTGTGGTAACAGTCAGATACTGACTGAAGAGCAACTGGCTTTACATTCAAAGGTCTGCTTTCTCCAATGTAGATATAGAAGGCGATAGAAGAGGCATAACTTACTGAAGACTAGTAGCGGCGATTTGTATCTTATCCGAGGTCATCAATAATTATCACATGGAGAAACATAGTAACAAACACGAACTATCTTATGAGGTCCAGCGTAGGTCTCGTGAAGTCAGATCATGACACTTTAACTATTTTGTAGAGTTGACAGTCGAAAAACTTGTTGGGGACATAGAGTACATATCATACTTCTAAACTTTGCGAAGCTTTTGATATCATACTACGTACCACGCCATTAGGAAGGAGTGGTATATGGGATTCATGGACCCACTTTTTGAAAGATTGGTTGTTTCGCACTAAAATCAGGCGGTTTTTAAAGAACTGGACGACCTTTGTGTCTGGGGTATTTCATAAACTACAATCATTATTTTTATTCTTCTAAATGAACTCTCAGACAAAGCATACAGATTGTCATGTGTACCAACAACGTCAAAATGTGAAGATCGTTAGAAGATAAAGGAACTCCAAAGATCAAAATAACTTGACTAAACTTCTTGAAATGAATACCCTACTCTCGAAGGCATATTATAGATTACTCTTACTCTGCACGATCAATCACGACCGAATACGCAAACAGAACATGACGTTAGTCTGAAATTTGCAATCGTTTAGAATGCTGGCGCAAACCACGACAGAAGTACTACCAAAGACTACACTACCTGTTATTTTACCCGAAGATAACTTTCTGCACTTCTAACCTCTTGTTCATGCTGCGTGACCTAATCTAGAAAACCATAGTGTAGCAACCCCATCGACTTAAACAGAATACAGACCTATAGGAGAATGTTCAGCTCCAATCAGCCAGGAGGGTAGTTAGTCTAAGACACATGCGATATGAAATGCAAATTCGAGTGCTAGATTCCCTATATACGCGGTTCAGAAGAGTGAAACGAAACTCTTTTTTCTGGGGTATAATTCATTCCAAGACCCAGACCACCTTAATAAAGAAGTCCCTCTCTTCAAAGATGAATTTTAATGAACTACAGAGAACGCTTTTAAAATAACTTATCTTAAGGTGGCTTAACAGATGCGTGATTACTTCTATGTACTAAGAATAGACTACACACAAAGTGAATTACCAGACTTTATAAAAACGATCCTATTAATGAAGTACTCCATAAAAAGTGTCAATGCTCATATTCCACAACACGTACTACCATAATCTGCCTGGAACGTTAAGGAAGCTTAACAGTATAATTTTACGCTATAGCGCCTATCCCATTTCTAAACTCAAATGTGGATGCACCCTAATAATCTATTATCGCAATCCATAAGTCAAATCGCTGTTACGTTTCCAAACCTTTGTTTATTTAACATCCCTCTCTTTTTCATTTTTTCACTTATATGTATGTACACATATTGCTTTACTACAGCTTAAAGTTATGTTCCTAATAACTAACCAGTATACTCTATAGCCCTACCAACTTCCGATGTCCAAAACGAAGAGAAAAAATGAAAGGATGAAAGGAAAATATTGATCGAAAAATTTCCAGAACCACGGTATCTTGTAAGCCATTGTTTTTCCTCTAAATAACCAAGGAAAATCACCGAAACTTCAAAACGTAAAGTCGAAACAATCACTAAGTTTATGTTAACTCGTCACAATGATATTGCATATTGAAACAGCCAGATGACCTTACCGTCATAACAACATTAATAACATTATTTTAAAATTTTCTGAAATACGTAACCTTATTTCAATTTATGCTCCAGGGTTCACTTTTTACACATACCTGATGTTAAGTAAGTCATTTCTACCTTTATTTTAAATAAACGTTTCCTTCTTTATAGTACTCATCATCTTACTGCATACTTATAATAGCTATAATAAATAAGGGTATTAATTTTGTTTTCGTAATTTGCAAATTTAAACTTTTAACGGGTTCTTTAGGTTGCCTAAACATGGTGGATATTAGTGAAAGACTTGTGGAAGATTATAAATGTATGCCACCACCTAATCATTTACTCAACTCAGGTTAGTTAACTATTCCATATAATTCATCTGAGTTTTATCAAGAAACGTTTTGGAAAATAGGATGCAACAAATTTATTGCCGTCGAGCCAGCCGAAATAAATTTTGATAACTTAAATTTTGGATCTCGAAAATCCAACATGGTGAAACAGTTTGAACTAAAAAATATATCCAGTCGAGTAACACGATTACATATTTTGCCACCAGATACGAAATACTTTCGACTGTCATACAAACAACCGGTAGGTCCTTTTAGACTATAATCGATAATTTTTGATATCTAAAGTTTCGTCGCAGCATATTAAACGTATTTCACGAACCATCTGCATTGCCTGTTTAGATCGCATGGTAAGTCGTAGAAATGCACAATCAAGTAATCAGGCCTCATAAGAGCGCATGTTGCAGAACAAAAGATTTCACTTAAGAAATATCTACAGATATTAATGAACTGTGGTAAAATTGAAAAACAGTTGACGACAACACCACAACACAGTCAGTTATATAATTATACCCAATAGCTTTAAGGCAAGCTATTATAAGCTGGGTAATCGTTTTAAGCTCGCATAGTGGTGTTTTAGTAGTTGTTATTGCTTTGAAAGAATCCGCTTGGTTTGCAGGCTGCAGCAGTCCGGGCGATTCTGTCTATGCCATAATATTCTTTTCTCTTTATTGGATCATGGATGTTTCTGAAGGTAGTACATTACGACACCAGCAGTAAGTTGTTTAATTCCTAAGAGCACTCCCAGTAAGAAAACGAGCAAGTAAATGGTGATGAAAAGAATAACGAATTAATGTTGTTGCTCGCAGTTTCAGGTGATAAATATTTAGACAGTTGATCTGCATTAATCTTCTCAGTATATATTCTGGTGAAGATCTAGATTTTTC
The DNA here is from genome assembly GCA_025215515.1 of Schistosoma japonicum. Lineage (NCBI taxonomy): Eukaryota > Metazoa > Platyhelminthes > Trematoda > Strigeidida > Schistosomatidae > Schistosoma > Schistosoma japonicum. The sequence continues at coordinate 15,611,098 of CM046067.1, read as the reverse complement.
ACACAAACTTCCACTAATAAATTTAATTCCTCCCGCTTGAGTAGACTATTTGTGTCGTTGACTAAGCCACTAGATAACTGAATACAAACCCTTGTGTAAAAAAATGTCATTTAGGTCCTTCATTTAACTTCCTCACAAACGGCCAACTTTAAGGGGGGCTAAAATCTGAGATATTTCATCGCCATAATTATTATTTAAGATACGTTAATTTTGAGTCTTTTTTTACTTAGTCGAAAGGTAAGAGCAATGTACCTAAACGTTACAACTACTACACGTTTGAGTACGTTGAATATCCATACTTCGAGCTTACACTAAACATACTCAGAAGTACATAACTCTTTAACTCAACATAATCTGGCAGCTTAAGTGCTCTATTTCAAACCAAGCTGTTGCTGTCATCCTGTCTTATTTAATGATTCACAGTTACGACTAAATCCTTCTACTCAATAAAATATAGTAATTGTCTTTTGTAGACAGTAAGCTAGTAAATGTTACTCAGCCCGGTATCCGCATTATTTAACTTTTTCTAGAATTTACTTCTAATATCAAATTTTTAGGCCCTCTAACTAGTCTGTTCACATCAGGATGGTGTTCCAGCCTATTAATATTTCTTTGTCTTCATCGGCTGCAAATAAGAACGGTACTTTCTATGATATCCTTTTGACTATAAAATTGAAGGAATATTGCTTATAATCTCATTTGTCTTAGTGCAAATTTACAGCAAAAGTTTTGTATGATTTCTCCTGATGACTATTAAACAGAGAATTTACAATTGCTTACAGAATCTTTGCTTACAATTTTACTGAAATCAGTGGGATAGAACTATAAGACAAAGATATAGGAAAATGGGTTATGGAAGCTATTATATACTTTAGAATTTATATTTTATTAGTTCGTCTTTTATAAAAGGTGGCCATTATTGAGATTTGAAAGGAATTTTGAAGGCTGTTTGTAGATTTAGACCAGTTCATTACAGTTCTATAGTTATGTCTTAAAGTTAAGGTTGAGAAATTAGCTGACTTCAATAAGCAAAGAAGTAATCAACAGAATATTCTTTTTTTCTGTCAAGAATTAATTACTGGAAATTCATGTCAGTCATATCAATTCTTACTTTTACTGTAGAAATTTTTTTCGGAATTCATTTGACAACTTTATTTCCTACAAATCTTGTTGATTTTCTTATATAATTTGTTGTATTTAGAAGTGTTTGGTACCTGGTTATAGTATAGTTTGTCGGTTGAAATTTCTACCCGACAAACCTGAATATTATGAAGATTGTATCAGAGTTCATACTGAAGTTAGTAAATATTATTTTAATTGTATTTTATATATATGAAGTTATTTTTTGCTCATGTTTTGTTATTATCAGCTGCATATCATTTGTAAATTATTCGTTGGGATTTTAAGCTAGAGGTTGTGATTCATGTATAGAAAAGAACCTATCAGTCAATCCAATAAACATGTATTCTAAAAAATATACAAGTTATAAACTGCATTTTTAGACAGAATGTTGCTAAAGTGAAGGCATGTATTAGGATAAAAGAAACAATCCCCTCCACTTATTTATATTTAATTCTGATTAGCTGAAATAGTTGACAAAATACCAATATAATGAACAAAAATCAAGCTTGACAGTTAAATAACTAATTATGTAAGAATAAGAAAACCATGCAGCTAACATTTGAAGTTAGACATTACAAATCGGCAATAGTTAAAGAACCATTCGAAATCAAAGTCACAGAGCGGCTGTTTTGACTTAGTATAAGACTAATCATCTTCCTAAAATTGGAAGTGTGAACTATCCCATGCAAACTCAACGATTTGAAAGTTTTAAGTTCTCTGTCTCTAGTAATGACGTAAATGTTAACGTTTCATTTTACAATGCTTATGTAACTAACTGTACTCCTTTAGTTGAAGCTACAGTTTCAATAATCTGCATAACATAACAGAAAACAAAAGTATTTAAATAATTTAACTAAGAGTCGATATACGATTAATTAAAAAAGAGAATCATTGGGGTCCATAGTTCTATGATGATGAATTTAAGTCAGTTCCATATGTATTGAAACAACTAGATAAATAAAATGAATATTAAGGATTAGGTGATAAGTAAACATGTAAGAGGGGTAGTTGAATCATGACATTTAGTTTAGTGAAGAATTTATGTGTTATGCATACCATATTATCGATTGCCTTTACATCTCATATTACCAATCAGTCATGGACACAACAAAATCTGTCATATATACCGATAAGTCCACATTACCACGCAGAGACCACGTCTCGTGTTAGCTTATGAATAACTAGTTTAGGATAGACGGTTGTCTAAGATTCTACCAATTACATAGTTCATCTTTAATTATCCTTATATAGAGTTGATCATTTTAAACTACTGACTAAATATTACTAATCAACACCAATAACTAGACAAGTACAATACAAATACTATATTGGTTACCGGTTTGTAACCAATCAGTATGGATTACTAGGTATTTATTAAAGACAAGTAATTTCCACATAAAAAATCTGTCTTGTTACACTTAACAGTCTATTAGTCACTGCACCAATGACACTACAGAACAATGTCTCATTTGAAATCAGGCACATTTTATTGAGATGGCAGATGCATTACTTGATCGTCATTACCATTACTGATAAGTAGAGTATTCATGTTTTATTCGTTCATGCCAATTTCCTTTATGCATGTTTTTGACCATCACCCACAAAAACATTTTATGACTTTTCTATGTGTTTATAAACTCAATGAATCAAAAGAATGAAATAATACTTGCCATTTCTTTCACTTCTTCTACAAGGATCATGAGAATCAGTTAATCATACCAATTTATGCTTATCCCGTTATTGGCGATTTCGATTTTCCAGATTTCATTGAATTTCCGCCTACAAATATTGGAGAAAAGTTAGTATCCATTCTCTTCCTTTATCTACGTAACTAATCACTTTTTTTAAACATTCAACTTTTACAATTTGAATTCAATATGTCGAATTAGTTTGAGTTAGGCAGTTATTTAAAACCATGGGATACTGAACAATCGCTCTTCAGCATTTAAGAAGCCACAAGTAAATTGAACAATTAATGTTTTGGTATTGTAGTGGATGATTAACAATCTATACCAATGAGATAGCCAACATGTATTGGTGAAATTTTCACTTCGTTAAGTTTGTGTGATGACCCTAACCACTGGTCATTGCTCCTAGTGATAACTGTTGCACTCCGGACATGCCTAGACTCCACTGGTAACAACTCATTAGAATTTGGGAACATCTTTAGGCTATTCACCAATAAACTGAGTATTATATTTTAGTTGAGTTGGTTAAACGTTCATCACAAGACCTGAATATCCTGGGTTTTAACTTTTGGCGGGATCAATGTTGTATATTGTCACTAAGGAGTTACATACTAGAATAAAACAGATGTCCAGTGTTCTTTGGTTTCCATTAGTAACCAGCAGTGATTGATCTATGACGAAAGTAAAAGCAAATACCATTCTTTACTCAACCATCTTAAATATTTATTGATTTATCTATCACAAGACAGTTGTGACTGGTTAACGAAAGTTGATGGTTCCTGAGTGAATGGATAGCTATGACTAATATATTTGTCTATTCATTTGATACGATAGATTTGTCACTTAACATTACTGAAATATATGCCTTGTGAATAACTTATCTGGTTCATGATCAATCTGTCAAAATTGTGTCCGAGTAAAAGACAAAGACAAATCTGGGATAGCTATAAGTTATCATATCCCGTATAGTACAGCAATAGAAGTTAATTCAGCCATCCCGTGAATGTATGATATTTATTTATCGGATAATTAAATATCTAAAGACATTCATTCAACATGTCAGTAAGTATATGACCAAAAGTGAATCATTCCAGCATATAATTGTTCCATGTAACTTCATAAAGGTTGTTAGACCATATTAGTTAGTAGTATATCAATTATACTTTCGAACTATCACCAAAGAAACTAATATAAACACCATAATAAGATTAAAGTCTAAACAGTAGTAATGGTATTGAGGATATTGCTGTGCTGTGAACTACGGGCGATCACGATATACGAAGACAGTAATGGGAACTAATACCAAAAACCAGGGCCATTGTTCAACTTTCGTACATCTTCCTCGTGGGTCCTAGTTTCCAAACAGGATAAACGAACATAAGATAAGCAAGCCAACAACCAACCATTTAAATTACATTTCACCCTTTTATTTGTATACACACAGGATCTTATCATATAGCGGACCGACATGAAGAATAGCACCTAATCAAAAGTAGAACAATAATGACTCAGAACTAAGAGAATGTAGAACGACTTAGTACATCCAAACACTATTGGATTCATTACTTTCTGTCTATAAAAACACTAAAGTTTAAAATTTATGGGAATATAAGATCGACAATCCATTGCTATATGATTTCAACTCATAACATTTATTAATAGAATAAGCTTGTATCTTATCGCTGATTTTTAGTGGTCAGCCTTGGTTGTCATTTGTGCAGCCTGATCGGATCACCTCGATATAGCGATAGTACACAAGTAATATTTCAGTTGGATTGTGACAGGTAAGTAGAGTCCAGGACTCGCGTTTCATGTGAACATAAACATTTAGATACTGTTACATTTAACTGATGAGTCCAAAATAGGACAAAACACGCGTCTTGTATTCCACTTGCCAGTCACAATTCAATTTAAATATTATAACATTTATGCTTACAATTTAAAAATAAATTAAGAAAATGTAATTAGAGATATTTACCATCTGATACTGATCGGTTTAGTGGTCTAACAATCAATCATTACCATTGAAATCTGAAAGTTTTAGGCTTAATCCCTGATTGAGTTGTGTACATTCACTGTTGAAGAAGTTCATACTAAGACAAAATGTGTCAGGATTTTTCAATAAACGTCAGTTTCTAATATCAAATATAAAGTCTTATAGAAAAGGTTCATGCATAATGTGCATTTAGAGAGTCTTATATCATTTTAGAGTTTAAATATTGGTGTTACTAAAGCTTGCATATATGCAGTTTCATCACTTCAGTAAGATACTCATCGAATGTTGCCATGTAAGTAGAAAGTCATAAAACAAGAAAGAAAATTAAGTAATAACTCATGACACTCAGTCTTTCCCTAAATATTCTCAAACTGGAATGATTTCCTGATAATTTCCAAATCGAATGTGAACACAGAACCTCTCTATATACTAACTTTGTATCCTACTTTTATTCTACTTGTATGATACCTGATTTGAAGTTAGTTGTTAAGACAATCAATTCAAACTACTTAAATCAGCTTTAGTAGGCGTGATAATAAACACGAAATAGTTGTCATGTGCCTCAGATTTGTAAAAAAATTGACTAAGGTAACAAATAGTTCATCCCTTCACGATTCGATTAAGATAGTGAAGCTCCGTAACTTACACTAAGTCTACGAACGACACCGTCACCTGAACCCACATTAACCATGGTGATTAGGCTTTCTTGTTCCTGTTATATATAAAAAGGTTCTACCGGACGGAATATATCAAAGAAGATAAAAAGAGAAGTTACATCAATAGATCGCTACCACGCCCAAAAGGAACGCCTACGCCACCTTGTGTGTATCGATTATTCAAGGAAACAGTGTTCACCCTAAAAAGGTGAAATAATTCGCTCAACGCCAAATTACTAATAAATACAGCAAAACTTTATCAGGGATCATGGTAATAGCAATCGGAGAGTGTAGCAGTAGTCTATTCAGCAATAGGCGTCGACATACACAATGGGAAAAGCAAGATTCTTAGACACAAACCAATGAGCACTAACCCAATCACAATTAACGGAGTAACTCTGGAAAATGTGGAAAATTTTACATACCTGAGCTGTATCATCGATTAATATGGAGGATCTGATAAAGATGTGATGGCTCGAATTGACAAGGTACAGCGTGGGCAGAATTTCTACAATTGAAAAACATCTGGAACTTAAATCACCTGACAGCCAACATTAAAGTCACAACATTTAATACGAATGTGGAGAGAGTTTAATTGTATGTAGCTAAAACTTGTCTAGTGAACTACGAATACATCCTTTAAAAATACAAATATTTATAAACAGTTATTTCGGCGAGATACTTCTAATTCGTTGGTCAGATACAATTGTTAACAACTTTCTGCGGTATAAAACAAACCAACGAGTATCCAGCAGAGAAATGAATTAGAAAAAACGTTATAGGTGGAATTAGACGCACATTGAGGAAATGATCAAACTGCACCGAAAGACAGGCATTAATTTGGATTCCTGAAGGCAAAAAGAAGAGACGAATAACAAACAACCCATTTAATTGTGAATTAAAGGCAGATATGAATGGTAGAATGAACAGCACTTGGAAACGACTGAAAAGCAAAGCTCAGAACATAGTTAGTGGGTGAATGTTAGTCAGCTGCTTATGTTCCATTTGGAGTAACGCGTATTGATTGATTGTATTTGCACAAATCTTATGAACTAATGCATTTCATAGCTAGTTTTTTGAATATATAATGACATCTAATGTCTTCTATATACCTAGTTCCCAACTTCTATCAAGTATTAAGTAAACATTATGAAGGGTATTTATATTAATGATTGCATAACTAAAATAAGTATCCAATTAAAATAACTTGATCGTTTTAACGCTTCTAGATAGCACAATCTAACGATAGTAGGATGAATTTGTATATTCCCATTGATTTGTTATAGACTCAAGCTGGTCAGTCACTGTTGCTATATGTGCATCCTGAGCGGATTGCCTCGATGTGGCGATTATTCACAAGTAACATTTAATTTGTATTGTGACTGGCAAGTGGAATCCATCAACATCAACATTGGGATGCAGTTACATTCAGCCGATGAGCCGCAAATAGGACGAAACGCGCGTCCTGGATTCCACTTGCCAGTCACAATACAAATTAAACAATCTAACGATGTTTAAAAACGATCATTTCGTAATGCTGCTATTTTATTCTAAGGAATATATTCAAACGACTGTGTTACATCTTTAAGTTAATTGACATACACCAAACAAATAACTCTTTACTTTATTTAGAAATGAATGAATCTATTCTTATTCTTCATTTCAACTATGTCTAGTAGCTTAAACTAATAGAATGTCTCCACGAAAAGAGCGTACATGTTTTGAATAATGCAAACTTTGATTGTACCATAAACAATTCACAAATAATCAATATCTGAATGACTTCAATAAGTTTGGCGATGTCATTTACAAAGTAATTTAATTACGTCATTCTAGTTTATGCAGACTGAAGGATCTAACACTTAAAGTAGTTATATTCAATATAATTTACAAAAAGAAAAATAGTACCAACTAAGTACAACGCTCTAAAATAGATTCTCTATTCATTGATATATGGATGAATACATACTTTTAGGGAAACGACATGATATGCTGTTACTGATATCTGTCTACATTAACAACCATGATTATGAATTCAACTGAGGATTTTTGATCAAGGGGATGGGAATCCCATGAATATTAGTAACTTTCTAGAATCAATAGGGAATTAATTGAACTGTCGATACAAATCTAATCTATTAATTCATGTGAAAGAGGTGAATCAACTATGTAATCAGAAATCATGTCGTCAGGAATACTAGAATAAAGGAAGATGATGTAGATATGACAATCATAAACAAACCTATCAAATTAAAATGATTGAATACTCTTTAAATAACTAATTCCATCAACACCAACAACCTATAGCAGAAAACAAATCAACCACAATCCAGCCGAGAAAGAAATTAGGAAAAGACGCTGGAGGTGGATAGGACACACATTGAGTAAATCACCAAACTGTGTAACAAGACAAGCATTAACATGGAATCCTAAAGGCAAAAGAAGAAGAGAAAGACTCAAGAACACATTGCTTTGAGAATTGGAGACAGACATAAAATGACTGAAGAGCACTAAGGAAGAGCTGGAAAGAAAACCTCGGTACAGAGTTGGTTGGAGAATACTGGTCGGCAGCCTATGCTCCACATAGGGTAACAGGCATTGATTGATTGATTACTTGATTAAAATAACTAATATATGTATTTCTATATGAATTAAGGGCAATTGATGTTATTCAGACGAATATTAAAAGTTGTATAATCAAATCAACTACTTCAGGAAGCACAACAACATTAGTACACACTTATATTGATTATAGTAGTTAACTTTATTGAACTTCACAACAGTATTACATTTTTAAACAAACTATCTTCCATAAACTTCCAAGTCTTCTTCATCAATTGAATGATTCTTATGCATCATTCACATTCAATGTTGCTTACTTCCATCTCTGAGTTCAAAACAATTCGTTACGCTAAAATCTTATGTTTTGTTATATACATGTACATTTTAACAAATGACTCTATTAATTCATGATTATAGGCAAAAATGAAAAGAATTCACTTTATCCTACTACTACTACTACTACTGTTTCATTGAATATAACTTGGATATTTTACGGCTTGTTAAATTTGATATCACGAACTTACTTACTTACTTACGCCTGTTACCCCTCTCGGAGGACCATAGGCCGCTCACCGGTATTCTCCACTCAACTCTGTCCTAAGCAGTCCTTTCCAGCTGTCTCCAGTTACTGTTCATCCTTTTTATGTCTGCTTCCAGTTCTCGACGCAGGTTGTTCTTTGGCCTTCCTCTTTTCCGTTGTCCAACAGGATTCCAAATTAGTGCTTGTCTCGTGATACAGTCTGATGATTTCCGCAATGTATATCCTATCGATTTCCAACGTGGTTTCCTGATTTCCTCTTCAGCTGGAAGTTGGTTTGTTCTCTTCCAAAGTAGGTTGTTGCTAATCGTTTCTGGCCAACAGACATTCAATATTCTACACAGACAGTTTTTGATAAGTACCTGTACTCTCCTGAGGATGTTTGCAGTAGTTCTCCACGTTTCAGCTCCATACACTATAACTGTCTTGACGTTCAAATTGAAGAGTCTGACTTTGAGGTTGGTAGACAGTTGTTGTGAGTCCCATATATTTTTCAACTGTAGGAATGCTGCTCTTGCTTTGCCGATCCTTGCCCTTACATCTGGATCGGATCCTCCTTTTTCATCGATGATGCTCCCCAGCTATGCAAAGGTATCCACTTCTTCCAGAGTTTCACCATCAAGTTCAACAGATAAAAATAAAAACCAACAACAGAAGACTAAACAATTATTCTTTAACAGTACACACCCTTCAGAGATAAGAGCTCAGGACCTTCAAGCTTAATAAAAGAACAACTTGATACATTTAGTACATTGAACTAGTATCTTATATTAAGTATTACTAATTTCAATCAATTTCATTCATTATTAATTGTAGGTAACAATCACCAATTAAAATCAACTGATCACATTTTCTTCAATAAAGTTCTAAGATTAACTATTTTGAAAGTGTTTAGTAATAAGCTTAGAATCTGATCACTATTGAATAAACATTTAAAACAACCTCCTTACTTTATTCAATAGATACTGATAAATTATAGGTGTTAGTGATATTTACATATCATATACTACTTGTTATTATACTGTATATTCTTCAATTCACAATTCAAGGAGAACTCATTATGTTCCAATTAATTCATCATCTGTTGTTGACTTTGAGTTTCAAATTCAAATTATACACATGGATACAAGTTTTTCAATACAACCATTGAATGGTAAGTGTTATTAATCAATTTAATTAGTTGATAATCATATCAAATATTATAAGTATTATACAATTAGAGATGGATATTGTTATGACGAGAGAAAAATTTGGGGGGTGATTGGGGTTGGTCGAGTGCAAATCACTTGTGCCTAGTTGGTTATTGCGCGTCTGCCCTGTGCCCACTTAGTCCCAAGCCGAAATATGAATAACGCGAGCCAATAGATCAGCCAGACAGAATCTTATTATATTTCAAGCATTCTTTTATATATACATAAAATCAGACCACACAGCAAACCAATTGGAAAATTAACATGAATACAGAACGAGGGAAATAGTGGTAGTGAATAGGAGCAACTGGTATACAACTAATTGACTGTAGTCCATAACAAGAGACAATATAATAACAGTAATTATGCTAAGTGGGAGGACAGGGCAAGCGGAGCGTAACAATAATAGAAACAAAATGTTTTCATTACAGACAGTTCGAATAAATGAAATAGTGTTCGCAACCACAGTTCTGAAAGTTTGTTACACTTCTTTGTGGTCCGACCTAACAGATATTTAAAAGGAATAAAAGTTGAAATGTAGTTTGAAAGTAGTTAGCAAGAAAATCTAAAACTAGATTCTATGCTATTTGATACAGATTGTCACTTATGTCCAAAGTAGCTCAGTGGTAATGTTTACAAACAAAATGAGACTGAATAATTCAAGATTGAATCCTTCACTACCCTAACGGCTTTGAGTACACTTTGGTGGTAAGTAATAAATAACATGAAATTTAAGTTAAAGATTACCTGATGACTATCCTAAAACTACTCTTCTTGACATCGACGTAGATTTACTTAGACTAGTGATTACATTGAAACTTACTCAGTAGGATTTGATTGTCAATATAGATGTCATGGGAAACATAACATTGGTTACTATTCAGTGATTAAACAACGTAGTATAAGTTTTACAAGCAATAATGAAAGTTCCTGTCTGATATTAGTCTCAGGGAAACTTTATTTAGACACTATATCTCAGGTTCACATTTATCCATAAACATTTCTATATAAGAAACTTTGTAGATTACTTTAACCTACAGACTATCAAAAACTATAACACAGGGCTTTTGTTTACTTTCTTTAAATGAAATATACAAAGATTACCAACTAAACAAGACCAATGAGACGTGAACTTCATCATGAAGTATCAACTTTCTTACTGTTTCATTTGCTTCTTAATGACAAGTGTCATGTATCATAAAAATTAGTTCTGTTGACTTTTGTCGATTTTCCCAAATCACATGACATGGCGATTAAATATACTGTATCAATACTACTGAATGAATTATAAGCTGGAATGTAGAGAAGAATTATTCCATATTATCATGTATCTCAATGATTTAAAGTAACAATAAGCAGTACTTCAGTGAGATATAAAAAAAAATCATGATACAATATCAAAATACATCATGTAATCAACTGTGTATAAGGCACAAAAGTAAGTGAATGAATATGTCCATCTATCTTAATTAATCTAGCACACTGGGATTCAGGAACATTCATCTGAAGAGTCCAGGATACAACAAAACACGGGTTCTAAATTCTGCTTGCGAGTCACAATCTGTTGAAGATGTTAGATCCCCAAAACTCACTTGACAAACCTGTTATTTTTATGGTTTTATTGTGTAAATTTAAATTTCCTGTTCTCGCGCTAAAAAGTTCTCTTCTGACCTTCAGTTCGTGTTTCCCACTTGGTAAGACGCTAAATCTTATTGGTTCATTGTTTATTTTAGTACGCTATTTATGATATTCCTAGGACGCTCTCTGTTTTCGTATATGTACGCATGAGTTGTGTGTGTTGATGTCGTCTGAGAGGCTGCCTGTGGAATTAAACGCTTCCTGCTGTCTTTGAACTTCTTACTGTAGTTAGCTGTGCTGGGGCGCTGCGGAATAGCTTAGCTTCTTGTTACTGTGTCGCTGGTCTTACGTTCGTCAGCAGTTATCTAGGTGTCACCATAAACTCGCGAAACCTTAGCACAATCCAACTTACACAATATTTATGACCTATCACTATATCAAATTAATCCACTCAGGATGCACGTATGGCATCAAAGACTGACCAGTTCTAGTCCATGACAAATCAACAGGAAGATTCAAGTAAATTCTAATTGTAATCTAGGATAATTGTAAATGTAGGCTTTTAGATTATTTGTTAAGGGTATTTTATCCAGAATGAAAATCATTGTATATCAAGGTGTATAACAATTCATTTCATGAACTAACACAGTTATAGTGAAATATTTCTTGTATGTTTATTGTATGAATTGTATATAAGTTCTTACTATTGACCAGTTTCAGTCCATTACAAAATCAACGGGATGATACAAGCCTATTCTAAATTGCATATGTACCCGTCGCACAAGTGTGACAGTCTGGACACAGTAGCCTAGTAATGAACGCGATGGCGTTTACACGAAGGGGACTGAGTTCGAATCCCAGTGTATCATCAACATTGGGATCCAGGTACATCCAGCCGATGAGTCCCAAACACGACGAAACGCGCGTCCTGGATTCCACTTGCCAGTCACAATCCAACTTAAATACAGTTTGTCGTCTATTATAGTTTAAAATATATCAAGAAATGTTTGTTTTATTCAGTGAAGTTTATTGTATGCTCTATTTACAGACTGATGTTCATGGGCTTTACATTTTCAAACTTGTTAACATTTTAAGTAGCTGAATCAAAAACTATAAACATTTTAATCCTGATTAAGTTAGTTTAAATAATTTAAGAACGACAGCATTTACAGAATATTTTGAATTCAATGTATTTCGTTAGCATTCTATCTCATCAGCTACATACATGCTATTGATTTTAGATAACTCAAATTATTTTATACGTATTGATTTTGTTAATTGAATTGTTTATCTGATCATCGATCTAATACTACCAGGGCGATTGACGATTAACTACTGATTCCTTTTGAACACAAAGGTTAGGTTTTAATCTTCTAATTGTGATGGCCTCAGTAAATTTTAATAGAATCAATTTATGTTGTTTATTGATGATTTCAAAAGCATTTGTTACATCGACCTCATGTCCCGTGTCTACCAAATGACTCGTAATTGAACTTCTAAAAGTGGTTGCATCTTTCAAGCACAAATTCTTCGGGATACGTTCAATAAATCGTAAATTGACCAGTCATTCTGTCTTTTTAATGTACCTGCTTTTGCAAGTACATATGTACTGGTAAACAGTTCATACTGTCAGTATAAATGAATCAATCTTAATAGTTTATCAATTTAGTAATTGTTTACTAAAATATGTCATACTAACAGTTTTCCAATACGTACATTTACCAACTATGCAGAATACATTATCTGAGATTTTGTATACAAAAGAAATAAGTTTTATCCACTTAGTTATCGTGGAAAACATTAGAGGCCCTAAGGGGGTGGAGAAGGGAGTCAATAGGTTTGTATTTATCATAATCATAAGGTAACTTTATGTGGCTAATATAGAAACAACTTCGCCTTTGTATTGCTACGGATTTGTAGAAGCTACTGATAACCTTGGACACGATATTTTACTTGTACACTCTTATCTTCATATACATATTGGAGAAGTTTGAACAATAGATCTTACCTTACTAGAGCTTTTTGGTCTTACTTGCTTGGTTTTGGCTCACTGAACTAAATTATCTTGTATTAACTGAAATTATCCCTCCTATATTACACGTTAAACTAAGTCAAATATCCTAGCAGTGGTTAAAGATAGCTGCTGTGTTATGCGGGTTTATTTCATGTAAGGAGTCAGATAGATACCCAATATTACCTAAGCATAAGGCTCATTAAGAACTGCAACTAATCGTTTCACAAATTAGACATCATCAAAACTACATATAAGATTAAGTCTATTCAAACATTGTTATTACCTTCCGCTGATTTTATTATGTAAACACATGAAGAGTTTGTCATTTATATTCGTCATAGTTTAGTCTTCTTGTCGTGCCATTTTAACCTAAAGAGTACTAATATCAGTATCGTCCTAGTATATGACTTCTCAACTATGCCAAATCATGAGGCCATGAGGGATCAAACCAAGAACCATTAAGTTTCACAGCTGACACTTAATCGTTGGCAACACTGGGTAAGCATACAATGGTAGAATTGTGACTTTAGTCAATTTTCGATATGGTTCAACGATTATCCATTACTAATACCGTCGACATGTACTACTTTATAAATGTTTTGTCAAATCAAAATACATTTACCGTGAAACTGTCAAGGTGCGTGGAGGGGGGTGAAGTTGATTAAACAGAGTAGAACTACTTAGGTAAAGATGATAATTAGACTGTCAATGTTGATCATATTACATGTTTAAAATATGTATTATACATGAACTGATACTAGTATCTATTCACTTCAAGTACATGTTTGTAATATTTTGTTTTTCGTTATTTTCGGTGTGTGAATTCTGCCAATGAGCACCCAGTGATACAAAGAATAAAGCGTTCGCCAACCTTTAGGTTCAGAGTTCTATTTCCTAGCGGAATTGGAGATACGCATTGCTTAAGAGTCCCATCCCATGATGAACTAGCTGTTCAATGGTTTCTAGTTTACAGTGGTACTTAATCAACACCAATATGTGACGAATACAAACTAGAAAACCTAATATTTACTTTGACAAAATTACTTCAATTCATATACATGCAGTCTTATTAAATTTTTTTTTTGTTGTTGTGATATAAAGTGTGCCAAAATGAGTCTACATACATTTGAACAGTATGAACATCAACAGTTGGATACAAGTATATCCAGATGATGAATCACACAAAGGACAATTCACATATCTTGGATTTTACATCCCAGCAACTACCCAAAATTGATTTTACTTGTTAATTACCCCCCTTATAATGTACATATGACAATAAAGACTGATCAGTTTCAGTGCATTAAAACATCAACACTAATCATTATCTAACTATCTAATGTTAACTAGTTGTTGTTGCCAACTAATATTTCATCTAAATTCTCATTATATTCAATAGGAATATTAAATGCTGGTCAGATTATGAAATTACAAATTGATTTTCAACCAACTAACTATCAAACATGTGAATTGAAATTTGAACTGCACATAGCTCAAGTGAATTTTAAAGCAAAATGTTGTACAGTTATTGGAAATGCTATGCCTAGTTTAGAAAAGTAAGTTAGCCTTTCTCATCAACAAACTACTGATTACAATAACTTGATAGAAAATAATTTAACTCTAGTCAAATAGCTTGTATTTAACTTCATGGTTAAGATTGATCAGTCAATGGATTCAGCAACTGATATCATGTTTTAGTGTAGCTTGTTCATAGATTCTTTCAAGCCTACTTCTATACTGGATTAACATAGAATGTCATGGTACTTACTTACTTACTTACGCCTGTTACTCCTCTCGGAGAAGCATAGGCCGCTTACCAGTATTCTCCACTCAACTCTGTCCTAAGCAGTCCTTTCCAGCTGTCTCCAGTTACTGTTCATCCTTTCTATGTCTGCTTCCAGTTCTCGACGCAGTGAGTTCTTTGGCCTTCCTCTTTTGCGTTGTCTAACAGGATTCCAAGTTAGTGTTTGTCTCGAGATACAGTCTGATGATTTCCGCAATGTATGTCCTATTCATTTCCAACGTCGTTTCCTGATTTCCTCTTCAGCTGGAAGTTGGTTTGTTCTCTTCCAAAGTAGGCTGTTGCTGATGGTTTCTGGCCAACAAACATTCAATATTTTGCGTAGACAGTTTTTGATAAATACCTGTACTCTCCTGCCTACCATGACATTAGCATTAAAAACGCTAATGTCATGGTAGGCAGTGATTTAACAATTATAACATATTCATGCCTCCTCAATAGATACAAATATATAACCTAATCAAGGGATTTATCCAAGTACTGTAAGGTTTTGTTTTATCTTAGCATTGTTGGATGGTTGCTCCTGATATAAACAAGCGATTCTCTAATGATATTTGTGATTTGCAAAACGTTCTGTTAATTTTGCATTACTCATAATGATTTAAGTAATTAACTGAATATTATCATAACTGTTGTAAAGTTTATAAGTTTATATTTAGACCTATTTCTGTATCTTGAACTAACTTCAACTGGGAGACTACTGAATGTCATACTAAATTGAAGGAAATTTTTTCAGACTAATTTAAGATCATCTCAATAAAAATCTAAATCTAGTTTAATTTGTATTGTGACTGGCAAGTGGAATCCAGGACGCACGTTTCGTCCTATTTGAGACTCATCGGCTGGGTGTACCTGCATCCCAATGTTGATGTTCACAGTGGGATTCGAACTCAGTCCGGTTAGTGTCATACGCCACCGCGTACACCACTAGGCTACTGAGTCCAGACAGTCACGTTTGTGCAATGGGTGAATTGGTAGTAGGATGAATTTGTATATTCCGATTGATTTGTTATAGACTGTTCACAGTGGGATTCGAACTCAGTCACACTGTGAACATCAACATTGGGATGCAGGTACATCCAGCTGATGAGTCTCAACTAGGACGAAACGCGCGTCCTGGATTCCACTTGCCAGTCACAATACAAATTAAATGATACTGGTGAATAATCGCTATATCGAGGCAATCCGCTCAGGATGCACATATAGCAACAGTGACTGACTAGCTTCAGTCCATAACAAATCAATGGGAATATACAAATTTATCCTACTAAATCTAGTTGTTTGTGTTTTTCACAGATTGATACTGGTTACTTACCACTGAAGACTAGGGAGCACAAGGAAGTCGTTTCGTCCTAATATGAGACTCCTCATCAGTACGCATCCATGATTTCTCAAAGAAATCGAAATTTCTAATCTCATAAAATGCATACATTAAATCTTTATAGTCAACATTTTTAAATTTTTGTATCAAACAAACACTAATAAGATTTTATTGTGTTGTAATCTGAGCTGTGATTCAGTTTCGATGTAGTTCTCTAACAGGTGACTGGACTCATTGCAGGAAGACTGAAATTACTAGGAAGATTTAATTGGCATTACTGAAATATAATGTCCTTTACTCATAAGTAAACATCATTTCAACTAGGACGTATAAGTAATAAACACCAAACTTAACTAAATGAAATATTCATTTACTCAAGTAACAGTATGTCTCGGTTTTTATTTCTCACAAGCTGTTTGGGATTGTGACATAATATGATCAATTTGGTCTTAGCAACAGCATGTTAAATGTCAAAAATCGTTTAGATCAATCATCTTGACGAATAATTAATCGTACTGGTAGATTGTTTCTTTCAGCATTTGTCACCTCCTTAAAGAATTCATCTTTAAGGAAGTTGTTAACAGTTAGTAAAATATGTTTATTGATCAACAAATAGTTAGTTGATAATTGACTTTTACTTTAAAAGTCAATGTATTATTAGATAATTCTTTATCTTGTGACTTACCACGTTTGCTTAGAATTTTATGATAGTAGAGAAGATTTGTATCTGAGGAAGATGGTTTCAGTTATACTGCATTCTTTAAGCTGGTTGATTTTATTGTAGAGTTTACATCGACATTTTTGACGACATTATCAGCACAAACATTTGTAAGAACAAAAATCAAAGCTTTACGAATAAACCGATCAGCTTAGCATTTTATACTAACTACTCATAGCTATAATCATAAGTAATATACTTAGTATTTAGTTGAATAATGTATTACTTCTATTCATTAAAGTAGGCGTTAATACTCATCGTTATTGTTATTTAACCGAGAAATGATTTCTTTTGCCACCTATAGTTCAACACTTTTATGCTACAATGAAACCAAAAGACACTTGGAGAAACCGGATACAAATAAAGGTGAAATCAATCAAGTAATACATTTCAGTAAACACTATAAAACTTTTAAGAAGTCGAAATGCACTACACAAATAAGAAGCATAAAGGTAGGTATACATATTGTTGCATCACAATAAATGTTAATGTGTTGAGGTTTTTTGAAACGACAGTTGGATACAGTACTTTGGTTTCACTTGGGTGTTGTGAAGATATTAGCCAATTAGTGACTAAGTGTATGAAGAAACTGACTGAGCTCTAGTAAAGATAAGTGACCGGTGAATTTTAATCATGTCAAGTTACTCACTCCTATTAGTGATTGACATTACTAAATCTTTAGCGAATTGACTGAAATTGGATACCTTCCAATCATCTGACCGAATCGATCTGGCGGTTTAGGGTTTGCTGAAATTCTCCGAGAATCTGGGTTTGGATTCTTTGTGGAGTCATGGATAAGCACAGTTGACGAGTCGCATATTAGGATGAAGCTACTGTCGAGTGCCATTTTCTGGTTATTGGTAGTTGTCTACCTTTGTCCAATTTATCATACCAAATTTAAAAGTCACCACAACACCCAGTTACAATCGAACAGTGTTGCTAATCTGTTTTGTCCAGTTATTGATGGGAGGAATTATCAACTGTTTTATTTGACTAGTACCTCATGTTTTTCAATAGTCTAACAGCTCAAATCAACATTCGATATATACAAGCGAACAGACAATAAATAGTTGCTTCGCTCTAACAAGGGACCACTCAGAAGTACTAATACACGAACTCGCAGTAAATGTAATCCAGAATCTTCAGGTTTCACCTCAAAAGACTATTCGTTAGACTACTGTACTGTGGCCTGAGAGTTGAAATTTTTAACTTTAAATTCAAAGTCAACAATCTTCAAGACACTCAATCGTGACCAATGTCGGCTCACTAGTATTAACTTAAGGAGGGAATTCCTTGAGTTACTGCAGTCACACCTGACCAGTTGAGTTCAACTAAGTAGTGTGTAAGACAGTTTCTTGCCAGTCGCGCGACCGATTATAAGCGAAAACATCGCAATTTGACTGAAGTTAGAGATGTCAACCACTAGGTGCAACTCAGCTGAGTGGTCTAACCGTTAAATTTCCATTATGAAATGTAAATGTCCTGGTTTTGATCCTTATTTGAGTCTTGAATGCCATTTTAGGTACAAAGTCTCATAATGCGACGGAAAAGCCCTACAATGCCTCCTAATTTTCAATGTTTGTTTAACCAAGAAGGCAGTATGATAGAAAGATCTTGCTTTATTGAAAATTTCTTGAATGTAGTCTTCTGCTTGATCTAAGTTTGATTCGTTCTAGTTAGCGCTTATCAACATTACATGCATGGAGTTTTGCAAAAAAAACCTAAGCCAAATAACATTTACAGTTAATGACCCCCAATTTATCAACTTTAAGACATAATACCTATGATGTCAAGTAGTTGACGCTAGTAACTACATTGTCACTTGATTGATACAATTCAATCTTCACTAAGGATTGACCAATGTTTGCATAATTCTAATAACTTATGCTTTTCATAGTTGGTTACTTTATTCATTACTATGTTATTTCATAGTATACTTTCTGAAGCTAATGTCAGTGACAGTTGTATTTCAAAAGATCAGTTGTTATTCCCTACTTATCAGTGTTAGACAGTGTATAAAAGTATCGTTCTTGTTTATAGCTGACTTACTGTAGGTGTTTGTAAATGATCCATAGGCCCAGTATACAATGTTTAACTTATTAGTATGAAAGAATAACTGTTATTATTGTTATGATGCGAGAAATTTCGGTTAGTTGACCGTATGCCAATTAGGTGAGTCTAGTCGATAATTACGTGTCTGCCCTATGCACACTGAGTTCCAAACCGGAGTAAGGAAGAACACAAGCCGATAGACCAAACAGACAGAATCGATTTGTATTTCAATCATTCTTTTATATATACCCAAAATCAGACCACACAGCGAACCGATTAGGAAATTAACATCAATATGGAACTAAGGAAATAGTGGCAGTGAATAGGGATAACTTGTACACAACTATTTAACTATGGTCCATAATAACAGACAATATAATAACAGTAAATATGCTAAACGAGAGGATAGGGTAAGAGGAACGTAACAATAACAGAAGTGTAATGTTTACACTACTCACGACCAGAATAAATGAATTAGTTCTCTAAAACCCGCTTCTGAAAGTTTTTCACTCTTCCTTAGTGGTCCGACATAGCAATTATCTAGTAACATTTATTAGTTAATCTACATTCACATAGGTAAACTACAGTGTAGACAATTTATTATGTCATAATCTAAAGTGTATATAGTTACTTTGTGATGTATCGTATATGTTTTTTGTTTTAAATTGTATTTATCTGTTACTATTTTATGGATTAAGTTGAATTATGGTTGATTTGTGGAAACCAAGACACCCGTTGCGTCCTATTTAAGGTTTATGAAGTAGGTGTAGCTGTATCATAGTGTTGATATTCAGTTGACGTATATATAGCTAAATGGATTAATCAAATTCGTTTCATTACAAATCAACGGGAAGATACAAATCATCCATTTATTCATTCGTCTGTTACCCCTCATGGAGTATAGGCCGCCTACAGTAATTCAAATTAAGTATACATTTCTGTTGTTCACATGTGGCTGGTTGAACTTATTACCCATTATGGTGAACAATGTGACGTTTACAATAGGATTGAATGTAAATATAAACACTGGGATCCAGCTATATTCAACTGATGAATTTTAAATATAAAGAAACTCATATCCAGGATTTCAATTGTCAACCACAATCCAGCTAAATTCATACTTGTTAACTACTACTGTATCGAGGTAATCTTCTCAAGAGGCACTTATACCAACAGAGACTGACCATCTTCAGTCTATAACAAATAAACTGGAGGAAACAATTACTTTCAAATTGTATATTTCTGTCTAGTGACAGAAGGCAACTATAAGAATGTCTTTTTTTCTTTCTTTCAGAATATGAGTCAAGATAACTTACCAGAAATTACATGTCCACATCATTTAGTGAAATTTTTACTAGGCAATCATGAGAAACTTATATCTAGTCAACGAAATAACACAGATACACAGGAATTAAGCAGACATCAAAAGGTAATCAAAGCTTCTTCTTCTTCTTCTTCAACAAGACAAAAAATATTTACTGAATAATTATTTTTTTTTCGATGATTCCATTTACAGTTTGATATATTTCACAACATCAATTGTATTCACTATGGTCTTGATAACTGTTTCACCTTAGAAGTACTCATTTAAGATCTAATATTCGATTGAACCTTAAACTTGTAACATTAGTCAATTCATGACCTTATATCACCGTCAACGTTGTTTTAATCTGTAGACAAAAAGGCCTTTTTGCTTATATAAAAAATCGAAAAAGGCTTAATTTGCAATGTTACTTAAGTTAAAAAACATCTAGATCTAAATTTCTTGTTAACTGACGTCTATCATCTCTAATTTCAAGGTCTTCTTCTAGATCTAACTGAAATGTCATTAAAAAGAGGCTGATATGATTGATGCATATGACCAAGTAGATGATGCAACCTTGGGCGCACAAAGTCATTATAACGAGCGCCAATATGAGTTTCTAGCTCGTTACTGCACATCTGCTTGATGCCTACTTAGTTTCAAGCCAGAAATAAGAGAACAAAAGATTGATGAACCAACCAGATTGAATCGTATTGTATTTCAAGCATTTCTTTATATATAAAGAAAACTACACCACACCGTCAATTAGTTAGAAAACTGACATTTATGCAAAATAGGAGTTATAGTGAGTGTGAATTGGAGTAACATATACACAATCAATTAACTGTGATTCATAATGGCAAATAATACACTGACAGTTAGTGCGTTAAAAGGGAGGATTGGGCATTGGCAATTTAATAATAATAGGAATGAAATGTTCACATTGTATACAATGAAAAATAATGAAATAGTCTACAGGAAATCAGTTCTTGAGGATAATCGACTTTCTGTAGGTGCCCGGCATATGACTAACTGATTTAGAACTAATATCTTTACGTGGATTTATCTTCGAGTACTGACTAATGTCTTTCTAGTCGAATCCATGATACTAATTAATATGTGAACTAAATTTGATCAACAGTATAGATGAAGCAAACACAGAGTTGTACATTAGTCAGTCCCTTTAAGTTTGAGACTGTGACGTACTGAAAAATATCAACTAGTGTGGTGAATGTTTATAAGTAGTATATAGCGAAATGTTGAATGAAATATATAAATACATGAATGCAAGAAGTTTAGAAGCCAGTCGGTTGACGAAAGCAAACAATATGAAAACAGCTGACTTAAGGTCATGTTTATATTACTTATAATGTTCTATACACGTTATTCTCTTCAGTCGGTTGTTTTTGCGCTAGTACAAATGTATATTTTCACTAGTAAGAAATTCATATTGGGCATAGGGCATCATGGTAACTAGTAACGTTGATTAGTGGCCATATTTTAACTTGATCTGTAGATACTGATCATGACATCATGGCAGGTATACATAAACCAAGGGAAGAATTTTAAGAATGTTTTACTAGATTTTCAGTTTTGAAGAAGACAATGTATCACATTGACTGACTGATTTGTAATTTTCTGTTGGTTACAAATATACCGACAGTAATCGCGATGTTTTTAGTTCAATAAACTTCAAGAGAAAATAACTGGAAGCTTGTCTATGTTGATAGATAAATACAGATATATCACAGGTTCCATACAAACGACCATGTTTTAAAGATGGTTTACAAACTCTGATACATCCAGAACTGAATTTCATGAACGCTTTTCAACAAGTACTACCTTGATAGGAAATATTCTAATGCAAAACTATACATTTTAGTATATTTCGTATGTACTTACTTACTTACTTACGCCTGTTACCCCTCTCGGAGGAGCATAGGCCGCTCCCCAGTATTCTCCACTCAACTCTGTCCTCACCAATCCTTTCCAGCTGTCTCCAGTTACTGTTCATCCTTATAATGTCTGCTTCCAGTTCTCAACGCAGGTTGTTCTTTGGCCTTCCTCTTTTCCGTTTTCCAACAAAATTCCAAGTTAGTGCTTGTCTCGTGATACAGTCTGATGATTTCCGCAGTGTATGTCCTATCTATTTCCAACGTCGTTTCCTGATTTCCTCTTCAACTGGAAGTTGGTTTGTTCTCTTCCATAGCAAGCTGTTGCTGATGGTTTCTGGCCAACAGACATTTAATATTCTACGTAGACAGTTGTTAATAAATACCTGTACTCTCCTGAGGATGTTTGCAGTAGTTCTCTACGTTTCAGCTCCATACAGAAGGACTGGCTTGACGTTCGAATTGAAGAGTCTAGCTTTGAGGTTGGTAGACAGTTGTTTGGAGTCCCATATATTTTTCAACTGTAGGAATGCTGCATCGGATCCACCTTGTTCATCGATGATGCTCCCCAGGTATGTAAAGGTATCGACTTCTTCCAGAGTTTCACCATCAAGTTCAATTAGGTCGGTGCTCTCGGTGTTGAATTTGAGGATCTTGCTCTTTCCCTTATGTATGTTCAGGCCTATTGATGCTGAGGTTGCTGCTACGTTGGTTGTCGTCACTTGCATTTGCTGTTGTGTATGGGATAGAAGTGATAGATCATCCGCGAAGTCCAGATCATCAAGTTGCATCCTACTTGTCCATTGAATCCCGTGCTTCTCCCCAGATGTAGAGGTTTTCATGATCCAATCGACCACTAGGAGGGAGAGGAAGGGCGAGAGCAGACAGCCTTGTCTGACACCGGTTCTTACTGAGAATGCATTTGTCAGCTGTCCTACATGCACAGTTTTGCACTGTAGTCCGTCGTAGGAATTCTGGATGATGTTGACGAGTTTCTCTGGTATACCGTAGTGTCGAAGAAGTTTCTATAGTGATCTCCTGTCTACGCTGTCAAACGCCTTCTCATAGTCGATGACGTTGATGTACAGTGACGAGTTCCATTCAATTGATTGTTCAACGATGATGCGTAGTGTTGCGATTTGGTCTGTGCATGACCGATCCTTACGGAAACCAGCCTGTTGATCTCGAAGTTGAGCATCCACTGAATCTTTCATTCTGTTCAACAACACTCTGTTGAAGACTTCCCCTGGCACTGAAAGCAGTGAAAGCAACAACCCTAGAAGAGCTGCGGGCGGAGTTATATTTCGTATGTGACTAACAATAAAGTTTAGGACTTTTTAAATGATGTTCATACATTTCTGTGTTACTGTCGAACTCGTGACTGAAAACTTATCCGTCTAGTTAAAGGTTCTCATCATGCTCATCATTAATTAAACGAGTACCCTAAACGTATAAGGTATACACTAAAACTTATTACTCGACACTGTACCTATGCCATATAGATATACAGTAAGTGAAACTGATCAGTTACAGTTTTGAATAAAGACAACAACTAATACTAATGAATTACAGTCTATTCAATATTAAGCTTCATTTTGACTGTATTACTTTATACTTAAGTTTGTTATTTATATGAAAACATATACGTTTCTGTAATTCCTATCCAGTTGTTAGCCTTTGAATCAATGGTACATCAAGATCTTATTGATGAACAACGTAATCAAGTTAGATGGCAATCGAAATTAGGTGCTAATCCATTAACTTCTGAAGAATGTATCAAGATACTGGATTCACGTGAATTAGCATGGAGGAGATATTATGTATGTTGTTGTCATTTCTTTTACATTGTATTGTTATTAATTATTCTTTAATAATAACCTGTTTCAAAATGTCAATTTAGAGTTTTCATCAAAATTAATGTCAAATTGATGTCAAAAATAACAATCTTTATAACATCCAGTTACATTCAATATCAACTTACTACTGGAGGTGATTTCTAGGGTTCTAGTGAGGCGACGTGTTTCAGTCGTTGACTACTAAATAGGAGTAACAGGATTTCAGCTTACATTTATTCGGTAGTGGTTTCACAGTTCTTTAGTTTCTTAGAAGAAGTAAAAGATAGGACAAGTTAGTAGCCAGGTCGTTATTCAAAATATAAAATCATAGTAGGAAGTCACCTCTTATTCTACGGTAAAATAAATGGGACTGAGTTTAAATGTTTGAGTCTTCTTGTATGGAAAACTAGAGACTCTTGATACTAATTTAGTGCTTACTTATTGAACCTGCTTAAGAATATCCATTTTTGTTAATTAGATATGAACTAACTGCTTCAATAGAGTATTTAAAATAAGGCCTTACGTATCTAGAATAAAAAAAGCCTGAACGCTTTCTCATCAAAACATCTGAAAGCTCTACAAAGTTGGCATATCGCTTGGAGTACTGTGGCTGCAGCTACTATGTAATTTTCCTATGATATTGCATAAATCATATTATTCTATAACTAATGGCAGAGGTATTTCATTCATCGTGTACTAGTAACTATTCCCGTATTTGATTTTCATTATTACACTTTTAATAGAATTTGGTTGAAACTCAATCTTTTGAACTATTTAAGTAAATCATACATATCGCCTTATGAATACAGTCTATCAGTGTCCGTGTAAATGGCTCTTCAAACTTTAGCATCGTCGGTTAACAGTGATGATAAACATTCAAAAAGCTTTGTTGATTCATTTTCGTCGAACAAAATTAATATGAGACCGGGATTGAACTTTGTAGTACTTCACTATCTATAGATTTCTATTCTAATAGAGTACCAATTACTCTGACTCTCTAACAGACAATTTCCGATCCAAGCTTGTATTTGTTTTCTGTTATGCCTGAATTAGATATTTTGTGCACTAATCCTACATGAGACACTTTATCGGAATCTTCATTGAAGTCTATAAATATTACATCTACTAGTATTTCATTTTCGTATGCAGCCTCAAAGTTTTCTCTGTGTGCAATCCATGTTGTTCTGGTATTAATAGATTGTTAATTTTCACATGTTGTAGGAGCTTATCTCGAAACTTAACAAGAACGCTAGTCAGACTGATCGACATGTAGTTAGACACGAGTTGTTTTTCCTCACTCTTAAAAATAAGGACTGACTATAACATCTTTTCATTCTGTTGGAAGTTGAACGTAGAAGAGAGATATATTGAACGTCTTGATAAGATGCCCCACCGATGATGACAGAAGTCGAATATGCAAATCATCAGGACCTAGCGATTTATCCGGTTTCAGGTTCCTACGTAATTTAAAGACATAGGAAACGGGAATATAGTTGGTATACTAGTGCCGTGGTTAGCGAAGTATTAATGTTGATACCCGTTGAATAAATCTTTGAATAATCCAGCACTTTCTAGTTTCACTATTATCTAATTAAAGTAAGTCCATGATATGAAACTGCACATTTACCAATCTACACAACACAGTATGCATTAAAACATTACTTAAACTTACTTCTTTTTCTTTTTTTGCAAACTTATCTAATTCAAGGCAAAATGTACCCATCCAGAAGTAGTAGATAACTTCAACAATCAACTGTCATCATCTTCATCTATCAATCTTTTATCAAATAGAATTAATCAATTATTAACTGAATTTCGTCCATATCGTCCAGTGGAATCAACTGCAAACTATTCAACAACTTCATTTAAAGTTAAATTTGAACCAAAATTTCAACTAAATGAATTTACTAAATCCAAATGGTTACATAAATTTGACATGTTGGTAACATTTCGTACAATTGTCTCATGTATAATCATTAAGCAAAGATTAATGAAACGATTGAAACAATTGAAACAAATTACTTCATTATTAATTGATAAGAAGAATACAGGTAATGAATTTGAAATAAGTACTTGTTACATTCTATTATTGAATAGAAGATTTTGTCTTCATGATAGTGAAGAATTTGTTTCGGTGTATATTACTTCCAGTAAATGTTACATGCCTAGTTAATAGGTGAATATTACTTATTAGTAGGTGACTATTACATTCAACATGTCAATTAATGCAATGCTTTTCAATTATGTTTAGTTTTAATATCCTGATATATCAGGTTGCTGGTTAGCATTTCCAATGACAATCTAGTTCTTTTCTACAATACATAGCAACAAATTCAAGTAAAAACAGACAGTGTAGCATTAGCTACGGCAGCAGTAGGTCTCAATATACACAAAAAGAAAAACAAGATCCTTAAATACAAAAAATCGAACACTAACCTAATTACACTTAATGGAGACACTCTAGAAAATGTTAAAACTTTCACATACCTGAGCTGCATCATTGATTAACATGGAGGATCTGATACAGATATAATGGTTCGAATTGACAAGGTACAGCATGGGCAGAATTTCTACAATTGAAAAACATCTGGAACTCAAATCACCTGACAGCCAATATTAAAGTCACAACGTTCAGTACGAATGTGAAGACAGTTCAATTGTATGTAACTGAAACTAGTCTAGTAAACTACGAAAGCATCTTTCAAAAATACAAATATTTATAAACAATTGTTTGGGCGAAATACTTTGAATCCGTTGGCTAGCGACCATTAGTAAGAACCCACTGTGACAGGGAACAAATCAACCAGAATGCAGTCTAGGAAGAAATTAGACAGAAAACGCTGGTGGTGGATAGGACACAGATTGGGGAAATCATCGATCTGCGTCGCAAGACAAATACTAACTTGGAATCCCGAAAGTAAAATAAAAAAAGGAATGCAAAAAAACACATTAGGTTAAGAATTGGAGATAGATATGAACTAAATGAATAGCACTTGAGAATAACTAAAAATGAAATCCCAGAACAGAGTTGATTGGAGAATGTTGATCGGCTGTCTATGTTCCATGTAGGGCAACAGACATTGATTGATCGATATCAAGTTGTACTACATTTAAATGCATTCCTAATAGATAATTTTGGATGAATTTTGATGATTGAAATAAGGATAAAATTGCATTCTATGGGGAGCCTTATAAAGTAAATAGAAAAATGACTGGAATAGCTGGATGAATACTAAAAATATTGAGGATAACCCAGGCCGCAGATATAAGATTTAATAAAACTGCGTGGTAATTTGATATCACCAATCGGTCTGAATTAGACAATCAATAATCACTTGTAAGCACTGGACAGCAGTTTTATCCAACTATGAGACGCATCTAGCGGTGCACATTTATTATCCCACCAGAAATTGAACGCAGGCAAAGGCTTTACGACAAGACCATTTAATCGACTGACAATGGTTATTATTCCTAATTCAGTGTTCTATTGGTCAAGTGTTCGCCGCAGTGCATGAAGGCCGTGGATATGATATATAGTAAAGTTGTGGATGCGAACTGCTGATGAGTCCCATAGTTGGAAGAAACAGCTGTCCAGTGCTTGCTGGTGATTAATGTTTATCTATTTCAGACTATATCCTGATATTGGATTCACATTCAATAATCTTTACAACAGTTTTTGAAAAATGCATGTATACATCTCAACAGTAAATGCAGTTTAATAGTATAACAAGTTTCTACAATCCTTTTTAATTTAGTGTATATGATTTTAGGTGGTTGGTGTTGTCTTCTAGAGTTTGGCCAAGTTTCGTTTGATGAATCCCTTACTAATCAATGAATACAAAACCTTAGTAGGTGACTGAATAATACACGACGTTACATATGACCAAGTATACTGGCCCTGTTATCACTCTGCTACAAACCATTAAGTCAGGGTTCGAGAACAGAAGAATGTTTAAATAATGAACAAAACGGATTAACAATACAAAACAAATGACGATTAGTTACAGAAAACTATCCAATTGACATGAATGATTATTACTTTGGTTGATTGTTACATTTAATATTATCAAAAAGTGGTTATCACCTTTTCAAAATAGGTCAAGAAAATGATTCATCCAACTTTTTATCAGATTCGGTCATCTGGTACGTTGTCAAACCATCTAATCATAATCGGAGTCTCATGGACTAGAATTTAAACACTCGATTCAACAAATATAAATAGCTTGAGAATATATTGGAAAACCAAAGCCTTGATTACCATATGACTTACTTAAAATACTTCGATATGTTGACTTATAATGTACTACTAAGTAAGATAAAAGTCTACTGTGGGATAGGACTTTACACTATGAAATGATAAGTGGTGCTGTGATTTAGGTGTTAGAAGTTTTTGTTAATGGGTGGGAAATTGTTCATCGTTTTAAATATTAGATTGACAAACAGGTAATATGGTTAAACAGGGATTAGTATTTAGTTTCGTTGTCGATATACGTTAGAGATTGATTTCGTTTGAATACCACTACAAACCAGAGTGAATTGAACAACTGATTCATCTTAGTATGAGACTGCTAAGTAGTGGGTACTGTCAATTCTGTCAGATAATCAAACTCAAAGTCTTCGGGTTGGAGAACGCTTAACTATCTTCAGCACTATTCTGACGTCCAATGAGATTACTTCACGATTAAATTTTTAATTGTTGTTTTGATGATTTGCAAATCAAACTTGAATTCAATATCTCTAAACGTCGTTCCACATGAAAATCATCTCTTCTATATTTATGTTTAAATAACCATGAGTGTGCTGGTATGAAAGTAAGATACATGATGACTGAGATATGAGAATACTTATTATTGGGGCTCGTACTATAATTTTAACCTGTCTACTTGGATGCTGATTGGTTAGCAATGTGTCAGAGTGACTAAAGACTGACCCCTAAGGTAGAGAACAAGAGAGTAACCCCAACCAGTGGGCAATAATGCCAGTGCGCTTATTACGTAAGAAAAAAAGCATTCATAATATCAAGTAGTAGACTACTCAGCAATATAGAATACATAATACATTAAAGACTGAATTAGGAATGTTGTTAACAGAAAGTAAGAAGGCAGGATCATTGTAAAATTATAATAACTCAGGAGGGAATAAAGATATTGTTAGAGGGGGACGCTAGATTCTTAGAATCCTTTTGATGAACCTATTATTTTTGTGATTCCTTTGTGAAAATTTCATGTCAAAATGCGTTAATTTCACCTCCTGT
The DNA here is from genome assembly GCA_025215515.1 of Schistosoma japonicum. Lineage (NCBI taxonomy): Eukaryota > Metazoa > Platyhelminthes > Trematoda > Strigeidida > Schistosomatidae > Schistosoma > Schistosoma japonicum. The sequence goes on along the minus strand of CM046067.1, from coordinate 15,581,578 downwards.
TTATTTCTCTTACCTAGTAGAACGTTAAGTCTCATTGGTTCGTTGTTTATTTTACTACGTTATCGGCAACATTTTCAAAGACGTTCTCATTTCTGTATATACACACATGAATTGAGCGCTTGTTCGTTCGTCTGATAGGTTGCCTGTAAAATTAAATGCATCTTGCTGACGTTAGACTTCTTCCTCTAGTTAGCTGAACTGTGATACAGATGATCTACCTGTTATTACATTTCTGGTCATACATTCGTTAGCTTATATCATAGGTGTCATTTTGAAATCGTAAATCTATCAGATATAATCAGGAATCTATAAAAAGTTTCTAATTTAAGTAGTACAAATATCAGTAGTTACTAAATGTTTAGTGAAATATAATTTAGCAGTAAAGAGTCATAGATTGTAATTCTTTGGCATATCATAACAAATGTTCAAACTAAGTAACTTAAACTAAAGATTATCATTTACTGTTACTACATTCTGATTATATACTATTGAATGTTACTATATTATAAATAATAATTGATTATAATTTTAGTAACTACGGGAACAATTAATAGGAAATATTCTGACAATATAGAAAAATCAATACCATCTGTTAAAATAATTCATTGTGGTACAAAATTATTACATCATCAAATATGGTTAAAGCATAGTTTATTTAATAATCAACATTTAACTAAAATAAATACTCCATCAATATTAAACAATCAACAAAATCAATCAATCAATTTACTACCTATAACATGTACATTTGATTATAATCAATTATGGCATAGTTTTATAACACCAAAACATTATTGGCCTCTATTTAACATGCCAACTATACCAGAACAATATGAAATAAGATATACAGATAGATTTGATTTATGTATTGCTATGGATTATGCAAAATTAATACCAATGGATATAAATTATAATGAATTATTATCAATTCATCAACAACAACAGCCGCAACAACAACAACAGAAACCACAGAAGACATTATCATCTAGTTCACAGGTAGGATTATTGATTGTGTAGTTTCAATAAATGTGTTTTGGTATTTTAATGATCAATTTATTGGTATTGATTGAATTGAAATGGTTTTTTTTTTGTGGAGATTAGTATTTCTAAATGATTGAATATGTCAAAGAATGATGTTGGTAGGGTACCATAGAAAACTAGGAAGTACCGCTAGGTAGCCGTTCCATTGTAGTATGGAATTCCTCAGAAGTGTGCACTCCAGATTCCGCATCAGAGGTTCCGGGTAAGCGAACACCGAACTCTGTGCATCACTGGGCGGCTGGCATCCATTTTTATCTAACTGATATTAGATCATTGTATAATAGGTTGATTTGAGTTATACAACTATAAAAAACCGCCGATAACTAGATAGCCATTTCTCTTAACAATGTGCATTCATGAGCATACCTTGGAAAAAGAAACGACCAGGAGGATTTAACCATGTCAAGTGACCATCGAAGTCAATGGATGAGGTAGTGTAAAAATGTATAGCATGTATGTATGCATGTTTAAATGCTGACTAGTTGTGATGTAAAATCTATTGATATTTATCGGGAGAATTATGAAAGACATAAAGCATTCTTAGATTAGATGTATAGTTCCTAAGGGGACATTGTTTATAAACCTCCAGTTTAAGATAGAAATTGCTTCTGACTTATTGAAAAGTTGTCTAGAAAGATGTTCAACGCAGCACGCTTTCACATAAGTTAATCTGGCCATCCTCTAACATGTATCCAAATGAAAAATAATAAATTGACAAGATTAACCGGCTTTATATTTATATACAAATTCACTTCCTCATGTGAAGCTAAGTATATAAGTCGTTCATTGAGGTTTACTGATTCGCCGCATTCACGATCACTTACTAGTGTGGAAATGTTAACCATCGTTTGAATTCAGCAGAATATCAGGCATAATTAATTGTTTATTCAATAATCTACAATTCGACGAATGAACGTTTTTGAATGCAGCTAGTCGTTGATCGAAATATCCAGTTTGACAATTTCATCTCTGTCTGTTAATTGGAGCATGGCAACTTGTATTGGTGTACGCACGTACGAAGGTCTACGTTGTGACTAGTTGATTGACCGGCTGATCAAAAGAAATTAGTAATCAAAGTTTAGGATTTATGCTCAATCATTGCCTTCCTCAACTCTCGACATTAACTGGAGTTGGAAAAGGATGAGGAAATGTTAAATAAAGCAAACAATTACGTGATATCGGTTCTTGAAATCACTGGTCTTTGGCCTAGGATGTAGATGCTGACTACCTGGTTGGAGTACTCTTGACAATCGTACTGTAGGTAATGTTTAGAAATCAGTCACACAAACAAAGATGCAATCATTCCTTATCACCTCTTAAATTTTGAGCCTAAATTATTTTATCACTTTCGTTCTTCCCTTATTATATTCTCTATATCCATTCTATTTTTAATATCACTATTGTAACCAATTCATCTATTACTTTGGTATTCATATTTATGTTCTATTGGGAGTGTGACAATTTGGAATGATGTACATATATGTTGGTTTCTATATTTTACATGAATGACTGACAAGTATTCGAATAATTCATCTTCAATCGATTAATGTTGGTCCTTCCCCTGGGACGTACAACGATAGGAAATATTTAGTAAGCAAATACTTTTCCAGTGAATAGGAAAAAAGGTAGTATCATTTAGCCTAGAACACAGGAATCATTTTTATGAGGGTGTCAAGTTCTGCAGTAAAACGTTAGTTTACGACATTATACAAGTTTACCAGTTAGTTAACTGGCATTGAAATACAACTCTGTGTCTTTCTACTCAATTTTAATAGATAGTAGTATATACTGGTGACATTCTAAGTATGTTCATTTAATACTTGATTATCCTGTTAAGTTTAAACCCTCTAATTACACTGATTGATGATTATATAACACCTTTCAACTAAATTTAGAAATATACGCCATTTTATGTCAACTAGGGATAAACACTGTTGCCTCCCGTCCTGTATCGACGAAAATATTTACCCAATGATTCACGATATTCATCAGTTGTCTAATGAATGTCAATTCATGATGTATATTACATGCTTGCATTCTCACTACTATAAAGTGAATTATTTTATATTTTTCTATAGATCAATCCATCCTCATTATCTTTTGACAATGAATCATTAAATGATCAGAATCTCCAATCAACAACTATGTATACTACTAATAGTCGATCAGTAATACGTTTACCGGAATCAATTAATTCATTGCCGAAATTGACTATGAACACTATTAGTTATTTAAATGTAAGTTATTATTATACTCTCTAAGGTAACTTCCTATTATTGTAAAGCTTTTATTGTCGTTATGAATAGGAGAAAATTTATAGGAATCCTAGGAAATTTTTATAAGTATGCCATCCAAACGAATTATCATTCAATTGATACATTGACATAAACTCAGTCTACCAATTTATATGGTATAGATCAATTAAATACACATTAAGAAACCGACTAAACATGATAACCAATAAGAGTAATGAAATAAATAAATAAAATGAAGCGCTATGAAGATAATAAATTAGAAGAGACACCGTCTAGTTGAACTGACTTGGTGAAAGTAGAGTAAATAAAGAACTCAGTTTAATGTCGATTCTTTTACTGATAATGCAGTTCAAAAACGCCAGTGATGGTAATGTGACTTAGGTTTGTATATAGCAGAATAATCACTTACTTACGCCCGTTATTTCTCCCAGAGGAACATGGGCGGCTCACCAGTATTCTACATTCAACTCTGTCATGAACAATCCTTCCCATCTGTTTCCAGTTGCTGTTCATTCTTTTGACATATGCTTCCAATTCTCAACACAGTGTGTTTTTCGGCCGCACTTTTTTCCGTTTCTCAACAGGATTCTAAATTAATGCTTGTCTCGAGATGCAGTCAGGTGATTTCCAGAATATATATCCTATTGATTTCCAACATTGTTTCCTGATTTCCTCTTTGAATGGGAGTTGGTTTGTTTCCTACCATAGTAGGCTATCGCTGATGGTTTCTGGCCAACAAATATTCAGTATCTTGTGAAGACAGTTGTTTATAAATACATGGACCTTCTTGAGGATGTTTGAAGTAGTTCTCCATGTTTCAGCTCCATACTGCAAAACTGTCTCCATGTTCGAATTGAAGAGTCTAACTCTGAGGTTGGTTGACAGTTGTTTTGTGTCCCATATGTACCTCGATTGCATGAATGCTGCCTTTGCTTTGCAAATCCTTGCCTTTACATCTGCATCGGATCCTTCTTGTTCATCTATAATGCTTCCCAAGCACGTAAAACTATTCACTTCTTGTGGAGTTTCTTAATCAAGTTCAACTGGGTTGGTGATCCCTGTGTTGTATTTGAGGATCTTGTTCTTTCCCTTTGTGTATGTTCAGACCTACTGATGCTAAGGTTGCTGCTACGTTGGTTGTCTTCACTTGCATTTGTTGGTGTGTATGAGCTAGAAGAGCTAAATCATCCGTGAAGCCCAAATCATCTAGTCGCATCTTACCTGTCCACTGGATTCCGTGCTCCCCCCTTAGATGAAGAGGTCTTAATGATCTAGTCAATCATTAGAAGGAAGCGAAGAGACGAGAGTAGGCAGCCTTGTCTGATACCGGTCCTCACTGGGAAATACTAGTTGTCTAGTTAAATACAATCTATGTTGTAAATCATCTTTTTTCAATTGAACAATGCTTGACAAGTGACGTATACATGTATCATCAGTAAAATAAGAATAAGTATTATAAAGACTGAACAGTAGATATTTAAAACACTGTGATTTCATATACTTAATCTCTTATAATTACGTTGATTCTGAATCTTCTATTTCACTGGTAACATGTTTTACAATTATTCTCCTACTATAAACTATTATTTGTCGCTAACTGAATCATTGAAATCAAACTTAGAAATAATAAATTTTTTTTTAATTGAATGCCCAAGAAGATTCAGAACTATTCACAAGGTCTAAATATTTCAGTTATGATCTCTGGTAGGATCATGGATCTACACTGAATAATTCTATACTAAGATGAAACAGCTATTCATTACTTTCAGGCTTTTAATAGTTACTTATTTACAGTGAATCTGTAATATAACTTACGCAAAATTCAACTATAACACTTTATAATTAAAATCTGTATGGATCTTCTCGTTGATTTGTCATAGACTGAAACTGATCAGTCTCTGTTGTCATATGTGGATTCTGAGCAAATTGTCTCGATGTGGAGATAAATCACAGGTATTGTATGAATTATATTGTGACTGGAAAGCGGGATTTAGAAGTCGCGTTTCATCCTACTTTGCGACTCGTTAGCTGGATGTACCTGTACCTTAGTGTTGATCTTCATACCGAGACTCAAACTCAGTTCCTTTCGTGCTAAACACTTGTCTAAATCTAAATCAAACAGTACCTGATAGACTTTAAGTTCAATGCGTCTGATTATTTTATTGAATATTATTTCTACTTTTTAATTGTTGAACGTGTTACATTTCATTTCAGAACCAATATCTACCTTTAACATTGATGAATCGATCTACATTGGATGATCATTCTCAATCATTAATCGATTCAATCAATAAATTATGTAATCCAAGTATGAATAATAATAACCATAATAATACTTCGTCTAGTCTATCTAACTCAGATTATATTGATACGATTTTAATGAGTTTGGATCAGATAAAAGATCATGATATTCTCAAACAATGGAGTTCATCATCGGATATGCACCAGCCGTTGGTACCACTAACAAAAAGTAAGCTAATGACATATTCATTTATAAAATTATATTTGGCACTATAGAGATCTGTTAACTTGATCAGTAAAAAAAGTAACCAAGGTGCGATGACTTTTTCCCTAACCAACTACAGATAAAATGACATTATTGTAACTAATACTGTGACTGAGATACAAAGAGTTTGTATTCTACGTCTCCAGCTCTATCCCCATACTATTTAATCTCAAGCAGCGGGAGAAGGGGAATATGAAGTACATTAGTGTTAGCTAATTAGTATAAATTCAAAATTGTATTTCATAGGCTCGTTTAAATATAAGCATACGAACCCAAACTACACAGTAACCCACTGACATCAATATACAAGCAAAGACATCAATGATAGAAAGATGGGTGGGGGGGTAGTTGGCATACTGATAAATAATTCTAGTTTATGAATGAAAAATAATACAATAACGGTCAGTAGGTTAAGTGAGAAGTTCATATTCAAGCTCCTATCAAGTATGAAATCATGATCTTCTGAATTCACATGAAGTGCATTATCATTTAAACTGCCAATTTAACATGCTTATTGAATCACATCACTAATTTCAGTCTATTTATAACATTGTGCGTTCATTATCCATTCACTTCATTAATGTATGCTTAAAGTTCAAAATGTCTGAACCCTGATAAACACTCCTCATCATTAATTTATTGTGGTTTACAATCTATAATAAATATTTGCATTTAATACCACGAGTTAACTTAGGTTAGATAGCTATTGAAAATAAGAAACTGAGACCAGTTACTTGTTTCATGCTAGTATGGAATTCCTCAGCAGTTCATAACCGCTAATCTATCAAACAGTTGAAAGTAAAACCTTCGGGTTTCTTGATGAAGTAAAAACAACACTACGACTAGAATAGGGTGCGAAAATGCAACAACCTGTAACAACACAACAACTATAATTAGCAATCCATATGATCTAACTTTCTTACAATTTCGTAAGTCAATATTTTGAAGATTGCTGAATTTAAATTTAATGTCACAAATTGGTCTAAAATAGACAACCATTAATTACCAAGAAGTACTGCAAAGAAGCTGTTTGTACCATAATGGAACTCTTCAAATTGAGCCCAAGACCTACAGACTTTGCAGGGGATTCTAAACAATTAGACTGCTAAACTGGCTTCTGAAGGTTGATATTTTTTAACCTAATCAATTCGTGATAGATTTGTGTGACCCCGTCCGCTACCATTGGCGGGCGACTGCCTCGCAACCGACATGATTGTATTCTGCTGGCCAAGTATTATCAAAAAGACTATTACTTATTAATGTTAGTAGTTGTGAGCTGGTATTGATTGTAATTGAGTATATTTAAGATCACTGTATTTGAATGTGTGATCACGAATGTCAACTGCTGGTCTCCGGCATAATGATCTAACGGATTGACATTCTCCATGTAATTAGTCACCAACCTATTGAGGAATTTCGTAGAGTCCTGGTAAGAAGATGTGGCTGGTGAAGTTCAGTTATACCAAGCCTGCCGAAGCTATCCATTATTAGGAATGAATGGGGTCAGATAAATCCAGCTTGAGTCAACTGAATAGGAAATATCAACCGTTCAAAGTCAGTTAAATAATCAGGCATTCACAACAAATCTGAGTGTCCAGGACTCAATTCCTGGTGGTAGTGATGGGTAGATACTGATAAAGATAGCCATACTTAAATAAAACAGTTGTCTAGTATTTTTCAATTTTAAATAGTTGTCCTATAATTTGCCTAACATATCAATTTCTTTCATAAAAGTCCATTTAAGTGCCTACCATCTATTAAAACCCAGAATTTCTAATGTAATCTTACATTGATTAGTTCACATGCTTCATCTAAGTGAATGTTACCTGTTGTTTCTTCGGTTTTCTTGTAATTACATTTAGGATGCAATTCAAAATGTGATGAAACACTAGAAGATGATACTGCTGTATCACATGAAAATGAATTCATTCATAATTATGAATTACAATCAGATGAAATGAATTCAATTAAAGAGTTAGTTGAACAAGATATTCAAGAATGGATTATACGTTTTCCACAATTGAAGTCAATATTTTCAATTCAAAATGAGAATAATGATAGAACAGTCAATGAAGAATTGTAGGTCATCAATCAGTTGAAAGAAAATTATGTTTTCTTTTGTAGTTGAATTGAGATGATTATTTTTGTACTTACTTACTTACGCCTGTTACCCCTCTCGGAGGAGCATAGGCCGCTCATCAGTATTCTCCATTCAACTCTGTCCTGAGCAATCCTTTCCAGCTGTCTCCAGTTACTGTTCATCCTTTTTATGTGGAGATTCGTATTTTTAACTGATTGAATACGTCAAAGATTGATTTGGGTAGTAAATCACTGAAAACTAAGAAGCGTTGATAGACAGCTGTTTTGTTCTAGTGTAAAAATTATCAGCAGTGAGCATATCAGATTCCACACAAGTGGTTTCACGTTAGTGAACACCTAACCACGTAAACCACTGATCAGACACCCACTCGTCAATTTATGTGACACAAATTAATGTAAATAAGGAATTCTACAATTGGATGCCGAACGGTAGATCAAGTGGTGCAGAGCGTTAGGTACTTGCCAACCTCAAGGATACAGAGTACCCACTGCTGAGGAGTTTCATACGTTGATAGAATAGAAAAGAAGGGTGGGCATCTACCTTTGATTTCAAGGAACATGTATCAATACGTTTATAATACAATGAAGTAAAGATATAAAACACGAGTAGTTCCAGACATCAATAGGCACCAAGGTGAGTACCAGGTAGATGTCCTAAATTCCTTTAAAGACAAACAACATGTAACTCTGCATAGATCTAATAACAGACGTCAACTGATAACCATGAAGTACTGAATAACTAATTCATCCTAATAGGTTATCTTTCAGAAGTGAGTGTCTACAGTCCATTCAATGGGTAGCAACATGAATCATTAGGCTTCATAATGTGCACTAAGTTTTAGTACCAATAAAATGGCAACCAATTATTAGTATTTCTCACTTCATTTTATCTGTGATACTCTTCCATTATCATCTAATTTTCATTTTCAATATTTTCCAAAGTATAGTCAGTCTGTGATATAAAACGACGAATCTCCATAAGCTTAATATTCCAATGAAATATAACTATTAAGTACTACTCTATAACACCTATAGTCACGTAGAATGTAGTTTAATTTGCATTAAAGTAACTATTTTGCTCCGATATTTATACTGACTGAATATATCAAATCATTATTATCTTGATGTATATCCATCATAACGACATAATGTAGAGTAGTAGCTTATTGGTTAAAATATCCTCAACTTCAACTACTAGGTCCTACGTTAAATTACTTCATTAACTACAATCTAAGTATCTCGATAATATCACTGAATTTGAATTAATGAATATACACTTGATGAATAAGTAATATCATCGCATAATTGTATCGTAATTGTACACACTTACAATCTGATATCAATATCATGAATTGAATTGTGTTACACGATCATTAAAAACCAGGAGGCACTTGACAACTATTACATCCCAGTACGAAAGTCCTTAACAGAAAGAACTTATGAAAATACCTAAGAGAAGTGAAGAATGAATCTGTCTCAAAATATTCACGTTTTACTATGAACGCTTAGGCTTGAGACTAATGAGTAGACATATATTTCTAACTGTAATCAGTTTCTGGTTCTTAATAATTGTCTAATACTCATCAGTTCATCATATGAATGTTGAATTCAACGATCACCACACTACTCAATTACAGTGAAGTTTTAATGTTAATATCAGAAGAAGTCTGTACGCATTCATCTACATACTCATCCTAGTAACTTTAATCTATGAAAAATCTTTATCGGTTGTCATAAATTGATTTCGGTTGAGAACCCGCCTAAAAACAAGTGAACACTAGACAGTTATTTCATCTTAATGTTAGACTTCACATTGATTGTACACTCTTAATTCAATCAAAGAATTCAACTTAAAACTTTCATAATTCATCAGGAAATGTTTAAGCATCAGAAACACTAAACCGACATCAATTGATGTAGTTAATGCTTTAATGAATTTATGAGAAACAACAAAATAATTGAATATTGATCTTCACAAAAACCATTACAATACAATTTTAGTAATAAAGAAGCTATTAAATACTACTTATTATTATTTAATTTTTGTATTGTGACTGGCAAGTGGAATCTAGGACGCGCGTTTCGTCCTTTTTAGAACTCATCGGCTGGATGTACCTGCATCCCAATCTTGATGTTCACAGTGGGATGCGAATTCAGTCCAGTTCGTGTCATACGCCACCGCGTACACCGTCAGACTACTGAGTTCAGTCAGTCACGTTTGTGCAACGGGCGAATCGGTAGTAGGCAATCCGCTCAGGATGCACATATAGCAACAGTGACTGACCAGCTTCAGTCTATAACAAATCAATGAGAATATACAAATTCATCCTAATACTTATTATTGTTTTGTTTAAGTAAATAAAAACCTATTAAATACTACTTATTATTATTGTTATGTTGATTTTCTTATAGGAATTCTACAGTGAATAACAACACTATTCCTTCATTTTTAAATTTGAATGATACACCAATTGATGAAGCGAAAAAATATCAAAATGAAATTTTATCAGCATGTAAATTTAAATTTTGAAATAATAAATAAACAAGCGGCAAGATGACGTGATAATTTAAACAAGTATTCAAGTATTCAATGTACAAAATGATTAATCTACTGTATACTACTTATATACATAGGATATAAATAAAATGTATATGTTTTATATGATAATTTTAATGATTTCATTATATGTATATTGTTTGAAGTAGTATAAATAAGTTGAATTATGACTAGTATATGGTATTTAAGATTTGTATTTCGTCCTACTTAAGACTCGTCAGTTAGATATACCTGTATTCCACTCTTGATGTTCACAGAAGGATATAAACACAATTAAGGATAAATTTAGATGACGATCCTTAAATAAGACAATACTTAGGTTCTGGTTTCCATCTTCTAACCAATATTCAACTTAATTTATACTTGTAAAATATGGTTGTGTTGAGACAATCCATTCAGGATGCACATATAATAACAAAGACTGATCAATTTCGGTTCATAATAAATCAGCTGAAAAATATAAATACTTCTAAGTTAGATTTGTATTGATAATATCTTCTTGAAATTTATTGTTCAATTGTAGTTTGTATGATACTTTAGAAATATGAATCAGAGTACTTAATATGAAAGTAAAGATTATTCATACAATCATTTACAGAATAGGAATTTTAACATATATAGGGATAATATGAATCTTTGTTTTCTTTCAACAAATCGTTAAACACTCTTAGATGTTGTAGAACTTGAGATAAACACCATATTGATGTAGAAAGATGTTATGATAAGAATGTACGACAAATTACTTGATAGGATCTTGTGCGCTTGAAATTACAAAGACTAATGACAAAATACGACAGACTAGTCGATCCCAACTCAGTGTTAGACTACAATAAAAAGAAAATAAGCCGATGAATCAACCAGCCAAATCTTATTACACTTTAAACACATGTTTATATAGATGAATCTAATGGGAGGTTAGGATGAGGAGGACACGACATTAATTAAAGAAAAAACATCGATTTTAATTAGGTAGAGTTTATATATATATATATATATACCAGCCTCATCAGTCCTAACGGTCTGGTGTCCGATGAAATCTCGGCCCGTATACATAAGGCCCGATCGGCTTTTGCCAACTTGCGTCACTTGTGGCGTAGGCGAGACATTCGTTTAATGACAAAAGGACGCATTTACTGTGCAGCAGTCAGATCCGTTTTACTTTATGGATGTGAAACATGGCCTTTAAGGATAGAGGATATTAGTAGGATCCTAGTATTCGATCATAGATGTCTCCGAAACATTGCTCGTGTTTGCTGGGACAACCGAGTAAGCAATACATGGGTTAGGAATAGAGTTCTAGGTAAATACGGTAAGGCTGAGGTGGTTAGGACATGTTTTACGTATGCCTGACCACTGTCTACCTCGACGAGCAATGTTGTCTGGTGTGGGAGTAGGCTGGAAGAAAGCTAGGGAAGGCCAAACGAAAACATGGCACCAATCCATTAAGTCATTGATAATTGGGCTGAGCCATGTTAATAGATGTAGACTACATGGTTGGGGCCCACACGGTGATCGAAACAAATAGTTAGAGACTTTAGGTGATATGGCTCAAAATCGATTGCAATGGCGCAGGTGCATCCACTCCTTGTCTTCTTCCAAATTCTAATTTCTGAGGTTATTATAATTTTCTCTTTACTGAATCACTTTTTATCTCATATCTCATCTCTGATCTCTATGCCTTTCCATTAGTACTTACTCTGTTACTACTTCCCCTACTCTTGGATTTGGTCCGACAATTTAATCTCTATCTGTTAATTGAAGCATGGCAACTTGAACTGATGTACGCATGAACCAAGTTCTACGTTGTAACTGACTGATATATATATACCCGTTTTACAAGTGTAACGAGCTGGATACAGTAGTCTAGTGGTGAACACTGTGGCGTTTGACATGAAAGCGGACTCAGTTTGAATCTCAATGTGAACATCAACATAGGGATGTAGGTATATCGAACAGATTAGTTTCAAATAGGACAAAATGTGCATCCTAAATTTCACGTACCAGTCACAATTCAGATAAATCGATTTTAGTGTTTTTAAAATAAACGGCATAGTCTTCTAAAAGTTAATCAATCATCTTGAATCGCCCAATATAACAGAAGATGAATGGAAAACTTAGGCAAAATAATAGTAATATTAATGCAACAAAGTACAGGATATGATTAAGAAACATGAAATGCATTCAACTTGTTATTGGGCACCAAGAGTTAAACTCACTCATTGATTACATTACCCCGATAACTTCAAGAATGTGCAATGTGAGATAAAAAGCAAACATTTATTTTATTACTCATTTTATAGAATTCATTAGGATGGGAGTAATGCGAAAATAGCATGATTTGTAGGATAGAATGCATTCATTACATAATGTGACTTATTATTATGCTCTGAACAATCTGCTAGAAGCGTCAGTACTAGCAGTCGTCAGTTCTTCCATAACACCAGCCTGACAGGATATTTTTAAAAACGGGGGAGAATGATTAAATAACAGCATTTTTCACACTATTTCTGATTACATAATTCGCCTGGATTTTGCTAAGTTATATTATTTTAAGAATTCTGTACAGCATTTTCACTTTATGAATCGAAATAAGCCAAGAACAACATGATTTGCAAGACGAAATGCATTCATTACATTATGGGGCTTCTCATTAAGCTCCGAACAATCTGGAATTATTATTATTATTATTATTATTATTATTATTATTATTATTATTATTATTATTGTAAACAACATTATACATACCTTAATCAATTATCGATTGATAATGAGTGCAAAACAGAAGAAACTATTGAAGGGTATTTAGATGTTTAGAATGAAGTCAAATAAAAAATGAGAGAGAGGGTGGAGAGGTGGCATTTTAACGATTATGTAACACGAATAGAATGAAGAGATTATCAAATCAACACTTTTAACAATTTCATGTTTTCCTAACATTGTAATGACAGGTTAACTATACTTTCTGTATACAGAGGTGAGATTGTGAGTGCCTTATATCACTAGGTACTGCAGAACTAAGTAATAGTAGTGCTACATTTGCATACTGATTATCTTGAAGTCTTTATGAGCCTGTAACTTACGTTCACACTGATTAACCGATTGATTATTGCTCTTATTAATAATTTCCTTCCCTTGCAATATAACTTACGTGTCCAGAAAACCTAGTAAAAGCTCTTCTCTCAGTCCTTCCTATGTATTTGTTACCATAAGTACATGTAAATCGATAAATTCATCTTGACGTTATCTTAGAGAAGTACTGAATTAATTTCATTGAATTTAAATAACATTTCACATTATACATTGAAAACGATTTAGCTTCAGGGTTGCTCCTTTCGAATGTAGACTTGACTTTTCGACTACTGCGCCATAAATCTCATTTCTTTTGAATGCAGAACAGTGAACATGCAGTTGATACAACTAATGACTTCAAAATCATCAACAAATAAACAAAATATTACTTTTCCTTCGCCTAAAATGGCTAATGACATCAAACTCATCAGATCTGACCTCTGTATACAAAAAGAAAGCATAGTTAACCTGTCATTACAATGTTAGGAAAACATGAAATTGTTAAAAGTGTGGATTTGATAATCTCTTCATTCTATTCTTGTTACATAATTGTTAATATGCCACCTCTCCACCCTCTCTCTCATTTTTTATTTGACTTCATTCTAAACATCAAAATACCCTTCAATAGTCTCTTCTGTTTTGCACTCATTATCAATCGATAATTGATTTAGGTATGTATAATGTTGTTTACAATAATAATAATAATAATAATAATAATAATAATAATAATAATAATAATAATAATAAAGTTGGATTTTTACCGGCAATCAGAATTCAGGAAATACATTTCGTCCTATTTGAAACGCGTTGGCTGGATGTACCTGCATTCCAATGTTGTTTCTCACAGTGGGATTCGAACTCAGTTCGTTTCGTATCAAACGCTAGCGCGTTCACAAGTGGATTACTAATAATAATGCGCCTATTGCACATGTGTGACTGTCTGAACTCAGTAGTCTAGCAGTGATCGCGTTGGCATTTGACAAGAAACGGACTAAGTTCGAATCCCAATGCGAACATCAACATTGGGATTCAGGTACATCCAGCCGAAGAGTCCCAAATATGACGAAACGCGCATCCTGGATTTCACTTACCAGTCACAATCTAACTTAAATGATACTTGTAAATAATCGCTATTTCGAAGCGATCCGCTTAGGATGCTCATATAGCAACAGAGACTGACCAGCTTCAGTCTATAACAAATCAATGGGAATATACAAATTCATCATAATAAATAATAATAATAGTAATTGCAGATTATTCAGAGCTTAATGAGAAGCCACATAATGTAATGACTGTATTTAGTCTTACAAATCATGTTGTTCTTAGGTTATTTTAATTCATAATGGGAAAATGCTGTACAGAATTCTTCAAGAAACACCTCATTAAGATGCCATTATAAAAACACTGCTTATTAGTCAAGATTCTTTTTGGTTTCCAATAAGTTTTCTTAGAACTTTTCTTAGAGCTTTCAAAATTTTTACCATTTACTTCCTTTCATAAACTTGATTTGTGAATTAATATACATCTGAACAGAATAACGTTATAATCCATTTCATTCCGTTCGATTATCCTCAGCTGTAACTTGTAGTCTGGAATATCCTTTAAGATAAATAAAAACAACTATAAAATGAATTATTCAGTAGGGAATGTATGTGTTGCATCATCGTCGTCATCATCATCATCGTCTTCTTAATAAACAAAAGATGTTAGTGATGTCAACAGAATTGAACTGTGGTCAATTGAAACTATACAAAGTATAAGCAAATATTACAGAATAATAGAAAAGACTACAAATGTGTACAATTGAATATGTTAACTTATTGCATAACAGAAAGGTGGATACAAGTAGATAATGAGTTGAGATCAATCAATTTCAAAATCGAGAAAGAATTTACTGATGAAGCAATGATAATGTAATCGAAACATGTGAAACCATTTCAATAAAAACACAACAAATGATGTAATAGAATAAAGATAACATTATTATCGAAGAAAGAGATTAACTACTGATTACTTTTCAATACATAGATCTCGTTTTAGACTCATGATGATTATGACTTCAATGAATTTTAATAGAGCTGAACTTATTGCTTTAAAAAAGTTTCAAAGTATCAATCATGTTGCGTTGTGTCAAATATCTTGAGAAAGGGGTATTGAATGTTATCAAATTGTTTCCTCGAAGATCCCTTTAAATGCATTTGTTGAGTACTGAAAAGTATTACTGTGCATATATGAATAATACAAGTACACACAAAAAGTATCGTTTCGTAAACTATATCGTCAACTATCTTCACAACTCACAATCGTTACTAATATCATCTCACTAGTGATTAGTTGCTTGAGGTAATTCCTGGAGTTCTAGTGTGAAGATGTGGCCGGTTGAGTTCAACTGTGTCGGGTGTGAGGCAGTTACTCACCGATGACATGGATGAGGTCGCTCAAACGTATCAAAAATTGACTGAAATATCAACCGTTAGGAGCCGTTTTAATGGTCCGATGATAAAGCGTTCACCGCAGAGCTAGAGGATCCTGGGTTCGGCCCCCAATATAGTCGTGGATGCGCACTGCCGAAGAGTCCCAAACTTAGACGAAACATCTGTCTAGTGCTCAATAGTTGTCTGATTTAGATCAATTCATGATATCAGGATTGACAGTAAACTATCTTTACAACCCCTCCCCTCCATTATATTTTCATCAAGTGTTTCTCTAATAAGTAGTAGTATTAATATGTATATTTAAAAGAAGTACTAAATACATCAATACAATTTATGAGACATTTGTGACACCGAAATGAATTATGTCAAGTTAATTGTAATAAATAAAAAGCATCGATCGTAAGATGACATGTGTGCATTCGGGATTACTCCATACCCCTCCACACACACACACTATCCCATTGTGATCATAATTATCTCGCCAATAGATTTGATAATCGTTATAAATTTTCTTCGGTTCGTTTATTATTAACATGACAACTAGCATATTCAATCACACCATAAACTCACTCTCACTAACTTGCTTCATTTATACATTTCATCATCCGCTCCCTTTATTTAATTGAAGAGAGCAAAAACAACTAACTGGGGATAAAAACGGTGAACTCATTTTGTTTCGTTTGGTCCACATCAGCTGCAAACAACCGGTAATATTAGAATGAGCTTGTAATTTCCTGTTTATTAGTCATGGATTGAAACTGGCCAGTTTCTGTTAATATACGTAAACCCTGAGTGGATTTACTCGATATAGTGGTAGTTCATAATCCAAATGAAAAATTAGAAAGCAACATTAATTGTGAACTACAGCATGATCGAGGCAATCGACTCAGAGTGCTCATATAGCAACAGAGGCTGATCAGTTTCAGTCCATGAATAATCAACAGAAAGAGACAAGCTCAACCTAATTACATATATATCCGTTGCATAAGTTTGACTATCTGAACACAGTAGCCTAGTGGTAAACACAGTGGCGTTTGACATAAAAGCGAACTTAGTTTGAATTTCAGTGTAAACATCAGCATTGGGATGTAGGTGCATCCAGCCGATGTCAGTCAGTCAGTCAGTTACAACGTAGAACCTGAAACATGCGTACATCAGTTCACGTTGCCATGCCTCAATTAGCAGATAGAGATTAAATTGTCTGACCAAATCCCAGAGTAGGGAAGGTAGTAACAGAGTAAGTACTAATGGAAAGGTATAGAGATCAGTGCTGAGATTTGAAATAAAAATGTGAATCAGTAAAGAGAAAATTATGAGAAGCTCAAAAACTAGAATTTGGAGAAAGACAAGGAGTGGATGCACCTGTGCCATTGCTAACGATTTTGAACTATATCACCTAGAGTCTCCAACGATCATCGCCGATGAGTCCCAAATAGAACAAAACGCGCAAACTGCATTCCGCTTGCCAAACACAATCCCATTTAAAATTTAAAATAAATAATTTGTAATATTGTAGAATTAAAATTTATACATAAGGTAGCTTACTTATGGTGATAGGTGGCTTCTAGAATGTTTCGGAAAGTTTTTCAGTATTATGTTAAAGAAAATTATATTCGAATGAAGTTTAAAAGGAACAGAAATATTGGAAACTTACTTAAGGTACTTTAGAGGATTCTAGAAAATCGATCAATATGATAACCAGAAATTATAAAAACGAAATTCAGTGATTACGCAATGAATATATTGAATGTAAATCGATATAGATTAATTTGTGATATACTGAACTGTTATGATGCGAGAAATATGGTGGTGGGTCACCGAATGCCAAATTAGGTGTGCCTTGTTGGTAATTGTGCGTCTGCCCTATGCCCACTTAGTCCCAAGCCAGAATAGGAAGAACACAAGCCAATATATCAACCAGATAGAATCCTATTATATTTCAAGCATGCCCTTATATATACATAAAATCAGACCGCATAGCAAACCAATTAGGAAATTAACATGAATACAGAACAAAGGAAATAGTGGTAGTGAATAGGAACAACTTGTACACAACTAATTAACTATAGTTAATAATAAGAGGCAATATAATAACAGTAAATATGCTAAACGGGAGTATAGGGTAAGAGAAACGTTACAATAAAAAAAACAAAATGTTTACACTACACGCAGTTAGAATAAATGAAATAGTGTTCTTAAAACACAGTTCTGGAAGTTTGTTACACTTCTTTGTGGTCCGGCATAACATGCACGGATCATGCACTGTTATCAATAGTGAATGCTTCACTTCAAGCATGTCTGAACTCCACCAGCTACAACTTTTCACTAAGGACTCAGGTGAATCCTGAAGTTAGTCACTAACAGGCCAGTTATTTTGATTAAATGGAATCGTGGGTGCACACTGCTAAGTAGTCTCATACTGGAATGAAAAAGCAGTCCAGTGTTCCCTTGTTTGCAATAGTACTTTCAAAGAACGTCGCTAGGGCTGGAAACATTCAAATCCTGTCACCTTTACTATTATTAAAAGAGAATCGCGGCCGATCGTGATATACTGAGACCATTACCTTGATGGGAACCAGATACCAAGGCTTTTGTCCTATGTCCGCATGTGTGCTCTTAGATTTCTAGCTCCCAATCCAGTTAAAACACAAGATAAGTGAGTCAACAAGCAACTAGTCGAATGACATTCTACTCATTCGTTTATAGACACACACACTTGAGACTCATTAATCCTTATATAACATTACTAAAACAATCAGAGTTCTAAAATTTAATTCCTTCCAACGATTATTTTTCTGAAGTTGATGAGTTCGTTCTAAAGAATTATCGAATAAAATGAATTTATCAATCTATTTCGAAGCTTCTTATCAAATACAAAAAGACTAAGTTTGCATAGAATTGTATAGAATTAGATTTAGTTGATTGTATTCATCACAGATGGATAATGGTTTCGTATCAGTGAAAATGGCGAAGCACTCGACAACTGTTTCCCCCTAGTTCTGAACTTGTAATTGGGACGCAGAACCATTTAGTTCTTACAGTAAACTCTTAAACATCTGCACAACTGGGCCAACTTCAGGTAGCAGAATTTCAAATTTCATCAATTTTGACGTATGAACATCAAAATGATTACCTAAGAGTGAATGATATATTTTGATTTTTTATACAGATGATTAGTGTAATACAGGAATTAATGGATAAGGTAAAAAGAAGAAGCATACTCTATTAGATCTATATGATTGTTTCAAATAAATCAGTTCTAACAAATATTACTTTGAAAGTCAACGACTTTCCTTTACATTCAAATAGTGATAAACAATTTGTAGCCCAAGTTATCTTATCACATTAGCATCAGATGAATACTAGAATATAGTTCAACAAAGAAAGATTGAAAGAATGACGTAACCAATTCCGAAATATGTCATCTATTTATTCCAACCACTGATGACGATTATGTAATTAGGTGTTATGAAGATTGTTGAATATTAATTTGATATCACATATTAGTCTAAGTTAGACAACCAGAAAGTACTAGAGAGCTCTTTTATCCTAGTATGTTACTCTTTGCTAGTGCATAGTCATAACACCATCAGGGTTCATGCCCAAGACCATCAGGCTTCGTGGAAGATTCCCAACCATTGAACCACTGTCCCACCTCCCCCTCCTCCCAACGGTTAATATATCTAATTCAATCAATTCATCATATATTTGCATAACCTCATCTATGGTAGGATAGTGGATATATACTGCTAAAGAGTTATATATTAAAACAAAATAGCTATTTAACATTATGTAGTTAGTTTTCAATAGTTATCTACCTCAAATCAATGTATAATATTCAATTAACTTTAAAGTAATTTAGTTTGCACCCAGTCAATATACCTTAGAATAACAAACTAAATGACTTACATAATATTAAACACAACACTTCAAATCACTTGTCTACATTATTAAAGTGCAAATGTTGTTTTAATTAATTGTAGAAATTAAGTACAAAAACAAAATATTCAACGTACAATTCAATAAATTGAATGCACTACTTATATAATCATATAATACTAATTACATTAAAAATGTACCTTATATATAATTGGTTAACAAGCCTATAAATATTATTCATGTACTCATTATTTATTTTATGTACTCTAATTTACTATTATTATTATTATTATTATTATGTTATTAATTATTCTTATTAATTTTATTATATGGAATATACTACTTACAAGTAGTTGGAAATTATCATTTAAACAAATTAGTGCATATATTACATTAGTTTATGTACATGGTGGTGATGATGCAAGACTTAGTCATTATGATGCAATGATATTTTGTCAACAATTACCAATAAATATAAAATTATTAAATGAAACATTAATACAAAATGCTACAAAATATAATATAACATTAAATGAATATATGCATACAACATTAAATGAAAGTAATAAATCAATTGAACAAACAAAACAATATACATTACATGGTGATTTAATATCAATACATAGTCCATTTATGATACATCTTATAATGAATTGGATATTATCATTAGAACCAAGACAATTTTGGATAGGTGGATTAATTAAATTAATTGTACATCAATTTAATAATGAAGATAAACATGTTATACAAACATGGACTGATCATACACCAGTTACAGTAAGATTTTTACATCATCATAATAATGTATTAGAAAATTTAAAACCAAATGATATAGCATGTTTATCTATAGATTATGCTAGTGGTAAATGGGGTGTACATTATTGTACTGAAAGAAAATATTTTCTATGTGAATTAATTAAAATACCAAATAGACGAATAAAATTACAGAAAACATTAACTAATGAAACTAAACAACAATCTATACATAGTAATAATAATAATACAATAAAAATATCCAATGGTACAATGAATATTACTCATATCCCAGTAAGTAAACATAAACTTCTTATTATTAACTTACATAATAATAATAATAATAATAATCATTTAAATCATACACAACATAATGAAACTAATATCAACTTACCATTGAATATAACAGGAAACAGTACACATTCAACAATAACAACAACAACGACAACAACAACAACCACACCGATAACAACTATGTCTATAAGTACTGAAATGACAAATGCAACTAATGTAACTGGAAAACCTGAAGAAAAATAACCGTTACATTGTCTTTTTTCTGTTTAATCAAAATATACGAGAGAAAAAATCAAAACACGGTTTGTTGATTTATTTTTTACTTGTTTTAATCATTCATTTAGTTTATTCAGTAGATAAAAGTAGTATTCATGTTTATTAATGAATTTATTATAAATAGATTGAAATTAGCATAGGTTATATGAAAAAATCAGTTTGTTAGTAACTATGTAGAAGTTGATATGCGCAGACATCAGTTCAAGTTGTTATGCCACAGTTAGCAGTCAGTGAATAAATTGTCGTATCAAATTTCAGAATAGTGAAGGTAGAAATAGAGTCAGTAGTAATGGAGATCAAAAAGGAAATTTAAGAAATTATAATTAAGCAAAAAGAAAATTTGATGAATTCAGAAGCTTAGGATTTGGAGAAAGATAAGGAATGAATGCACCTGAGCCATGGGGAACAATTTTGATCCATGTCACCCAAAGTATCTAACCATTTATTACGATCTTCACGTGGACTACAACCAGGTAGTCTGCCCCTAGTAACATGGTACAGTCAAATTGTCAGTGAAAAATAATATTGAATATGAAACGGATTTATTGAAATTAGGATGTTTTTGGATCTTCTCGTTGATTGATCATTGACTGAAAGTGACCAATCTCTGTTTCTATATGTTTCTCCTGAGTGGATTGCCTCAATATAACAATAAGTCACAAGTATTATTTGAGTTGTATTGTGACTGTCAACCGGGATCCATACATGACTCGTCAGCTAGATATACCCAATGAATCCCAGGCAAGGCGAGACGTGTATCCTGGATGTTAAAGTACAGAGCCTTTACAAGATTTACATACTTATGAGGAACGCTTTTAATGACAAACACTTCCACAGAACCCCTCAATTCATGCAGTCAAAAACTTCCGTTGGTAAGTATACCTATTTCCTTAAACCTGACTCAGAGTAAACATCTGATCAATGAGATCCTCAACCAAGTCTGGAACCAATCTGCTTTTCTGGGATTTGTCGTTGAACAATTACAGTGGGCAGCATTTTGAACACTATGTTAGTCAGGCTGATCCCTCTAGTTATTACAAGGGTATTCCCATAAATTCAAATGACTAACGATTGAGACCAGTCAAGTAGGAGTAAGTTCAGCACCCAGACTTTAGCTAATATCATTAATTGATGGTTAGCACTGACGATAAGTGTAATTTCTGAATAGAGATATCTGATACTTAGATTTGCAAAGGGTAACTTTACAAATAAGTTATCTGGAACCAGGAGATATCCGTCACCTACTGGCTCTAAGATGAACTAGCCAATCAGATAACACCAAACTCAGCAGTTAAAGTAGCTGATAACATAATTTCACAAAGATCATCCAATTTTACAAATCATTTCCATAGTTAAACTATAGATCAGTATAGCGATATATAGCTGACATGATCAGGAGTAAAGGATGGTATCCATCATAGTGAGAACATGAGCTTAAGAATTATTCTTCTAAATGAAAGAAATTATGTTGAAGGATATAAATTCTGAAATAATATCTAAACTCAATACATAAACAAAGGTCATGATCAAATACGTCTGCGGACATTTTAGAGTTAGGTCTTCGAAATATGAAGCTAGCATTATACCGTATATGGCCTTGTTTAAGTAGATAATGTTGTCTTTAGTGTTATCATCTAATCGTTTCTTCAATAGTACAGAAGCAGGCAGTCAGT
Source organism: Schistosoma japonicum (assembly GCA_025215515.1). Taxonomy (NCBI): domain Eukaryota; kingdom Metazoa; phylum Platyhelminthes; class Trematoda; order Strigeidida; family Schistosomatidae; genus Schistosoma; species Schistosoma japonicum. The sequence goes on along the minus strand of CM046067.1, from coordinate 15,558,740 downwards.
TCATGATGACGACTTTCAATTAAATATTGTGCGAAAGCCATCAACATACTGTTCGCTGGATAGATGACGAGCAGGCGAACCGATAGCTTAAACGTTGCTAATCGAATTCAGTAGGTTAGTTACTATTTCAATATGAGGCAAGATGTAACCTGTTCTACTGAATAAGATAGCCGATAGTATTTGTTTTAGATTATTATGTAACTTCTTGGATTTTAGTTAATAACTTCATCATTCTTCCAGTTTTTTTTCTTTTACAAATTTTAATAGTTTTTGTTTAGTTATTGAAGATGTTCGATTACTTTATTGTTAAAGAATAGTAACCACCTGAAATCAAATACTAGTAGATAATATTTAGTGTATCGCTGGGTGAATCGATACGTCATTGTAGACAGCATACAGATAGATATCAAGAATTTTTATTATTCGAGGGAATATTTTAATTTAAGCATTTAAAATCCCCCATTGAATATTTTCAAATTAATTTAAACAGTTATTAAATAGGATATTTAAGACAATCATTGTGTCTTCGGACTAATCCGTGTGATAAAACGAAGGTACACAGTGAAGACCCTAACCGTATAGTCTACATAAGTGAGAACATGGCTAAGACTGATAGCCAATGATATCATGAATCCACGACATATCATAATACAGCCCTACCTAACCTTCTTTCAGTCTATTCCTACTCAAGATAATAATGCACGTCGGAGATTGCGTAAACATGTCCCTCAGTTGGTAAAGATTTACAGTTAATTTACAATCTTTGCTTCATATACTGTACCTAATTCGAATATGTGGTATATTCAATTTCTAATTAGACAACGTTGCCTGTATGTCATTTAGGCAGAATTTAATAGTCAGTATTCTCGTAAACATTTTCAATTCTCAATAACTTTGTGAATGTTATCCATTTTATTTATGATGATTAGATTATTTTCAATATTATTTAACATGATTATTAATTAATTTGAATGCTGAAAATAAATGTCATTGGATAAGGTTATTGTGAAGATGTGATCAGTTTGAAGGTATCATCTATGAAGTACCTAAAAATTACAAAGAGACTTTTGTATTTGGTATGTAGCTAAGAGCAAAATTAAGAAAATACCCTTCGTCATAACTGGGATTCATCAACCGAATGTACCGATATCTCGGTATTGTTAGTAAAGGAATTTGTGGTTTAAAATAGCAAAAAGGCGATTCACTCGAAAATCACATGTTACAGAGGATTGGTTAATTCAGGTCTGAAATACTAACAACAGGAAATTACAAATTATTATCACATCTTAAATTGTGTCAAAAAAATATTTTTAAGCTGAGTAGTAATGAAGTGTCGCGAATCTCAAAGAAGTAGCTAACCCAGCTCCAGTACTCTGTTGTACTCTAATCAATCACTTAGATACATCCTACAATCCTTACTTAGCGAGTTATTGGTTAAATTATCTAAGTTTCAACCTGTAAATAAAACCTCATATCCAGTTTAATATGGTGATTAGTTTCAATACTCCCCACCCACATATAGGGAAGTACATAACGCTGTACCTAGTGAATAAGTAGTTACATCACATAGTACTAATAGGAAATATCCGGTTGAATAAAAAAATTTCACTATTAACCGAAACCAGCTACACAACTAATGAAAACTTGGAAGTATAAGACAGCTATTTCTTCTGCCACTTGGCAGTGAGTATTAACGATCGCGCCATGGGTGGAACCTAAAATCAGTCGGAAATATAACGGTTTGAATTCCTACATTAAATCAAGTCACGACCTCATCTGATGACGTTAAAGGGTAACTGCCTCACATATTCAATATGATTAAACACCACAAATCAAATCCTTTTACTACAGATTCTAAATCACTACCTGAAGCCCGTCATTAGTAAGTGCATGATTGTTACTATTTACTAAAGTCACAAGATAAATCCGTATGTCCAGTATGAAGACTTGAGTAGTGAAGTTCAATCATGTCGAATGGGAGGCAGTCACCTATCACAATGCGACGCAACTAAGGAAAACTACCCAATAACACATGAATACTAACGCTAGTGTATTTTTTTTTAGCAAACATAATTTGTTTTATTATTTACACAACGTCAACATCTTGTCATTTACAATCACGTACATAAACCAAGTGTATTATACATTAGCATATTGTTTTAAAAGAGAAAGAGTTGACAGAGAAAATAGAAAAAACAGACAAAATTGTACATACAATATACCGTGAGAACACGGAATAAGAGGTTAGATAAACTGAAGTGAATGAGTGAAAGTAGAGAACAAGTCAGATCTTTGTCTACTGATTATCATCATCTAATTTGAAATTTGTAGTTAATAGTTGTTGTGTCAGTATTTCATAAATCATTCGTTTACGTATCCCAGGCATATCATCCTATTTGTACAGTTGGTTATGGAGGAATAAAGAAGAGAATGCAATACATAAAAAGATATATATATATATATATATATATATATATATATATATATAATTATTTAGCTAAAGTTACTATCCTGTATTATCACATGGTGAAGGAATAGTTGATCTACAGTAAGATAAAGAATGAATACATCTGCACGATTTCAATCAATTCAGAGGCATGTTAGCTATAGAATAATTAGGGTTATAATATGGACTTCAACCAGGCAGTTTGTAACTGTCTACATTGCTAAGACTAACGGTCAATCATTCCATGAAGTGAGGCGACGTTTTTGTCTAGTTACATTCTGGTTTTCATCCAACCAATTCTTACACCACTCAACACTATGCATTGAAGTAGGTGTTCGTTAAATTTCGCTTCTTATTTTAGATTTCCATACGTCGAAATATAACTTCACTACAAACTTAAATTGGTTAAATATACAGTAGGAGGTGGTAACATAAAAATGATTTTTTTTTCATTTTCAGGTTTGATTGAACTATATAAGTTGAAGCGTACAATGTATATATAGCCAATAATATCCTACTTATTTTAGATAGTATTTGGTACATCCAGCTAACGAGTCACGAATGAGACGAAACGAATGTCTTGATATTCGTTTGTCAGCCATAATGCAACTTAAACAAAACTTACTTATTTTACTTTCAAAATAGTAGAAATAATTTATGAAACATGCTTTTATTGATAGAATAGTGATCAGTCAGTCAGTCAGTCAGTTACAACGTAGAACTTTGTACATGCGTACATCAGTTCAAGTTGCCATGCCTCAATTAGCAGATAGAGATTAAATTGTCGGACCAAATCCAAGAGTAGGGGAGGTAGTAACAGAGTAAGTACTAATGGAAAGGCATAGAGATCAGAGATGAGATTTGAGATAATAAGTGATTCAGTAAAGAGTAGATTATAATAAGCTCAAAAATTAGAATTTGGAGGAAGACAAGGAGTGGATGCACCTGCGCCATTGCAATCGATTTTGAGCCATATCCCCTAAAGTCTCTAACCATTTGTTACGATCATCGTGTGGGCCCCAACCAGGTAGTCTGCACCTATTAACATGGCTCAGCCCAATTGTTAATGACTTCATGGATTGGTGCCATGTTTTTGTTCATATTCACATGATCCAGATCATTAGTTCAAAGTGGAATGAAGTATGTTAAGCACTTCATTGTTAGCTACAATCATACAAATAACTTGTGATTAAATAGCGATATCAAGGTAATCTATTCAATCCTCTGAACATGGATTAATAGAGACTAATTAATTGTAGTACTTGATAACAACGGAAAATTATAAACCTATGAAAACCCTACATACAAACATAGTTTCATGAAAATTAAATAACACTTGAAACTTGATTATCCTACCTGACTAAACGTAAATGAAGCACCACGAGAGAGAAATTCACTAAATGTACACAAGAATACACCACAATCAGATCCATTGTATTGTTGAGGCACAGTGTCCTTGAATATAAATAAATATTTTAGACAGGAATAAGTTATATATAACGTTTAGTTGCATATATCTGTTCATATAAACATTTTTCATATTCTTTGTAGTTGAAATATGCATACAAAATGGTAAAGTCAATCAGTCAAACTATTCCGATAAGCACCAAAGTAGTAGCATAAGTGAAGATTTAAAAAAAATGATTAGGCATAGAGGATGTGGCAATAAAAAGAATTAATTCACGAAACGAAAAGTATGAAGTAATTCTATAGTGTAGGATGTCAGAGAAAATAAAATAGCAATACATATCAGTGGATGCTACTGATTGTAAGCCATATCACACAATGTATTTAACCAATAGTTGCGGTAATCGAAATGACTACATCCAGATTGTATCAACATAGTCCATAGCACCAGTCAATGACGTCACAGACTGATGTTACGTTTCACTTCGATCCAATATAATTTGAAGTTTTCATAAACAGATGTAGGTTACAGTATGGATACAACAAATGTTTTAAAACTAATGAAATTACCATGCCTGGAAAGTACTGAAATAAATGAAACAAATTTTGAGCCTGTGACTTAGTATCGAAAAGTCAAATAACCGTAGAGCGATTCCAGAGCGGTGATCACATTACAATAGCACTAGTCACTTTTGATACTTTTTAACATGTAAAAATACATATCTACACATTGATATACATCTAAAGGTACAAAGCCAGTTACATTGGGCGCGAAAAATGAACACTTTCGGAACGCAGCTCAGAACGCTATTATGCGTGGCTTCTGAAAGGTTAATGTAAATCTGTCTTTAACTCAATACACTTGGTCAATTTACGTCACGTTACTCTGCTAGAATCTTCCTTTCAATATCATCACTATTTCTAAATGCTTGGGCTCAAAGTGACCTAAAATTATTAAGATACTCACTATCAAAGCTTTGGAAACCTGGCAGTTCAAGCCTAATGTTTGCGTGCAGACGCAGCACATGCAAGCTCTAACGACACCTTGACCCTAATAGCTCTTTGACTTGTTTGTTGTTTTCATAGACACTTACTTATTATACTTAGTAATCAAAGTTTATACACCATTTCCAACGATTTATAATTATCACTATCTTCATAATGTGTTTCTTTAGTTTTTCTTCTTTTTTTCTTCACGTCAGTTAAATGGATACTCATTTTTCATTTTACCTATCCGTAGATTAAAACGTTTCTTCACTCAGATTATTATATAATTTTATTGATTTTTATGATACTTGAAGTTTCTGAATGCCTTTATGATGTAATTGGTATGCTGGTTTGGGAAATCGTGATTAGTTTATTGAAAGGAAAGATAGTCAAGGAGCAGTATATTCGGGTGTACAGACTATGTATTTGCCTTTTCACTTAGTAAAAGTGATTTTTCACCCCCCCCCCAACTGTTTGTAATGATATTTTTATTATAATGAATGTACTGTACCTGACCAATCCGCTTCTTCATTGATTAGTAAGATTATTGTGCCTAAGTAAAGTTGTTTCCAGCTGTATGCTAGCAAACCACATGTATAATCAGCATTCAAATAGTAATTTGCTATTCGGCACATTTATGACAATCTTCTCTTTCTGTTTTTCAATAGACCGGTATTTTGTAAAAGTCCCTACGGACATATACAATTATGCAGATATAGTAAATGATATCGTCGAAAAGTGAAGTTTCTTCAAGAAGTTGTTTTAACTTCTTTCCCAATGATAAAATCTACTATTATTAAATATTTCATTGAAATTATTAGAAATTAAAACTTAGAATAGGAATGTCTACTTCAAGCTAGCTAGTTATCATCAACGAAGTATATGTGTATATGAACGATATAGAATCTTCCACATATGCATCGGTTCAAGATGCCAAGTGTCATTAGCACAATCACACTAGTTACCTTAGTGGCAGTAAGAAAACAAAAAGTATAGACATACAGAACACAAATTAGTCCATAGAAAGAATAGTACAAAACAAATATTCAACAAAGACTCTAGAAGAGAAGTGTTTTGACTCAAATTTCTGAACTACATCAGTACAGTGAGATAAAATTAACAAGACAAATAGGAAGCGAATGGGAATAATAATAATAATAATAATAATAATAATAATAATAATAATAATAATAATAATAGCAATATCAACGATTTAATTACACAAATGAATGATTTTTGTATTAATATGACAGCAAAAGTGAAATTACCTCCGTATTAACAAATTTCCACGAGTCTGGATCTGGTAGTTCAGTGTTTCTTTTATCCAAAGATTCGTTTTTTAAATAGTCCCTTTCATAAGAAGTAATTTTAAAAACGATAACGTAAAATATAAGAAACGGAGTTGAATGGAATATTAAAATGAAATGTTCACACATAATTCATTTATCTAAGATATAAGATTCCCTTCAGAGTAATTTACAAACATTAAGTGTTGCCTTAGTAGTCAAAGCATTTGACTTTCAGCAAGAAGTCACAAGTACGAGCCCTGAACCATTTACTTGGTTTATGTAACCGTGTAGTATCACTAGACCTTATACATAGATTATGGCTCGCAAACAAGTAGATGAATATGTCTGCACCTGGAAGGTGAGTTAAAGTTACAATTATTTCATAGGCATCCATCAAACGTAGAAGTGATGATTAGGTATATGTAATACATGTCCCATCCAACTTGACTTGCCATATTTCCTTATTACCTTGTCTGTAACCTCAGTATTTCTTACCCCATAATCCTAACAATCACAAGTAATGTTTCAAAAATATTTATAATGAGATAACAGTAACTCATGAATGTCATGAACTTATTAAGACCACGTACTACCCACATTATAATAGAGTTTCCAATGAATAGCAAATATTCAAAAGCATTGTATATTGTCCATATTAATGAATCAGCCGTGATAAAAAAAAATCTGTCACAAAAGTACATCAGTCCAAATTAAGATAATATATTAATAAACATGACAAAGTAAATAGTGAGGAGGTCGAGGAGGAGAAAGGCAACACATTAGCTGCTTTTTATTAGTCATATCTACGTGTGCTTGCATGTCTTTTTGCTTACATCAAGTCATATATGCCCATATATAGCTTTCTTTGCAGTAAATGAAAGGTTCAATTTAGCAGAAATTGCTGAGAGCTATACGAAATCATAGTTAATGTCTGTCATTACGTAACTGTTACCAAACTTTACAGAAAAATACAGAACAATCGATATAAAAATTAATAGCAAGGAGAAGCTTTGTGAAATCAGATGTACTTTTTTAATAAAGAACATCTCTACACAAAACATAGAAAACAGACGTGATACTTAACGAATTATCACATGATTAACTTACAGCTGTCTTCCATAATGCAACAAATAACAGATCAAACAATTATTGCAACTACAAAAACTGTAAAAAACTAGTCTTAAACGAATACTGTTCCTAAAGCTGTATTGTAGGTGGTAAGTGAAATCCAGCATGTGCGTTTCGTCATATTTCGGACTCGTCTGCTGGCAATATTCATACCAGAACATTAACTTAATCCATTCGTGTTAAATACCACCTCGTTATCAACAAAGCTACTTAGTCCAGACAGCTATATTTATGCAACGAAAGAAAGTACATCCTGCTGACTAATCCAGAATAGGACGAAATGCGCTTCCTAGATTTCGTTTGCCAATCACAGTCCTACTTTAATCATATACACGAATTAAAACCGTTCCGCCCAGAATACACAATCTCAGTCCTGAACAACATCCACGGAAAGATACAAACACTTTCCAACTTGATAGTATTGTCCTTAGAAAAACTTTAGATAGATGTAAGTGGACTAATAACTTAAAAGTTTGGATTGGACCGCTTTTGAAAACGTTGCAACGAAAAAAAAAACTTACATCAACTGTTTCAAACATTTCATATTTCCAGAACCCATTGAATCGTAATATGTTATCGATTTAGCGCGTAAGTCAACACACTTAAAAGGACAATTTTTGAAAAAAACATATAATTAAACGTAGATAGTCGTAAATTATGAAACAAATCACAACACAGATTAAATAATAAATGTTATATCTAAACCTTTTGGTCACTTTTCTATTCATTTTAGTTAGTATTGAGTAGAAGACTGAAATTTTCGTTAGACTTCACTCCAAGCCCTGACTTTTGTTATTTCTGTGTTTTGCATTCAGTAAGTTGGGTTGTGTTACACTGAATATGTTTATATAAGGTAGATGCGGATAACTCAGGATGTTCGGAATGATATCTATGATGGTAATTATACATTAAAAAGGAAGGACATTCTTATTGAATAAGAGAAAAGAAACATGGAATTCTAGACACTCCACACTTATTAGACAATGAAAATGTTGCAGATAACCTCAGCTCAAAGGCGTCTAAAATAATAATTCAGCAAATGCATACACTAAAACAGGAATTTAAATTAATGTGACACACTATACGATGAATACTTATTAAAAGTAAGCGACGTGAAATCAATTGAAAGCCAATTCTGAAAGGTAATATTAGACAGATATACAACTAACAATAGTATTTGTAAGGCATTACTAATTAGTCACTACAGGATAATTATTCCGTTAAGATCTAACTAATAAAGGTGAAATTCGTGTAACTGACTATGAGCCACATTCTATAATAGTGATACAAGAGATTTATTTAAATAGAAGTAAACTCAGAGTGATATGAAAGCCAAAGGTTTTAACCACTAGGACGCTCCTTCAACTATCTCATCAAACCACTACTTACAGATAGTTCTGATGGAAGTTATCTTTTAGCTGAATCATCTAAATTTGTCAAAGTAATTAAATTTCATTTTTAATTAACTAATAATAACACTATTAATGTTACGGAGTAATCAATAATAGGTTTATAAACTCATAGATCTTCAAGAAATACTTTTTGTGAAACAGCTAGAGACAACGATAAGCTACTTAGGATGAAATAAGTAGATTGATAGTCAGTTCTTACACACAGTGCATCAAAGTAGAAGTATCAAGCCATTAAACCACCGCTCAATTTAGTCAAGACAGAGATACATGATGGTTAAGGCGACCAACTTCCAGCCATTAAGTTCCAAGTTCAAACTACAATTCACATGTAACTAGGTGGTAGCATCACTAACTCACTGGATGAAAACCATGCACAAGAAATCTCTATCTAGTAAGTTCGTAATAATAATAATGATAATACTTTCCAGTTACTTACACTTAAACACCAATGCATTCCTCTGTCATGAATTGGAATAAGTATAATATCTTGATCAAATAATTGTATCTGTCTTGTCCAACGTCGCACACCTGAATAACCTCCACCTGTTGCAGCCGTTAACTTAGCATAAAAGAATGTTGACAAAACAGCGATACGAGGCAAATTTGTTTGACGTTGACTTCGGTGTTGTAATAATTGTAAATAAAAGTTAATTACCTGGAAAAAAAAACAGAGTCAAAGATAATTATCAAATAAGGAATTCCGCAAAAGTATTGATCAGGGAAAGACGACAGTGATTGCTATTTTAGAACACTTAATTATTGCTGGTCATCCGAATAAGACAGATTAGTGTTTTAAAGTTTTCTACATGATGAACAGAAACCTACTAAAGGCAAGCATGTTTTAGTCTCATATGTATTACTGAAGCTCCTCCCCCTCTATTCGACACATTAACGGTTAGTATATCATTACTCATTATGAACTACGGTTAATTCATTGTGTGTACGTTACTCCAGTTCACATTCACTTTTACTCCTATTTTGTATTCATGTTTCTTGATTAGTTGACAGTGCGGTCAGGTCTTATATATATATATATATATATATATATATATATATATATATATATATATATATATATATATATAAGAATGTGTGAAATATAATGTAATTCTGTCTGGTTGGTCTATCGCTTTATGTTTTTCTATCTCCAGCTTCGGACTGAGTGGCCATACGGCAGACGCGCAGCGATCGACTAGGCACGCAATTAGCGTTCGATATTTCAACAGTTTTTATCGTCATAACAGTCGAACCAATTTCTCAATGTTCATCACTGAATGGGTGTTTTTCACTGATTGAAAAAAATGATTTTCTCTTAAAAAATGACCATGTAATGTTGGATTGTATATGCTTACACTGACAATGTGAATAATGCTTCTATTGGTAGTTGGTTACGGGACAAACAATAACTATGAGAAGCTCTATTCTAGTGCATCTAGTCAGTATAGGTCACAGTATCGACATGAAGTTAGCTTACAAACTTATTAACAGGATTCCAAAAAAAATCATGTTTTTAAAATTGACGTCACTAGGGTAGTGTTAAACCGATAATTGTATCCTTGTTGATGTTTAAATTTAGTTCCAACCTTCCAACAGTGATGTTTTCGGTGAAACTTAATAAATTCGACAATATTTTTTGCATTGTTTAAATTAAAAGACCTTAATCTGTCGAATCAGTGTTCACTAACAAACAGATTATCGGCAACGATAGCGCTGAAGGCGAATTTATTTTTCAGTTTTAAATGCTTGGGGGTAAAGAATGACCCGAAGATGAACCCTCTTTTCTATCCTCTTAATGTAAGCGCCTTGAAACGTACATGTAAACACAATTGGGGATAACAAGAACTGAAAATTCGTCTACTTTGTCTTTCTAAATGAGACTAGTTCAGCAGCTGAATATATACTCTTGGATCAGTTTTACAACCAAGTTGTAGAAAGACTGGTTTTCTATCAAATGCAACATATTTCATCCCTTTGATTACTGTTTTCTGATACATACTGAACTTCAGTGGGTTATCATTATCTCGCAGATAATTTTCAATTACGGATAATCCCTCTTTAACTTTCTTTGAATATAATTTCTGTAAGTGATTAAATAGTGTTCTAGAAAAAGTTCTTCAATAGCTTACCCAGTATAAACTGTCAAAATTCAAATACAACACATTTCAAATGTTTTCACACCAAATACCTCACTGAACTTAGCGATTTGCCTCGTATTTTAAGTATTCCTTACTCTGTTAATCTATCTATTTTTTACAATTGTTATTACACTACATTTGATATCAATTTTCCTTTGTGAAGTAGAGTGTGGATCAGTAGATGCGATTGGCAATACCTGTCTCACTTATGATATGATTGTACTCCACTGAACACGACTTCTTATTCGAACTTCAAGAACATCTTGAAGTTAATTACCAGTGACATAAATGATTGCAGTTAGATTGAAGTGACATTGTGACATCTAATTCCGCTGTTTGTATTCGTCATAGATTGGTCTCAGGTAGAAACTAATGGAAACCATAAGCATGTAGCCTTGATTCCATCTGGAGGGATCGAACCCAACGCCATTAGGTTTCAAGGAGAATGCTTAACCATGGAAACCACTCAGCCGACGTTAAATGGTAAGATTTTAAACACTTCGGTTAATTTTATCAATCTCTACAAAACCATCTCAAATCAATTTTAACCGTCAAAAATCTTGTAGCAACATGTTTTAAATTTTTCTTCTAGAATCTTGTGTAATTACTGCCTTCCTCCTGATTCATCATTAATATGTACTATGATTCCGAGGTTGTATTTGACTCCACTCAAATTGTCTTTTTACGTCTTAATAGGGGATATCTATATCTACAGAAAGAATGCTAGCTTAATGTTACTTGGAATAAAAAAAAGTTGGGATAGCAGAGAACACATTATAATACAATTTGTGGAAAAAAATATGCTGGAGGTTAACTAGGACATTATTACGTAGGCCTAACCACGGCTGACCACGTAACGTAATGTTAGTTGTCGAAAGAGTAGAATGAAAGGAAACCAGGAACGACTAGAAAAAAATGTAGCAGTCCTTGAAACCAGTAGTTATCAGTCTAAATAATGTAGACTACCTGGTTGGGGTCTAATGAGATGACTACAATCAATGGTCAAAATCAGTTGTAATGGAGTAAGTACATTCACTTCATGTTCCCCCTCTCGGATATATATATGGTACGTTTCGAGTTTCATATGAGTCTGACTGACTCAAATTGACATATTTAGAAGAAGATATGTGATTGGTTAATATAGTGTGACAGACATATGAGTTAATGGCTAGATCTTACATATATATCTTATATATTATTGGTTTATTATTGTTGTAATACATGCGTGTGAGTGACTAGTTGGCTTCTTGATAAATCAGTCGGATTATTGTGCCTGAGCAACAGATTAAGGCAAGACTGGGTACTAGCTGTAGGATAAAGCGCTGCAGATAACAAGATCGATAATATCGGCCATCCCTGCTCAGATACAACAGTAGCGACAGCTACAACATAAATGCAGTTAAAGAATGAAAATAGACATGTAACATACTGTAGTCAATCTCGAGCTAGGTCACATTTAATATCAGTAACCATATTACGCTTATCAAGCAAGCTTGAATTAAGGAGTTTACATATAGTTCATACCAGTAATAATCAGTTACAAGTTAGTTGATCACAATATCGAGTGACATCACTAACTATCGCTTTGTAGTAATCACTAGTGTTAATCTGAAGAATATGGGGGTTTGGCACTTCCCAGTTGCCCATTCCATGAGAGAATACCATCTGAGGCAGCTGAAAATTGACCTGGATCAGTAGTAACGTCAGCCATACATCTATCTTTACGATTTCAAATAGACTTATCTGGTAATGGTAGAACCTAACGGAACGAATGTTTCAACCGAAATTGAATCATCACGATATGCAAGCCTGGATACCATGTCGAGGTAGCAGGTGTTGTTAAATGTGATTTACAAATCGCTTACTGCAAAGTGAAATCTGAATCAACGATAAAATGACTAAATTTATGTATATAATCATGAAACTGACCATATCGCTCAACCAGTTCGTTCCAGTCAATGTCATTAATTCACGACGTGTAACAACTAATTTAAATTTATCCACAAGTACCTCATCTGGAGAGCCAGTACGAAGAGCAGCTTCAGTCTGAGCTATTTGAGACGCAGTCAGAACTAGAAGTAGACCAAAAAAATAACGAAAAACAGGAAAATTAAATACGAAAATTGATCTTTTAACGAAAGCTTTTCTGAGGTACAGCAACAGATCGAAAGAGTTGTCCAGAGACAAAAAAACAATAAACAAATTGTGCCTTTCAAAGTAGATTATTCAAGTAATAACGGCTTAAAGGAACCAGCTTTACTTTCCAGTTGCCTTTCGAAGGTATATTGCTACATGAATATCACCGTTGGTGTCTCTAATAATAAAGAGACAGTTAACTGAACTATATCATTCCCGGTTTCGGTCATTATCTTGACGTAATAGATGTGATTAACTATACTAGAGATATCAGACGGGACATTTATTCCTTGAACAACAGCTTATCAAAAATGGAAGGAGGATGAGGAAAAATTCATTTCTAGCGCACATATATATTGATCCATGTATTTCAAGTACCAATAATACGCTTCGGAATCCTACTGTAAATTAACGAATCAGGAGTAACAATGTTACACTGACAAGTATAAGTAATTATTCAGAAAAAAGCTATGTAGGAGGAATATCAGATTTGTTGAAAAAAATTAATGCGGTATAAAGATGAATTATAAACACAGTAAATAAATATTGTTCGCTTGTATGTGTTAAAAGCATCTTAAAAGAGTATGTAGACAAAAGAGGAATAACATCGGGACTTACAATGGCTAGTCACTAAGTAGAGACCCATTTTATATTCGTCTAGTCCTTAGAGTTAGCTGAGTTCTACAGATTAAGTTGGAATGTAGTTGCTTGTCTAAGTAACTTGATATGAAAAACAAGCATCCGACAATTACTGGAATATTAAAGGTCTCCAAAAACAAATTTCATTCTGGATTGTACCCATAATAATTTTAAAAGTAAAATGCTAAATGCAAAGACATTTATGTATCTTGATTTCAATTCATATTAGAGGCATAAGGGCTACTGCTACTAATACTATTATTATCGGCGGGGGGGGGGGGGAGGGTATTTATACCGAAACATCATTCGAAAATGTTATCCAACAGTTCGTTCTTAAAATACAATCTGATGTATCTGTTGATTTCACATCTATGCTATGATAAAAGCATTTTCAAAAATACACTCAACGAAACTTACCAATTCATACGTTTGAAGAAAACAGTCAAATCAAGTGGGACGTGAATTTCAAAGAATGGATTAGTGATTAAATAACGCCAAACCTAGGAAAATAATGCCTTGTAGTTTAGTCGTTGGTCTATTCTTAATTAGATTACTGCCAATAATTTCAACAGATATACATGGGACATTTAAGACGTATGATTATTAGTACAGCCTTGTTACCGTAGTAGTATTCATATTACTATGAACTAACTAGATAAGCGATATTAAACTTTTCACAGTTATTATGTTATTAACATCTAAATTATAAATGGACAGTAAACAGTGAACAGTAGGAAAAAAATTAGTCATACCGGGAAGACTTGGTACTTTAGGCTCTTTGACTTTGACAGGTTTGTATGGTAGTTCAATAGGAATAGGTTCAGGTGCCAGATATGGATCTTTTAGAATAGGAGGTGTTCTTAATAAACAAGCAAGTCTCTGTTCGAGATTGTCAATACGTTCTTTCTCAGCCAAAATTCGCTTTAAAAATTAAATGATGGATAAAAGTGATGAAAAACTTGTAAAAATTAGTTAATTATTGAATACTGTATTGCATAGAAGTAACCTGCAAAGACTGATGAACAAATTTTTAATTTAGTCTTGAAGCAGAAATACTAATTATTTTCATCATAAGCATTTTAAAAAAAATCTGCAGCATGTTAAAGAACGACGTAGGACAATTATGATTAGTCTGCTATTAGATCAGCATATATGAAAGGAATACATGAAACTGAGTCAGTAAATATATTTTGCAAGTTACACCATGAACTAACTGTAGCTAGAATTAATTGGGTCCTACATCAGTGATCCGACAGGTATGTGCTCGCCCTTACTCTTGAAGATCCTGAGTGTTGTCACAGTCTATTATGCTACACGTTAAAATGGTTTATTTTCCTATGTATGCATTTTATTACAGATTGAAACTTTGTACTTGAGTAGCATAAAAGTCTATGGTACTTTACATTTATTCATTGTATAAAAATGAAAATGAGGAACGAGTATGAGCATTATTATGAGAAGTCATTTACACAAAATTAAGACGAATACAAACAACACACAGAATACCAATCTCCACGAAACTACTTCAAAATCAACCATAATAATCAGCTTACTAGTAACTAACTTCAAGATGTTCCTGAAGTTCTAGTGACAATGACTGATACAATTCAGACTTTTTGGGAGAGACACTTATCACCAATGACATTGAATGATCGTCGCGCTAATATCACGAATTAATGAAGGTGGAAATTCTACCATTGGACCCCGACAAGTCAGTGGTGTAAATGATTAGGGGCTCGTAAACCTGAAGGCTGTGTTCGATTTAATAGCAGGATCAAAGGTATGCATTGTTGAGGAGTTCCGTATTAGAACGAAACAGTTGTCTAATGTGTTCCTTGGTTTTAAATGGTACCCTATCAACGTCAATATAACGCTCTCGAATATGTAACCCAACATTAAACAACTGTATCTACTTTCTGACGAAAAATTTTACAGTATCTACGAAGTGCGATTTCCAGAAAAAACAAATTTGGAAAATTGCATAAGATTAACAAATCTACATTATGAATAGATATCTGTTTAAAGTCTGAAGTCATATGATATTATTATTCACATTAATTTTAAGTTGTGTGTAATATTTACTTCAGTTACAACGTAGAACTTGGTACATGCGTACATCAGTTCAAGTTGCCATGCCTCAATTAGCAGATAGAGATTAAATTGTCGGACCGAATCCCAGAGTAGGGGAGGTAGTAACAGAGTAAATACTAATGGAAAGGCATAGAGACCAGACATAAGATTTGAAGCAGAAAAAAGGTCATTTAGTAAAGAGAAAATTATGAGAAGCTCAAAAATTAGAATTTGGAGGAAGACAAGGAGTGGATGCACCTGTGCCATCGCGAACGATTTTGAGCCATATCACCTACAGTCTCTAACCATTTGTTAAGATCATCACGTGGGCCCCAACCAGGTAGTCTGCATCTATTAACATGGCTCAGCCCAATTGTCGATGACTACACGGACTGGTGTCATGTTTTCATTTGGCCACCCCTAGCTTTCTTCCAGCCTACTCCTACAACAGACAACACTGCTCGTCGAGGTAGACGGTGGTCAGGCATACGCAACACGTGTCCTAACCACCTCAGACGGTGAAGATTCACTACTTCATCAATAGACTTACCGTATTTACCTAGTACCCTATTCCTAACCCATGCATTGCTTACTCGGTGGTCCCAGCAAACACGAGCAATGTTTCGGAGACATCTATGATCGAATACTAGGAACCTACGGATATCCTCTATCCTTATAGGCCATGTTTCACATCCATAAAGTAAAACGGATCTGACTGCTGCACAGTAAACGCGTCCTTTTGTCAGTAAGCGAATCTATCACCTACACCACAAGTGACGCAGGTTGGCAAAAGCCGATCGGGCCTTATGTATACGTGCCGAGATTTCATCGGACACTAAACCGTCAGGATTGATGAGGCTCCCGAGATAAGTAAAACGGTTAACACACTCAATAGTTTCGCTACCTACCACTAACTTTGGTGCCGAATTAAGCCAGTCCTGAAGTAGCATTTCGCATTTGGATGGGAAGAATCGCATCCCAAACTTGTTTATATTCCTGTTTAGGGTTGTCAAAAATTCTGCATGTTGTCAGCATCTTCACTCAGTAGAACTATATCATCGGCATATTCTAAGTCAGTAAGTTTATCTCCTGGAAGGAGGTCAACCCCAGAGAAATCAGACGATGGCAATGTTAACTTTAAAAGTATGTCCATGATAAAATTAAATAAAAATGAAGAAGGTGGACAACCTTGACGAACACCACTAGAAGTGATCAATTTCGACGACAATCTGCCATAAGCTCTAACACGACATGTGATGTTCGAGTAGAGAGCTTGTATAAGGTTAACGTACTTCTCCGGTACGCCTTCCAGTGATAGACATTGCCACATAACCTTACGATCAATAGAGTCAAACGCCGCCTTAAGGTCAAGGAATACAGCTATTGTTGGGCGTCTGAAAGTGTGCCTATGTTCCAGAACCTGCCTAAGTGTGAATATTTGGTCTATACAACCACGTCCGGGTCTGAAACCACCTTGGTTTTCTCGAGTTTGCTCTTTACGAGCTTTAGTTAGACGTCGAAGTATTATTGAAGGTAACATTTTAGACACTATGTTCGTTAAACTGATTCCTCAGTAATTGTCACACGAGGACTTCTGTCCTTTCTTATAGACCGGAATGGTTAGTGTTCGAGACCAGTCAGATGGGATTACGTCTAGTTCCTAAATTCTAACCAAGATCTCAGTTAATCTCGATGCTAAGGCTGGACCACCTTCCTTAAATATCTCAGGGGTCAATCCATCTGGTCCTGCTGCTCTCCCTTGCTTTAAGTTTCCTATAGCCTTCTCAACCTCACTGAGACTTGTGGGACCAATGTTAATCTGCCATTCAGATTGTTTGGGGATGGTGGGCAACTGGGATGAGGCCAAAGGCCAGTTGAACTGTTCCCTAAAGTTTTCTGACCATCGGTATAATCTTCTGGATTGACAGTGAATAGTGGAACCATCTTTTTCGGAGATAGTTTCACTTACAGCTGGGTTTCTGATACCCGTTTCCTTGATAAGTCTGAACAGTTGCCCACTGTTACCTATTGCCGCTGCCTTTTCCATCTCTTTAGCTTTCGCCACCCACTCCTGCTCAGATCATTGCGTAAGCTTTTGATTAGTTTGTGTTTAAGTTGCCTACGTTCCTCATCATGTTCAGAACCAGACGGGATGTGTTGCCGAGTATCTATCAGTTCAGTAGATGCAGCTGAAATCCACTGAGTTTTCCTAACCTTTTGGTCTAGTTTATTAGTAGATATAAAGAATCTCCAATGAGAATTAGACTGTGGTTTTCACAGTGTCTAACAAATGTATTCAACACTAATCGAGGTTATGCAGTTATTTTTGAAATAAATTCAGTACCTCATAACTAAACCTAGTGTAAAGCTTACCTGTTTTTCCCAGAATCGTATGTTCGCCTTAGCTAACTCACAGTCTCGTTCAAGTATTTTCTTTTTAGCTTGATAGCTTGACGTTAAGTTGTTAAGCCATTTATCCGATAAGTAGGGGGATTCTGAACAATTTTCAAGCCATGCACGAGCTTTTGAATCTCTGGTATCTGGAGACGCGACAAATAAATTTCGATTTTTTGTACCTATCAAAAGATGAAGATGCTATAATAGTGAAATAGCTCAAACTGAAATAGTTTCATCAAGCATTAAGAGAATAAACTGAGAAAGAGGTTTCTGTAAAACCGGTTTTCATGGAAGCAAAAATAGTAATCTTTCATAGCAAACTGCTTGTCAGTCATAGACAAGAACAAATAAAATGGAGCTTAGGAGAAACAGGAACATTCGCAACCCTTTTATTAGGACAGCTATCAGGTAAATTTCCAGTGATAAGCTGCTCTTAAAACAATAAGGTGGTTAGGTGTTTAAAATGAGAAACTAATTAAATAACATAAAAAATAATGCTAACTGAACACCTTACTTTAAACCTGAAAATGTCCACCTCCTGTGTCAAGGGTTTTAAAAATACAAAGCTAATGCATTCAAAACTACTTATAAAAAAGTTCAAGTGTGATCAGTTGTCGTTTGGGCTTTGAAGTTCCATTTCCTGTCAAGAACACTTCCAATCCAGATTTTCTTCATATATTTCAGAAAAATAACTCTTCTACTATGTGATCGGCAGAGAATTGTTCACTGATCTCATATCACTAACAGGACTTGAAAAATAATTGAAATAATAACAAGACGTTGTAGCACTAGTCAACTTCTGCTTCTAACGTGCAATATTTTAGAAAGGCGCTGTTTATTTAATCGCTTCTTATGAATCAAATAAATAACAGGTCACAATTCGCAGAAAAACTCCTTAAATAGTACAGGTACTTTAAGTAAAAGCATGACGAAAGTGGCTAAGTAGCATGACAACTTTTCACTAGCTAAGTAGGGTTATACGATATTAGTAATAAACCTTTATTCACTGGGCATTTATGTAAATCTTAGCTACACAAAAGAGGCTAAACATTAGGTTTACCTCAACCACTTACTCAGAATACAATAAGTTACAGTAAAGCAGTGACACGAAATTATTTAGAGGTGTAAGCATTTCAGAAGAAGGATGATTGAAACGAAAAACTTCAACTTCAATTAGATTATCATCAAGCCTGGTATCAGAAAAAACATTATCAAGCTTAAAACAATCAGTTAACTTACTAGTGTGATTAATTGTCTGGATTCGACTGTGTGGAAGAATCGGGGAAAGATTACATCTAGAAATAAAAAAGATGGAGAGCATTAGGAGGTTAGCAAATAAGAAAATTAGTTGAATAAATTGAAAGAAGGAAATAAATAATTTAAGTACATAGGACATAATGAAATCATAGGCCATTACTTACTAAGAGTGCATGAAAAAAAATAACATTGGAGTTCCAACTTCCAGTGGTTCTGATATGCGGGTTTCATAAGTCTCAAGAGATGAACTAATATTATTAATGAGATGGATTAAGACATTAGGTAGACTCAGGCGACCGGATATATAAGATTATATCGGTCTCAATTGTTGATCATCCCAGGTTATAAAGACATAGATCCCGTTGAGGTAACTACTAAAGAACTAGCCTGGTTAATACCGTAATCTTGATTGCTGTCGGAGATATAAGGGAGCTTATCACTTCCTGGTTGTCTACACCACCGAAGGGTTCTTCTTCATGAGCAAAGTAGAATCAGCAGAGTCTTGATGACGTAGAGACGTGGTCATAGTCCAAGAGACAACTGCTTGAGACCGGTCACACACGCCCTTTTGTGAATAGTTCGTGACAAACTAGCTCCGTACTTGTTAGAAACTTGCCAGTCATGGAAATCTGAGGAGTAGGATGAGGTGTGCATTTTAAGGTATATCATTTCTAATTTCTCTTCCGTTGTAAGAAAGCAGCACTGTTGTAATGCTGATTGTCCGAGTCAAACAACGTTACATTCCTGTACAGGTGGTAGTATGACTTTAAGTCCAGAGGTTAGATTCACTGGTTTTAGTTTTATCACTTATCAAACAACCTATCTAGGATGGCAAAACAATTGTTCTAGCTATTAGATTTCGATTGGCTCATTGAAATAAGCAAGCCCGACTACTACACGAAGGTAGCAACTAAGGTCAGGAGTATGACAAACAGATAGTAGGATAACAGGTTCCACAATCGATAGAACGTTGTTTGGGAGTAGTCGGTGGGAAACCACTAAACCTGGGTTTCGGGCTGTTTACCAGTCATCAGCAAAGTAAACCTATAATCTTTAGGAGGTGCTTATGCTCCTCAGTGGGTTCGATCTCAAATCTGTGATTAGTACCACTGAGCTGTTCAGGTTGATGAGCCTTCCAACTCTACATAGTGCCAATGATGTTGAGTTACTCGGACTAGTGACTACATAACAATTAGATCAATAGAATTCGATCAGCAGTATAAAGGACTTAACAAACAATAGGTTGATCACTAGTCAGTGATCAACGAAAGTTCCACAATCATACAAAACGAAATAAGATGAGGTCAAGAATCATGTAGGTAAGTGTTACGAATTACCAAGACGGTTAGATTACTTAAATTCCCTTTTACTTGAGCGACTAGATAGCTAACAGCTGGATCTAAAAATGTCTTGTATTTATACTCAGATACAAATATTCGACCAATCAATAGGAACAAATGAATCAGATACAACACATACATCAGAAACAGTACCTAGTGAAAACCCTGAATACAATATGAAAAGGCGAATGCATATGTATGTCACAAATGTCTATACACTCGAATATCATCATCATCATCATCAACGTAGAACCTGGCGAATACGCCCATAGGTTCAAGTTACCATACCATATTAGCACTACGAGATAACAGAGGTCATATAATAACAGAATACAAGAGTAGAGAATAAAAGTGTGCAGAAAATGATGATAGGATTCAAGATTTAGATGAAGTTAAAGAATGAATACACTTGCGCCACTGTGACCGATTCTCAGCCGTGTCACCAAGTATCTCCAGCCATTTATTGTGACTAACACGCGGACACCAACCAGGTAGTCTGCATCTACCAACATGGCTTAGATCAGCAGTCAAAGACTTCATGGACTGATGCTATGTTTTGCTTTGGCCGCCGCTACCCTTCTTTCATCCTACTTCAACCCTAGCCAACATCGCGCGACGAGGCAGGCGATAATCAGGCATGCGCAATACATGTCTTAGCCATCTCAGTCGATAAAGGTTAATGACTTATTCGACTGATTTACCATATTTCCCAAGAACATTTAGTCTAACTTCTATATTACTTATTCTACTGTTCCGCGATATACGAACGATGCTACGAAGATTTCTATGGTCATAAACCTGAAGTCGACGGATATCTTATGCTTTCATAG
This sequence comes from Schistosoma japonicum, assembly GCA_025215515.1. Lineage (NCBI taxonomy): Eukaryota > Metazoa > Platyhelminthes > Trematoda > Strigeidida > Schistosomatidae > Schistosoma > Schistosoma japonicum. The sequence continues at coordinate 15,537,267 of CM046067.1, read as the reverse complement.
CCCACGTTTCGCAGCCATATGTTAGGACGGTGCGGACTGTTGCACAGTACACCCAGCTTCTAGTTGGGAGATGGATATCTCACCTGCACCACAAGTGGAGTAAATTGTCCAATGCCAGTCGGGCTTTCTGAATCCGTACTGAGATTTCGTCAGACACCAACCCACCAGAGGTGATGAAACTTCCGAGATAAGTGAAGTGGTCAATGCATTCAATTACTTCACTTTCTATCATTAATCTAGGTGGAGGAGCAGGCCAGTCCTGGAGTAATATTTCGCATCTAGAAGGGGAGAAGCGCATCGCGGACATAATTGCATTGTTACTCAAGGGGATCAGGAGAAAGCATATTATCAGTGTCTTCACGAAATAAGACTAAATCGTCTGTGTATTATAAGTCGACGAGAGGACACTTGAATATGATACTGCACATCACTATTAACTGACCAATCACAATTCCTAAGGCCGGTATATCAGTAACAATATCCAAAAGACGTTAGGATAATATGTTTACTTTCGCTACATTAGGTCAGTGGTTGGGGAGCGTAACTTCTAACAATAAAGTTTCAAATCCCGGCCCCACTTTATCTACTTAAGTTTAAACAAACTAGTGGAATAACTAGCCTACATATTTCGAGTGTAGCTCAAAGTAAGGCACGTAAATGTGTACCTGGTAAATGAAACCATTTTTACCAGAGCTAGGAGGGATAGGAACAGTCACTGAAGTACAACATGGTAATAAAGTGAATATAATGATGATCAGTGAATGAACCGGCACCATGAAAAATGTATTTAGAACATTTCGAAGATATAGTGATAATTTACAGCTTATCTATGTTGATAACACAGAACGAAATTGCCAATAATGAAAATAATAAATATTAGGATAAGTTAGAAGTATAATAAAAGTATAATTACTTACTGCCGTAATAAGGAGGAGCGCTGATCCTTCCCTTCGTCATCCAAATTGATAGTGATGGTACCACATAAATTAGCAGAAGGTTTGGGAACGGGAGTTTCAGAAGATGAAGCCTTGTCTAAAAGCCGTTGATACATCTGTCTTTCTGAAGAAATATGATTATTCTTTAAAGATGACTTTGAATGTCCACTAAACGGAGTAGAGCTGAAAAGGTTTGACTGGTTCATTTTTTGCGAGTGAGTACAATTATTTGATACAAAACTCTGAAGTAAATAATGACAGATATCACCAGGTCTACTCAATGTTTTCAAACTAACTAATGGTAGCTGAAACAAAAGTTGGAAAACAAACGGTAGGAATACAAACAAATCAAGCAAAATATGTGTGTACGAACATAGCAAATCATTCTTACATAAATGTCCTCCCGCCATGCATACATTTTACCACTAGTATAAGCACAGGTAACCTCATTAAAAAATGAAATCAACCATGTATTTGTAAAGATTGGCATAAACAAATCCAAACAAATATAAATATCAAATACTCAAACTACTCTATTTACGTTACACACGTTCAAAGTGAAAAATATATTTTAGATGCTTAAAAAAACTGATATTCGTTAAATATCTTAATCTAGATAATGACAAGGACAAAGTACAAAAATGATGTCATCAAATATACTACAGATGTGGCAGATACCAGTCTGTGGTAGTGACATATTAGACTTTAAATGTCAAGTGAACAGATGGTGATATTAATAATGAAAAGTCCAAGGTAGCTACCTGGGTGTTAAACCTTAGGAATAGCGGAAAAATATGTGAATTACTAAGAAAATTGCATGCTAAGCAGTGATTAATAGGAAGATGGCTAAACCAACAAACCATTAGTGTAAAAGTAAAGGTAATAAGAAGTATGTAGGTTAATCCAACTTTTTAATGAAAAAAATCTTTAAAACTGTCGTGAAATAAGACATTTCCAAATACGTGGTCATATAATGATAGGTATTTCTATCAGACATATGAGCTTGATGGGTTGAGCGAAAAAAAAAAACTGATGAGAGCATGATGCGCGCTTCCAAGCAGCCAAACAGAAACCTATAAGGAGTACCGTATTAATAAATTGTAAAGAATGCACTTGTCAGTTTGACGAGATCGCAGTGTTTATCTAGTCTTTGAAACCAAAAATGGAAAATCTCTTCATGAGCTGCAAGTTAGGCTAAATTTACATAACTCAGGCTCAGAATTAAATTATTACAAGTGAAAATTAAACCGAAAATACTATGAGCCTCATACCAAGTTCCTATAACAGGAAGTTCCATGGGTCGTGATGTTGTTGCAACTGACTTGAGCATTAGAATTCAAACCATTCCGAGTGAAAAATCGGTCGTAAACACTTGGAACTCGAGATGAACTAGTAGTGAAAGAATTTAAAAAGTCAATGGTACTGATTTTACCATAACTTCCGTCGTTTTGATTCAGGACAGAACGATGTTTCGCCTTCCGAACCGCAAACAGGGAAAGGGGTTCGAAAGGAGAACCCCGCTTCAGTTTCCTTCATTGCGCCACATAGGTCACACCAAGGCTGAGTGGTTTTGTGCACTAAAACAAAATCCTTATGAAAAGTTAGAATTAAACTGTTAATGATTTTCAGCAATCATTACGATATTAACTAACGATTTAGAATGACTATTAGTAATACTAAAAGCTATTAAGCTATTAAACTAAATGAATTCAGAAGTTAATGTTAATTATATCTTTTTGACTGAGTTCATTTAGACATGATCTATAAATGCTGCAATAGTAGATATTTAAACACAGTTAACCTAAAGAAATCTGGTACCTGCCCAGTAAAGAAAACCTTATCATAAGCTTATTGTCAATTTTTATGCGCCAATATAAAATTATATATATGTACTTAAATCCTTGTCATAGTATACGATTTTTCCATGACAGGGTTTTCTACGCCACTATCATGTCTGTTTTTCTTGCAAATGTATAATGAGCTTCACAAGATTTGTCTTACAATCATATGACCCATTTTGAATGTCCCCACATATGTTTGTGTCTTAAACGGTCTGTAGCGGTAAATATTTTTCAAAATAAATAGTTGCATAGGCTTTCGACATTGATGCTGACCATGTTTATTTTAAAGGACACGACTAACTGAAGGTGCGCGGTAACGCATCACCACCAAATCACGACATGACGCACTGTAGGAAGCATCTGTCTTTCTAGTTTGCCAGCCTATACATTACTATCCCGTTGATGCTCCATTCACAATCAATTATAACTTCTCATCCATCCTTCATTGCCTTTAAAATTTCTTATTATTCGCAAGAGTGGGTTCAATCACAAGAAGTTGCTTTGGTAGAACGACAAACGTAACCTGGGAATATATGAGATGCCTTTCAGGTCTTTAAGAAGGCATAGTCCTGTTAATTCTCTATCTACCAGTTTTTGATCAATGAGCTCCATGCTTTGTTAAAACAGTTAATCAACCACTAACGAAGATAACTGCATAACTAGTCTGATCGTGGGACGTGGCATTCTGCGGATAACGTGGACAATTTCGCTACTTTCCTGGTAACATCAATAGTAGTTTTTGTTTTTTATTGCTAAGAAGAGAAAGAACTAGTTATTTCTTCACGTAATTATTCTCATTTTTGCTATTTTACATTAAATTGTAAAGTAAGTGGTAGCCGGTTCAGCTGTTTATTTCCTTCGCTCTGACCTTGCTAGTTGTGATTGGTTGTAGTGTCCTTTTAGTGTGCTAATTACTCAAATTGCTACAAGGTTGTTTTTGTAACTATATATACAGAGTTGAGACATAATAGAATTGAACCTTCCTAGTGCTTCGTTCGTGTCTTCTCGGTTTTGGCTTGTGGTGAGTAATCAGTTGTTGAGTTGTATGGTCATGGTTGCGATCATCAGTCGGCGCAGACAAATTTACAGATTCGAGTTGCAGTTAGTTTGCGTATAACAGTAGGTGTTTAATCCCGATATAACATTTATTTACCTGATAATTATTTTAATCATACAAACTAAGTATGCGTTATATTATTTAAATCCATTTCATGCGTTTGGTATGCCATAATTATTGAATTTCGTTGAACCGTATAGGATTTGTTTCAAACGTTTAAAAAAACCTAGTCAGCTTAAACCACAAATGACTATTCATCTTATATATAATGCAGTGGCAGCCAGAAATTCTTAGAGTTTTGACAGCATTATAAACAGAAAAAAATCATAAATACATACTTAAATGATAGTGTTAACGGTCACTATAGACATTCAGTTAATTTGGAGTTTACAATATCGGACATGAATACACGAATTAGTATTCCACAGGTTCCACCATATTTTATAGTCTGCAAATAAGGTAACAAAAACCAGAATGACGTGACACAAAATGTTGTCGCACAGACTTGAGTATGCAGCAGATGATAATAGGTAAAATGTGAGAAGACTCTCTTGTATGCATCTATAACAGAAGTAAATTACTAATCTGTATTACTGACAACTGAGATCAAAAATTGTTGAGAAAACACTTTTTCGTCTACAAAATGATGATGTCAGGTGAGTTGAACATTGTTACCAATAAACATTATTTGATTCAGTCGAACTCCACTGTTAGTAGCTGTTGATTCTGGAATGACCGAGTGGATGTTTGTATTACCATCAAAGTCAATATTATTCTGAATTACATTCTTAGTTATCTTGTGCGTTTATTGCTATTCTGAACTATTTCTACATCCTTAGTACAAGAAGGTGAAGTCATTACTAGTTTTGCGACAACTTTTTACGATTCTATTTGGATTGTGAAGATAATAATCAAGTCGATACTCAATTGTAAATTCCAGTAGCGGTTACGTTTTCTAGCAAATTAGCTCAGCCAAATCGACCAGTGGTACCATAGAAACGTCAGTGTATATGTACACTGATGTTTTAGTAAAAATATGTGTATCTGGAACAAATCACACCAAAGATATATTGGGACGATAGTAGGTATGAAAATACTGCATAAAAATGCATAAACATCTGGGTGAATTTATATTAAAAAAAAGACAAATATGCAGAAAATGTGTGCATATGTGTGCATAATAATGATGAGGAAGTGAAAACAGCACTCAAAAAAGATGAAAATAGTTATTGTATAGGGACCGTAGGTAGGGATCAGAAGTAGAGAACTCGCTTGAGACAGTTTATATAATTTAAGAACCGAACGAACTGTGTGTGCGAATGTATGATTCAGACTGGTAAGAAAATAGTATAATTAGTTAAGCCCACGATTTTCTCTCACTGTGCATTGCAATGGTATGAAGTAAAGTCGTCTTTAAATATAGCTAACTATTGATTAAGAAATGCAATTGAAGTGAGCCATTCAATTAACAAAATGAAAGAGCGTTTAGACAAGTTAATGATGCTACCAGAATGGTTGTGTAAGATAAGGAAGGTGGTAAAATTGTCGGTGACTTCGTGTAAAATAATCTTTGCTGGGATCTATACTTAGAAGTTGTTACTTTGAATGAAGAAAACTGTTGTTTCCAAACTGGTATCGGGGAATTCATGTAAGCCAGTCTCAGACTAATAAAAGCGATAATCTTGTTCCTTCAATGTTTGTAGTTAGAAATAAGTTTGTTTACTGGGAAGAGTGTTCGAACTAGGCTTCCATGTGACAGTGTTAGTAGTTTCTGTACAGAAAGCGATTTCATGATTAGCCAAATACTTTCTGATTTGATAATTTCAATGACTTGATTTTAGGTGAATTAGTTTTAGTTGTCATGTTTGGCAAATAAGGTTAATGGTAAGACCAGTGACATTTCTGTGAGTCTCATTGATTGTTTATACCAGTAATCCAGGTAAAATGGGCGCAGATTCAAAAACCGAGATGCAGAACTGGGTCATATGTTTCTTTTATAGTGTTTTCAGCATCGTAAAAGGACTAACAAGAATGATTTACTAAGTAATGTATTGTTAGATTCTAATGTCAACTAGGCCGTCGGCTGCTAAGTAACAAGCATGTGCACGAATACGGCTTACAACCAGATGATATGTAAACCCCCCCTCCCATCCTCTAGGATAGAGAAGACTAAATTTGTGATCTTCGTTCAGTAGTGATAATAGCCGATACCTTGATTTCAAAATTCATCGGCTTAAAACACGGATGTTTTGTTTTTTGTCGTTGTCAGCAGTTATGCAGCCAATATCCCATCGTGTAAGTCCATCGTTGGTCATTAAAAAGGTGGGTGAAATACTCGATGAAATCGATGATCTACCAATGTTTGAACTCTTATCGACGTGATTGGGTGACGCTCAGTGTTACTTCGTCACAGATATAAACATATGCAAGATCATCGGTGGGCATCAGGTCGATGCCGAACGATTCTTCAGACGTGATCATTAATCTAGTATCAAAATAAGACATTAAATGCTAATAATCAAACTAGGCTCGTCAGCAAACTAGGAGGACAAAATTCTGACGTTTTTCGTATAAGTGACTAATGGTGTCATAACGTGTCCCAGATGTGACTTGCGATTCTTTCCACAGATTTGTAACCTGGACTCCTGTATCTACGCTCTGTCACATCCTTAAGAACAATGCTTGTTATCAGATATACTCTGAAATATCTTTTAACGATCTGTTTGTCATCAAACAACAAGTGATTGGCATTCATACACTACTTGTTAAGGTCATTAACGTTACTGATAAAAACAGTGACATTACTGGATACAAAAATACAGTTAATCAAATCACACAAATGTTTAATAAGATACATTGTGCTTTATATGGGCTAGCCCTGATGTCCTACCTGTTTGAAAAACACGATAACACTGACATAAAAAAGATTAAGTATGTTCAAAAATTCCCTCGACTTCATTTCGGCTGTAGTTGTTAAGTTTATTCATTCGTTTCGCAAATCTGTAGTTTTTAGTGTTCGGATGAATTATTCTCTAGATAAGTTAAACAGCATATACTGCTATTTATAAGTACATACTGTCCCTGTCCTTTCATAGGTCATGGTGGTCAAAATAAATGTCATTCCAGATTACCTGCTGGCTCGAAGCTACAAATCTAAATCCAAAGATTGTTATCTGTCTTTTTGTTCGTGTTTGACCTGTTACTGTGACTTATTTATCCACACTCGGTTAAAAGTCATATAGTTTCATAGATTGTAGGCCTTAGACTAGGTATCACACGGAATACACTGTGAGAAAGTATACTTTGTGAGATTAACTTCTCCTCGCTAAGCTGGTTTGAGTAAGTATTCGATATCAGATATAGTGAATTCAGTACAATCGTCCTTTAAAAAGGTAACCAGTGGGGTGTACAAGTGAATGTACTAGGGTCTTTCCCGTCTATAATACACGTTAACAGTGTTTGTAGATGACTAGCCTTTCAATAAACAGACGACTTGAAAGTTGTTTACTCATGTGACAAAAGAAAACTAATCAACGCTGTTAAGATTTTACAGAAAGAGTTAAATGAAACTCCTTGGTGTATAGTGCATTAACTTCAGGTTGATACCAACAAATGTGGCTGAATCAGTGTCGGGTGCCGTATTCTAAATCTTTACTTCGAAGTAGATTAGGAACAAATTTCCCACCATGAAACTGTTTTGTACCTGAGCTAAAGATACTCTACGTAGATTACATTCGTGCAACAAATAACGTCAGCCATTTCAAAAGCATTCAGCCTTGTGGGCTGTATAATCCTTAAAGTGAGTTTAGGATGACAATCAATGCGGTGCGTGTTTACTCGTTACTTGAATACTATCTATTTATACTAAGCAGCATCCGAATAAGTTACAAATTAAAAATTGAAGAAAATACCCACCTAAATGTCCCACAGTTTGATTGAGCCTACTGACTCTAGTATTAAAATTACCTAGAATGTGTATTAAATCTGTGTATTTAGCTTTCTACAGAAAGTCAAAAAGAATTCCTTAAAATTCATGTTTTACGTTATAGGGACTGCGGTCATTAGTGTGTAGGCACAAATGATAGGAAGACATCAGATTATATTCTTATCCTTCTGAGTTCTTACTTAACAATTTACTCAAACAACACAAACTGGACTGTCAATAGGAGTTCTTTAACGAAGTTCTTCGGTGTCTATAAATGTAGTGGGGTGTCTACTCTAGTAACGTCATGAAAACCTGCCCTTACGTTCTCAGACAAGCAAGATGAGCTCAAGCAAATGATTAAACAAGATTCACAGACACAATATGAGTCTGTGGCAAGAGACATCAAGGTACTGGCGAGAGAATGACTGACTGAACATAAAACTGTTACACTGAAGGCTTTAATGTGAAACTTTGTGCGTAGTTTCAGCAGACTCAGGACGGTATTTTGTTAACTAAAATCGTTTGTAATGGTGATAAGTGAAGAGGGAAGTTGAGGGCAGAAATTTAATGTTAATAGAAAAGCCAAAGATATATTAGGGATTGATAAAAGAATCATATTATGAAGACAGTGATTTAGAGTAGTACGAGAGATATGAAGGTGATTATCTCTTCAATATTACCCATAAATTGGGACTGCTTTTCCCCTTGGGGTATCTGTAAATAATAATTACATAGAGCATGTCATTATAGCCCGTAAGCTCAACCATAATATTTAAGGGATAACTACTTATCGCCGGTCACATAAAAGACTTTGTCAAGTAATGTGAGATTTACATTTTTAGACCCTACTGTAGAATCCAAACTGAAGCAGTTTGGACTGAAGAGTAACTGTCGAGGTTGGTTTAGATACGCGTACTCTTGCCCAGTCGAAATTCAAAACAAATGGTTGGGTGAGGAACGGTTCTATATAAAATAAGTTATACAAATGTACATTATTACCTAAACAAATGTCACCACCAGTTACTCAATCAAAATTTATCCCAAAAATGGGAATAATCAATTAGGTTCTGTTACTCTATCCCTTTAGGATAGATTGCGTGTTGCCTATCCAGGAAGTAAGATCTAAATCTATAGAAATATCAACAACAACGCATCAAAAGTTACTTGTTACAATACAATAACACAATTTCTGAAAATGTGCGTCCACGCACAATCTGGAAATGCACAAATCCAGTCAAAGCAAGTAATACAATCAAAAAGAGGAACAGACCAATATGGCTTCCGCTCAAGCCAAAACGTCCAGTAAAACAAAGTGTATAAAGTTCATAAGAATAACAGAAATCCAGCACGAACGCAAGGAAATACAGATATTACAATAAAAATAAATAGCAACTATCTCATTTAGAAATTAAAGATTATTAGGATGTACAACTAAACAGATTAAGAAAGGGTAACAAACGTATTTTGAACGAAACACAACGAATTACAATTAAAGAAAAAGGTTACTTGGAGGAATTTTCAACAAAACCATCAAAAAAGGTCTTACACCTACCTTTACTAACCTCACCCACTCATTGTGGGAAAAAAGCATTGCTGTTACTCAGTTGTCTTAGGGAATCATCTTACTGTGATTACACTTTGCGACTATGTATGACCTCGCCATCGGACTAAATGTATATTATTTTTGGTAGCACTACTCTTCGACAGGGCTACATGGTATGGAAAGACTCTATGAAGTCTTTGTTCTAGCTAGTACAAGTTAATTGGTTCATTGAAACAAGAAAGCACGACTACCACGTTAAGGTAGATTCAACGCCTAGGTGTAATTCGAATAAGAACGTAAATGAATAAAATATGATTTATTTTTTCGTTCTGCTTTTGAAAAGGATTATATACTCATATTTATAGGTTTATCATATTTGATACGCTTAATCGATCAGTCATATTACAAAATAAATAGTTTATCACTTGAATACGTTGTTCCCAGAAAAATCATTGAGAATAAACAAGAAAGTTATCATTCCGACTGTCGTCCAGATCAGAATTCAACTGTATCACTTTGGGATTCCTAATTCCAATGATGAGGAATGTGTATATCAGTCTATTTCTGATGACATTTTTTATCAGACCATAATAACAGATTATATTCTAAAATCATTTTCTAATTTAATTTAATTTTCTTATAATGTTCCTTCTAAAATCAAGGAATAAGACAAAATTCTTAGCTAACTCCTAACTTCAGTTGAAATTTTCTATGACACAAGAAAGAGATAATATTTTTAATTTCATTCCTATTTTAATCAAAACTCTGTGATAGTGCAAGTGCTTCTACATAAAACGCCAATGCCAATGTAAATGAACAAAATTAAATTAAGCCTAAAAGACAAACAATGCATATATTCATATTTCATAATACTAATGTAATCTATAAAAATACAAATAGTTCATACTACGATGTAGAATTCGACAACGTCAAATTAGTAAAACGCTGAATTGAAATCCATAGTGACCCCTGATATTTAACTAACACTTAATATCTACCGGACTTCTTAAATAAAATACACCTGAATAACACAACAACTATCTTCAACTAACATTTGGGTACTTGACTAAGTTCCAAGCGTAATATTAAAAAGGTGACAGATTAACTGATTAAAGATAATTAATTTCAACTAACTAAAGTCAAGCAAACACAAACCCGTAGATGTGGATGGGTAGCGTGAAGTTCAATGTTCAATTACACTGTAGCATACATCTCAAGATAAGAATGTACAATAAGTGAAATATTATATTCCTGCTTATCAGTAGCTACTGCAATGTTATCACAGTTAGCTCTGAATTATATGTAGAATAAAAGCGTTCATCAATTTGAATATAAAGTAAATTTCACTATTAGATTCTAGTGTTTATTTCATTGCAAATAATAAATCTAATTATAAATTTCATTAAAGTGATGTTTCTTTTTTGATGAAATGAATATTATAACTTTTGTTGATTCAAATTCTAGTTTAGTTGAAATTTATAGTTCCAATGTTGATATTACCCAAACAATCAAATTTTTGGGAAAGTTTGATAGATTGTCACTTTCTTATGGGGGGGGCGAATTCAAGAGAAGGGTGGAAATGAAAAAAAATTAGGGAAATTTAAGCGGAATGTGACACTTAGGTGTATTTCCCCTAACTCTTGGAAAAATGTGGGAGTTTCTTCAGGTTCTCCTCCAGCCTCATGATTATCCTTTTTATCAGTTTTTTCCAACTATCGTCTAAATCCTCCCTTATTTAATTGTTTCAGTATAATGTTGGATTACTATTCTTATTTTAATGATAAATTCTATTAATGTTAACGCTTCTATAAACAATGTTATTGTGATTAACCTGAATATAGAATTCTATTGAAATCATTTACCTAAATTTAATCCATTCATCAAATCATGTTCTTACTATCCTGTTAAATCCTTTTCACTATTTCAATCAATAGTTTCGAAAGTGAATATTATTTCTTCTCAGATTTATTCAGTAGTATACAACTTATTACTAATTCATTTATTAGGCAACATTCAAAGAGATTAATCATTTGTAGTGTGGTGGATGCTACTTATAAGTCATCAATTAGTAGTAGGTAGCAGAGCGTCAAAGGAAATCGGCAAGAATCAGTAAACAGCAGACAAGATGAGTTGCGAGAGGGCAAGAGGTGAAACATGATCGAAATACAGAGGACAATCGAGAACAACCAAGAGAAGCAGGCGGATAAACGATACAGTCCAGACAACTCGGAGGATGTGCGAATTATTGCTTGAAAGTAATGTATGTAATATTTTATGGCCTACTCTGTTTTCGCCTGATAAACATTGCTTACCCAATTGTTGTTCTTCACAGTAAATTTATAATATGTATATGCTAATCCATCATCATATACATCATGAGAGGCTGGAATATTCATAAGAAGGTGAAATTTGAAAGATGGAGTTAATGTGATAATTTCCAATATTGAGTTCATGTAAATCTAGACAATCATGTGACTTAAGTGTTCTTTAATTCTCTATGTTTTTATAAATATATTATGATGTTCTATCATTCCTATATGTTTTAATACGTATGGGTAGATTTATGTCAACCTTTGCATCTTGTTTTTCATATTGCTCTCTTGTACTAAGTACTTTATGTTAACCATTGTACTCTTTATTAGCTGTTGGTCCATTTAGTTCATACTTTTAAAGCCAACTCATAATTAATACAGTGTCATTTAAACATACAATGATGGATATATATCTAATATTCCTATTTATGTACTTGTATTTGTACTGCTGAATAACTTGGATGCAATTTATTACAGACAATGTTTCTACTGTGTTAATTAATGAATGTAATTTGGATTACTTTCAAATAAGAATACTTCAAACTCTTTCATCTTGTACTTGATCTTTCTGAACACTTTAATCACCGAATCCATTTATAATTATTAAACAATGTTTATATTCTCAATACTGTCAAGTATTGAATCTTGTCTTAATTACATTTCATCAAAGTTAATCACTTAATTTCATGAATTCATAAGAAATAGTTGCTAGTAAAAAAACTTATACTACAACTGACATAACTAAATGCAAATAAATGATAATGACCTTTGACTGTAATTGGTTACACTTAGATTATTTCAACTGACTAATGATAAAACACGAAGTACATTTCATCTTTATCAGTAGTTGTATGTGATATTTTTAACTTTATTACTATGAACTCATTAGTCATTTATGTAAAGTATTTCTATTAAATATTGTTTTACATGAAACAATTTACAATTATAAACTGTTAATCTGAATTGTATTACACTAAGGGGCTAAGTGTTAATCATTTTCATCAATCAGTATGGAAGATTATTCTATTATGTATACTGACAACTATTTCTATTCATATACCAACCAATAATTACTATGTACAATTTTGACTGTTTAAACTCAGTAGTCTAGTGGCGTTTGACATGAAACGGATTGAGTTTGAATTCCACTGTGAACATCAACATTGAGATGCAGGTACATGCAGCCGATGATTCCGAAATAGGACGAAACGCGCCTCCTGGATTTCACTTGCCAGTCACAATCCAACTTAAGTAATTTCTACATAGGGAGAGATTGTTGTTTTAAGTTAAAAATACTGCTTTGAAATCACATATTTTTACAGATTGTGAATATAATAAATGAAAATCTTCTTAGTCTATTGAACATTGATCCATGTATTCAACTTTCAAATGTATTCGTGTTGAGCGTAGAAGTTGGCGTTGCTACTAAGACGACTAGATCGAAATGAATTGAGTATTATTTGAATCTGTTGAATAACTGTTGTTATATCGGGAGACTAAATAAGAATAACGAACTCTTAGAACTGTGTTTTAGAGTATTATTTTAACTATTGGTAATGTAGACATTTCATTCCCATCACTGTTACATTCCTCTTACCCTATCCTCCTGTTTAGTATATTTGCTGTTAGTACCTTATCCCTTATTATGAACTACAGTTAATTAGTTGTGTACAAGTTACTCCTATTCACTGCCGAAATCTCCTCTGTTTTGTATTAATGTAAAATTTTTAATTGGTTCGATGTGTGGCCTAACTTTGTGTATATATAAAGGAGTGTTTGTAGTACTATATGATTCCTGTCTGGTTGGCTCATTCATCTTGTGCTCTTCATTCTGTCTTGAAGACTGTTAGTCATGGGACAGATGAATAAGGGCACTGATAAGTAGTTATCAATGTCATGCAGTATATTTTCAATACGAGTGATAATTTAGTCCGAATATAGTTAAAATATAACAACTGTCAAAGTTGTAGTAATCCAATAACATTTTCAGTGTTCAATATAAATGTTCCTGAGCCTATCCTCAATTTATAAACAACATATTTTGAATTATATATTTCTCATTGTTGGGATAACTCCCAGAATACTCAACGAAGTCTCCAGAACCATTGAAAAAGCCGGAGACATTCCATCCAATCATTGGTCGATAGAACCTTCCAGAATCTCGACGTGGCACATTCTGACTGGGTAACAGTTGAGATTTCTTAGTTTGGATTGGATGGATTATAATACTGATTTCTGTTTTTTAGAAAACTATAAAAATACGGATATTTTGTACATAACTCACTCTCCATCTTACTGGAATAGGGTTCGTGTCTACTCGTCTTCTGAATTTGCGACTAGGAGGGTTCAAGTGTTCGAGTGCAAAGGTAGTCTGCGGCTAGTCAAGCTATCAAGTACAAGTTATAGCACTCCTACAATATTGTTGATTGTCTACTCGTATATATTCTAATAATGAATTTCAAAGTATCAGTAGTTTCGTAGATAACTTGAAATGTATTTCTATGAGGTACTTTAATTTTATCAAGTTTTCATTGTACTAGTTATGTATATCATCCAAGAAATCTATTTGGGAATACTTGAATGAAGCGTATACTTGAAAGTATGTTGTGTAGAGATAATGGTAATGATCACGACAACAATCAATTGGATCAGTAAAAATGTATTAAAGAAGTAAGGGTGGAAAATTTCTTAAGTTTCACTAAAATTCAAACGATTTACACAAATATAGAACAGTTAGATAGATTTGCCAATCCATTTTGTTGTCAAGTCATTTTGATATAATTAGAATTCACTTGTACTAGAATTCAGACATTCTTAACTCAGTATATTTGAATAGTCTGGCAACATACTGAGTAAACACAGCTCAGTAATATGTGTTTGGCTAATTTCTTCAGTCCTCCTCCCTACTTAGTTTCTGTGATTTCTTTCCTGACTTAATCCTGATTTGTGTAAAGTAAATAGGACAGTTTATATGGAATGAACATATCAAGGGAAACATAAGATAACACAATTACATATGAGTCGTTACGCTACCAATTCATATGATTGTACACAGCTCTATTCTAAAAGTTCTACAGGCACTCAATGACAAGTTTATTTATAGAGTATTGGATACAGCATACTAATGCCCACTAAAAACAGGAGATAATTTGAAATCCCTATAAGTGTTTTCCTATTAATCCACCATTGTTTTTCTCAAGGAATACAATGAATGTGATGTAATTCAGTCACAATGAAATCTAGTTTACATCAAGAATCAATTTTATCTGGTTATGTATTGACAACAAGAATGTACCAAAGTAACAATCGATAACAATTACTTATCGACACGGTGGTCGATAAGTATGTCTTATAAGCTTACATTTGAAGACGAAGTAATCATTGAAAATCAGAAAGAAAAGAGTAGGAACTACAATGAAGACTACTTAGTTATAAAACAATGCGTTTAATGACGTTATTCTTGATATTCGCAAACAGAGAAATCTATTTAACCAGAGGAATGTTAAGTGTAGTAAAGACTTCCTTAAAGATGTTGACACAATATGAATTTTATTCGGCAAGAAGCTGATATAGAGGTCATTAAGTAGGTTGGTATTTCAAAGTTTGATAAACGATCAACAAACTCAGAACATAAATAATCATTTACGCCGTTTCGTCCTAGTATGGGGCTTCTTAGCAATGTGCACCGTAGATTATGTCCTAAGGATTTCAGGTTGGTGAACGCCTAATTCTCTGTACCATTGGGGCGGCATCTAATGGTAGAGTTTCGTAATTTTCAGTGGCGCCCTACCAACATGATTCTGTGATGAATCCAATCAACTAAAGCTTAATACCAATCTCCACAAACCACCTTGATTTAATTATTATAGTCTTAAATAAGTTTGAATTATATTTATTTTGTGTGAAATATTCTTTGCATAAGTGTTTAGTATTGTTGCATAAAAAAAAACTCATAGTTGCTAACTAGTTTTTCTATCTTGTGTTCAATTGAAGCATGGTATCGATAGTTATTACTCGACCACAAACAATTGCATAATCCATACATCCATTTAGTTTATCGCTCATTTTAGCAAGTATTACTGATGATCCGTTGAGTTCTAAAGTAAACTGGGTAGATTAAGTGCTATTTGTATGTATATTCGGGGCAACAACTAAATAAAGCGATCTTGAGACCATAAGTGAATAGTTCACATGGTAGATAAAGTAATACAACAAACTTCAGTCAAAGCCTAGTAAGATCATCCAGAATTACTCACTTGTGAAATCTAAATTGGCACTTGAGTGCATTGTGCAAGTCTTGCACCAATACATATTCCGTTTTCCATTAAGGTTAGAATAATCAACGATTACGTTTAGAATTTATCAACATCAAAGAACACAATTCATGATCTTTGATCTTTTATTCAATTGTGAATAAAATACAACAATATAATAATTAAACTTTTGTAACAATGAGTCTATAATGTTCATTTCAAATATGAATTCAATGTGACTGGTCTTACGTAATTTGAAGGTTGATGCATTCTTATTAGAATTGCGTTAAGTATATACAAAGGGGTGTATTAGATAGCGGCTACTTTCAAGCCTTAATTCTCAGTACTGATATTAGTCAGTTAAATAGTGATACTGAGTAGCAACGAAGGTGATATTTGTGCAGTCCTTAGTTTTGATCAAATTCAAACTATCCAGTTATTGGATAACATAGATTTTTATAACACACAGTGTGTCAGTTCAATCCTAACATTCCGAGTTAAAATTAGCGGTTAATCTCAATATATATATAAGACCTAGGTCAAGTAGGATTTTTTTGTTGACTACTTTTAACGATTTAACATTAAAATATATTTCATGCGACATTTAAACTAGTGACCACAATGTAACTTGATCAAAGGAATTCTCTCAGTAAAAGGTTGGAAAAACGATGACATCGGTCATGACACTAACCAATCAATGTAAATATCTCAGTTGTACAGAAAGTTTGTCACGGTCTAAATTATTCAGTGGTAACGATTATAACCTATGAAATCGGGTGATATGAATTCACAGATTATCTGTTATCACAGGATTGTAGATATGCATTACTGATAAGTGATAACTAACACGTAACCATGGTGAAGCATATTTCCCTACCAACTATTAGTTATGTGATACCGATTGTGAACTATCATTAATGATGTAATAGTTATCAAAAGTTAGTAACTTGTTAACTACAGCTGATGTAAACGTATTTGACAAGATTGATAAAAACATTGATAATCAATTATTAAAAAGATTGATTTATGTTTATAACGCTGAAAAATAATCGTTGACGGATTGATTAAAAGGATTAAATTTGCCTATACTTTGTATAAATCGTTTATACCATAAGAATTTATCTAACTCCGCCTGAGATCTCCCTAGGGTAACTGACGGTCCCGAGAATGGACAAAGGAGACGGGTTGGACATGACATTAGTAAACCCACCCCGTAAAAAACAACGTTGCGAAAACAACGCTAATGTCTGATAAGAATTTATTCCGGCATATTCTACTTGTTTCTGAAATCATTATGTAATCGAATCGACATTATTATTTCATTGTTTGTAGTTAGTTGTTATAGAGAATGACAAATTTAAATTTGATGTCATTAAGTAGACTGGATAAAACAATCGCAAATTATTAAATGACTACGCAATTAAACAATCCAGCTCAGAAAAGGAAATCTAATCGAAGTCAACCTACTAAGCTAAAGACCTTCTTCTACCATCACAAATGAGATCATAATTATCTACCTATTACGTAATCGCTTACAAAATCACCCATTCATGATGTCAAATGAATTGACTAAAAATGAATACAAATTAAAAACTCATATATACGATAGAAAGTTTGGCAAGTTACTAGTGTAAACCTAACCTTAGTGTACCTGATATGTTGTAAACTAGGACCAATTACTGTATACGGAATAATAACTTTACTAGAACCAATACGGAAGCAAGACACAGAGAGTGATTGTTCAATGCTTATAAGTCTGTCCAGAAATCGCTAGTCCTCAAATAGGATAGAAGAGCACAAAATATTTGAGCCAACATGATGGAATCACACATATTTCAAGCATTCCTTTATATACATGTAAAACCTGACTCGACATTCAACCAATCAAGAAAATAACATTATTACAAGACAAGGGCAACGACGATAAAGAATCGGAGTATCATATACACAATCAATTAGTTATAGTTCATGAATTGAAAATGACACGACAACAATTAATAGGTCAGATCAGAGAGGTGGAATGAAGGAGAATATACAAATAGTCAACATAAAACAACCAAAATATATGAAATAATCTTCGATGAAACAATCCTGTAGGTTAATCTTTCATCTCGATCCTCTCAATCTATCAATACCAAAGTAAAATATTCATTTTATGTCATTCTACTGTGGTTTTAATCACCTCTTTACTATTTATTTCTTACTTAGTAGCCAGTTATTCTTAATTGATAATGTCGGGCGCCTAAAAAAGACTGATTATCTTTGAGAACTGTTTTTTTTCGGCTAGACTATTTCATTTATTTTGGCTGCATGCATAGTGAACATCTTATTCCTATTATTATTAAGTTGCCCTTGTCCTATCTTCCCGTTTATCACATTAACTGTTAGTATATCATTTCTCATTTATGAACTACAGTTAATTGATTGTGTATACGTTGCTCTAGTTCATAGTCACTATTACCCTTATTTTATATTAATGTGAAATTCCTAATTTTTTGACTATGTAGTTTAGTTTTGTGTATAAATAAAGGAATACTTGGAAAATATAATATAATTCTGTCTGATGATCAGCTCAGTCGTCTTATCTTCTTCATTCCAGCTTTGAAGAGATTATTAATTATAGGACGGGTGTGTGGCTGTATACTAATAGGTCGTACTGTCACCAATCATCATAACAGCCTTTTTCTAACGTCGTTACATAAATACATTTTCTTCTGTTATTACTAATTAACTAATATTATTAGTATTTTTATTACTATTGTTTTACAATAATCAAGTATACTTCTCTGCGACTATTCACATAATGAACAATTATCTCTTATCTTAAACTATATTCATCTTTATCATGTTTTTATTTTTCAAGTAGAACAGATTATGTAAGTTTCTTTAGAATATTTCCAAATAGTTTATGATGTAATCTCCAATTGTATTATGCAACAGACAACTACATATATATGTTAAACAAATAACATAGATGCGATTGTATAGCTTCAATTAGATGATATAATCGAAATAGACAGTTTCTACCATTTTATTACTACGAAGGTAAATTAACCAACACGAATTAAACACTCATTGAAAACTAAGAAGCACTGGATAGGTGTTTTTTTCTAGTTTGGAACTGAATTTATAACATTCAAACTTTGCGACATATGATTATCCTGTAAATGAATGAGTTAATATTCAGTTGTTTTATTTTTCACAGAAAAATGACATTGGAATGCATATTTTACCCCAATAAAGAGGAGGGGGGAGAAGGCAGGATTAGTAAAGTGAGTATTAGTGTAGTCATCTCACACAAAATAAGCATCAAAAGGTTATATAACAGTAAGTTTTGTTCATTAATTCGTTCGACAGTTACCTCTTGTGGAGTAGAGGCCATCGACTAAGATTATAAAACCAACTCTGTTCTGCGATCGCATTTTCAGTTCCTCAGAAGTTTTATTTATTCTTTTCATGTCTATCACCAGTTCCCGGTAAAATGTGTTCTTTGGTCTTCCACTTTTACTTAGGTCTTGAAGATTCCAACTCAGAACTTGCCTTGTGAAGCGGTTTGGTGATTTTTGTAATGTGTCCTAATTACGTCTAGCATTTTTTTTTTAATTTTAGCTGAATCTTGATAAGTCAGTTCTCTGTTCACAGGAGGTTGTTGCTAATGGCATCTAGCCAACAGATACGAAGTATCTAGCGCACTTTTATCTTCAAGTTTTAGCATCAAACAATAGAATTATTTTGACGTTTACACTGAAAATTCTGACTAAACATAAAAAAACTAGAGTATGTATTTAAAGAGCCACTCTGAAGACGAACGTTGCTCATTCTTATGAAAGAGAATCCGGAGTTGTTAGGACAATTTTCTTACAGATACCCTGACGGAACACTGATGATTTTGCCGATTTTGTTAACTTAAATCTACACAGTTCATATTATGTAATTCAATGTAAATATATCCCATTGGCATACATTTTAATAAATAACATATAAATTTGTATGCAAACATATCTGCTGAGTTAAAAAGATTACAGTTGACTTCAATCAGTTACCATGAATGACTAAGAATATTCAGGATTATTAGCGTCTGAACGAATATATTTATTTGAGTCAGTGTATTTGGTGGGGAATACAACTAGCTCACTGTTAATGCTGTAGGACAAACGCATATTTTGATTTGCAAATACCTCAACTAGTTTCATAAGCTTCCATGTAGACTACAGATGTCGTAACTTCATCTCACAATATAGTAGAGTAACCATTCTACTTAAGGTATAAATAGGAAATCAAAGTGTTAATAAATTATTTTGAAAACAATTTGATTGAAATTTTTACATGAAGCAGACGTCAATTTACTAGACAGTGCTGTGGAATATCCGTATTACATTGTGGAAGAATCGCCTAAAGCAAACAAAGTACTATAAAGGCAGGACTGATGCATCAGCCAACTCATTGATGCTATTCACTTAGACATATAAATATTCACTAAACTCAATAACAGAACGCCACGCAAATCAGTTGAAAATTCTAGCAGTTCGTTGCAGGGTATCGAAACGTGTTGATTAGCTTAAAGCGAGCCAATCATTGCACAACTTTTCATGCATGTATTTAACATACTTTAATAAGGACTGTATCGTGTTAATAATAGCTGTTTCGCTCAAGTAAGGGACTCCGAAGCAGTCTGTATCCAAGACTGTAACCAGCTAATTGAGCCAAGTATCTTTATGTTTTTCGGAGAACTTTCAACTACTAACCAGCCGGCATAAGACGGTTCGTATTTCTGATTTCAATTCACTCGAGATATATTTGCGTGACCTCATTCTTTGTCATCAGTAAGTAGTTAGTCCATATCTAGAATGATTGAGCTCCAAGAGTAATGTCTTCTCACATAAGCTCTAGGAACTACCTAGTGAATTTTGTCACTAATAAGGTGATATTAATCGTTGTAAGGTATGATGGAGATTGTTGAGTTTGACATTACAATTGTCTAAGCTAGAAAATTAATGTAAACCAGAAAGTCCTGTATGCGCACTTCCAAATTGTTCCATAACAGAATGAAACAACTGTCTAATGCCAATCCCTGTCTAACTCAAATTCAAACACCTGTTGAACACTGAAAATCTCGGCTAAAGTTTAGTACGGAGAACTTAAGCGACCCCAAAAATGTTCGAGATGAATAATCACTTTAGCACAAACTTAAGTGATCTGAGCAGACAAATGATCCAATTAGCCTTGTGAATTTATTAGAAACGAGAAATTGTTAGTGAATATTTTATCTGCAAAAAAGAGCAATTACAAGAGAGACACACAGAGTTTTGTCAAGTAACGTAACTTTCCAAGTTTTTAATAGGTTTTGCAGTTTGTAAGTTGAAATGAACGACGCCTTAACTTATTCATGTAATTATATACCACTCATATTCTAAAACCTTTTAATAGGAACACAAATAGTCTTTATGCAATAATAAAGTGACTGTGTTTAGGTTTCAATGTTACAGTTATGATAGGGATAGTGTTATGCACTTAGAGTATGTTTGGGTATACATTCATCACCATAATTTTTATCCTGTGATCTGAAAAAATGACTCTTTTCTACATAAATCTATCCTTTATTACTCATCAAACATAAGTACTACAATAAGTGAATTTTGATTGATTTCAGATTTCCTAGAGTATCCCCGACTGACTATAAGAATTATTCCTGGAGGTAAGTTTCAGCAACAATTATAGTGAGTTCTGTAATTCCATCGTAAGAAAACTTCAGTAGTCATTAACATAAGAAAGTATATCATTTTTAGTTGATTGAATTCGTCACAGATTGATGTTAGCAGGGTATTATTGAAAATCCGGGAGCATTGGATAGATGTTTCGTTCTGGTGTAGAACTTTTCAGCAGTATACTCCCTAGATTTCGACCCAGGAGCTTCAGGTTGGTAAACACCTAACCCTCTGCCCAATTGGGTCAACTGGCACCCAATGGTTAAATTTCCACTTCCATCAATTTGTGATATAGCGGGACGATAATCCATACAGACAGACAGATACAACGCAGAACTTCGTACGTACGTACATCAGTTCAGGTCGCCATACCACATCAGCACAGAGACGCAACTGTCAGTTCAAATCCAAGAGTGATAACGATAATAGAAGTATTAGCAGTAATGCAGAAAATTAGGGTGCGAAGATATGATTCGAAAAGTATAATTCAGTGAGATAAATTTGAAAAGAGAAAGATAGAGAATTCGGAAGGTTAGATTTTGAGAGAACACAAAGAGTGGATGCACCTGCGCCATTGCGAACGA
Source organism: Schistosoma japonicum (assembly GCA_025215515.1). NCBI lineage: Eukaryota > Metazoa > Platyhelminthes > Trematoda > Strigeidida > Schistosomatidae > Schistosoma > Schistosoma japonicum. The sequence goes on along the minus strand of CM046067.1, from coordinate 15,515,112 downwards.
TTCTGAGCCATGTAGTTCAAGGTCTCTAACCATTGGTGACTTTCGTCTCGCGGACCCCAACCACGCAGCCTACATCTACCAACATGACTCAGTCTACTTGTCAGTGACTTCATCGATTTCTGCCATGTTTTGGTTTGGCCGCCTCTAGCTTTCTTCCAACCTATTCCTACGCCGCAAAACATAGCTCGTCGAGGCAGACGGTAGTTAGACATGCGTAACACATGTCCCAACCACCTCAACTGATGAAGTTTCATTACTTCATCTATCGACTTGCCCTCCTTTCCTAGAACCCGTTACCTAACGACAGCATTGCTCACTCGGTTGTCCCATGATACACGAGCAATGCTTCGGAGGCACCTATGATCGAAGACCAGTAACCTACGAATGTCCTCTACTCTTAACGGCCATGTTTCGCTACCGTATAGTAGGACAGAGCGAACTACTGCACAGTACACTCGTCCTTTGGTTAGCAAGCGGATATCTCGCCTGCGCCATAAGTGACGCAACTTGGCAAAAGCCAATCGAGCTTTCTGTATCCGTGCTGAGATTTCGTCAGTCACCAGGCCATCAGCACTGATGAGACTCCCCAGATACGTGAAGCGGTCTACACGCTCGACTACTTCACTCCCTATCACTAGTTCAGGTGCCGATGCAACCCAATCCTGAAGCAACATTTTGCATTTCGAGGGGGAAAACCGCATCCCGAACATGCTTGCATTGTTGATCAGGGTAGTCAGAAGACTCTGCATTTTGTCAGCGTCTTCACCAAATAGGACTATGTCATCAGCATACTCTAAGTCAGTAAGCGAGGCTCCTGGTAGTAAGTCAACTCCTGAAAAGTTAGACGAAGACATGGTTATATCTAGGAGCATGTCTATGACAGAATTAAACAAGAATGGGGAAAGTGGACATCCTTGACGGACACCACTTGAAGTGAGGAATTCCGATGACAGTTCGCCATAAGCTCTCACTCGACCTGTAGTTTTAGAGTAGAGAGCTTGTATAAGGTTAATGTACTTCTTTGGTACACCTTTCAATGACAGACACTGCCACAGAACCTCACGATCAACAGAGTCGAATGACGCCTTTAGGTCCAGGAAGACAACTATTGTAGGACGCCTAAATGTGTGTCTGTGTTCCAGGACCTGTCGCAGTGTGAAGATGTGGTCTATACAGCCACGTTCAGGTCTGAATCCAGCCTGGTTTTCTCTAGTCTGCTCTTCACGAGCTCTAGTTAAGCGTCTAAGTATAATCGATGCTAACAGCTTAGAAACTATATTAGTCAGACTGATTCCCCTGTGATTGTCGCAGGAAGACTTTTGTCCTTTCTTATAAATTGGGACAATCAGGGATTCAGACCAGTCAGATGGTATTACGCCCAGTTCCCAGATTCTACCTAAGATTTCAGTCAATCTAGCTGCTAAAACTGGACCACCATCCTTAAAAATTTCAGGGGTAAGCCTATCAGGACCTGCTGCTCTACCTCGCTTCAGATTTCCTATAGCCTTCTCAATTTCATAAAGACTAGGGGGAGTTAAGTCGATTCGCCATTCAGGATGACTGGGGATCGTGGGCAACCGAAGTGTGGCTGAAGGCCAGTTGAACTGATCCCTAAAATGTTCCGCCCATCGGTCCAATCTCCTGGACTGAGAATGAATTGTAATCCCATCCCTTTCCGAGATAGTCTCACTCACATTCGGATCCCTAATACCAGTTTCCTTAATAAGTCGAAAAAGTTGCCTACTGTTGCCTATCGCCGCTGCCTTTTCCATCGTTTTTGCTTTCGCCACCCACCACTGTTCACGGTCGTTGCGTAGGCTTTTTATCAGCCTGCGCTTAAGCTCACTTCGCTCTTCATCATGTTCAGAGCCAGGTGGGATGAGTTTACGAGCATCCATCAGTTCGGTGGATGCTACTGAAATCTACGGCTTCATCCTAGCCTTATGATTTACCTTACCAGCAGATATCACTGCTGTTTCCACAGCCTTTTTGATATCATTGCAATCTGCTTCCGGATGGCAATCGCTTACACGGTCGCCTAACTGTTTTTCTAGTTGTTCCTGAAATATATTCTTAGCTTTATTATCATTAAGTAAAACCCTAAGAGGTTTCATTGCAATGTCTTTCCTATGTCCAGTAAGCCTCAAACAAATACGCGCTTGCACTAAAGCATGGTCTGAATATAAACATGTACCCCAGAACGAGCGACAGTCCTCTATCGAACCCCTCCATCGGTGGCTGATGGCGATGTGATCTAGTTGGGTCCAACGGTGGGACGATTTTGGGGGTCGCCAGGTCAAAAGATGTTTTTCCTTATGCCTAAAGTTAGTATTCGCTAGAAACAGGCGGTTATCTGAGCATAGTTGCGGCAGACGATCGCCATTATCTGTTCTGTGAGCCGCGACACCATAACATCTACCCAAGTGTCTCTCATTTTCACTTAGTCTACCTACTTGAGCATTAAAGTCACCAGCCATTATAACTATATCAGAACGCCTAGCTGTTTGGAGGAGGTCCGAAAGCTTGCTGTAAAACTCATCTTCAACCTCGTCAAAACTGCAGTCAGTGGGGGCATAGGCAGATACGACGAAGAGGCAACGACGAGTGTCCCTATCTTTCCGAGTCCTAATGTCCCGTTCAGTCGGACAGCGCACAAGCGACTATCTACAGGGATCCAGTCTAGGAGAGCTAGTTCTGCCCTACTACTCAATGCTATACCTACACCAGCGAGACCCCGGGAAGCAGCATCCGGGCTACCGGATACACGAAGAGTAAATCGGGTTGCTTCTTTGTTTTGATACGGTGAGATCAGGTTAATGATTTTACTAGGATCCTGTATGCGCGTTTCCGAGACGCAGCATACATCGATTGAGTGAGATTCTAAAGTCTTAGCTAAGGAAGCCTGTTGCCCTATTTGACTTAATGTCCGTACATTAAAAGCTCCAACATATAGTCTAGAACGGGGTTTCAAGAGACCAGGAATGATTTTTCGTGAGCTCGCATCGTTTGCATTAGCGGTGCAGTGAGATGAAGGAATGTGAGTAGAGTTAGTCGTAGAGATAAGAGAGATATTATGGGGTGTAGAAAGGATTTGATTTTGACCAATTTGGACTCTCGTGCTTTTGCGGGTATGAGGGCAGTTGTCACTTCCCGGCTGCCCACACCGTGGAAGGGTGTTTCTTGAGGAACCTGAAAAAGAAGGCAGATTAGTGTCGGTCTCAGAGACCTGAGAGCGTGACCGCAGAGCCCAAGGGACAACTGCTTGAGGCCTGTCACGCACGGCCTTTTTATGAAAAGTTTTCTGAGTATTAGCTCCGCACTTTAAAGCCCTTAGTGGGCACCCTTACCGCCGGAGACGGAAATCCGTGAGGTAGGGTGAGGTGTGACATTTTTAGGGCCGACCTTTTCTAACCCCTCCTTCCTTGTGAGAAGGCAGCATCGCTGCAGATGCTGGTTGTCCGAGGGAAACACCTTACTGCTGCCACACCCCTCTGCAGTCAGCAGTACGACTTCGCCCTCAGACCTTGAGTAGCTGCTTTTAGTCTCATCGTTCTCCAATCGACCTACCTAGCATGGTAGAACCTACAGGAACATATGTTCCAGCCAGTATAGCTCGGTTGGGTCATCACGATAGGCAAGCCCGACCACCACGACAAGGTAGCAGCTACGGTCGGGACGATAATCCATTGTCATAAGTGGTAACCGTCTTACTCCTGACAACTCTGAACTCACGCTATATTATCATAAATTGATCGCATTGGGAACAATACCATTGAATGTCAGTTAGCTCAGTAATGAAGAGTTAGGTTTTCGCCAACTTGAAACTCCTGAGTCGAAATCTAAGATGTATACTGCTGAAGAGTTCCACACTAGAATAAAGCATCTGTTCAATGATCCCTAATTTTCAATGATACCCTGCTAACATTAATCTGTGACAAATTTCCATCAACTTAATATCAATCAACACAAACCATCTCAATAAAATAGAAATCCTTTAGTTAAATATATATTTTGTTTTCTTTCAAATTATTTTAAAGAATGAAAACAACAGAAAAAAAAAACACATTACAATGTTTGACAAATAAGGCAAGAAAAAGAAAACGATAAAAAAAAGTACCAAGAGAGAAGAAAAAAAAAGGGTGCGGAGAAAAAACTGAAAGAACTAGAACTATTAAATGAGAGAGAATAAACACAATAATAAAGTGAAAGATAAAGGAGCACTTTTCTTTCTTCTTAATAGTTGAAATTATTTTTTATCAGATATTTCATTAAATTATGTCTTTCAATTATTCATTGTATAACTGAAGAATTTACCTAAGAATTTTGTATGCAACACATGAATAGAAGTATAAGAAAGAAGATAAGAGAATACAAAATTCGTTTTATATTCAGAAGTAATCAAGTACATGAACATGTTTACACTCATATTGAACTTAAAGAATTAAGTATATGTGTGTATAGAAAAGGCAAACATAATTTCTTATAAACCTGACAGATACATGTATACATATTTTGTTAACGAATTAACAATCATCGGTAAAGAAGTATCAAGCGACAGAACACACATTCAACAACAACAACAATAACAACAACAAAACATACATAAATTGTTCACATCTCCCAATTCTCGCCTCCCTACTCTACCGCCGATCCCAAAAAAAAACAATATAAGAGAAAAATGTATAAACTGTACGATTAATTGGAAGAATAGAATAAAAGGAATACAAAACAGAACATACATATACACACATGAATAAACTGATAACTAAGTATATAAAATAAAAGAACCAACTATTGAATCATAAATAATCAAATACTCTAATCATATGAGTATAATGAATCAATCAATTAGGTCAGTTAGTTGAATAAATTTCAATCGTAACTATGCTGTACGAAACAAAATAAGACGAATAATGTACAACAAACATTTTTTTTTTTGATAATGAAAAGACTATGTATATAGAAACAAACAAACAAAAAAAAAATACGAAGAAGAACAAGAAGTTCAATTAGAAGGCACTGATTGAAAAAAAATGAAAATAAAAAAACACAATAACACTTCTTAAAGTATACAGAATCATATTGATTCCATAAAGTGAACGGAACACAAATCAAAGATAAACAACAACAGATAGAAAATCTTCATTAATCTCTTCTATTCACATAAATGAAAGACTAAAATAATATTGTAATATTTAATTGATGTAAAGTTAAGTATAAAGAAGGCTTTTATAGACATGTGTACATGTAAAGTATAAGTACAGTTGTTTTCTTTAAAAAGAAGTTTCATCAGTTGATCAGGGTTTATTTTCCTACTTAGATTCTTTAAATATGATCTGAATAGAAAATAAATAGACAAAAAACAGCACTGAATAAAGAGAATGAAAGTTTATCATAAAACAGACTTAATGTCCACTAAACAATCATTGTGTAAACAAGTGTTAGTTTGAAGAAAAAAAACCCAACAAATAAACAAGATAATCAATTGGTGCCATTGTGGAATAGTTACAATGAATAACAAAAATATTGATTTTTAAGAAACAGTAGAAACTTTAAAAAGACAATAAAGAAAAAAGAAGTAGACAGATAGAAATTAGGATACAACATCAATCAGAAAGGGTGTATATGATGAAAAGATAGACACTAAGTAGTAAGAGAGAAAGACAGGGAGTAATAGAGAAAGAAAGAGAAAGAAGGGAATATGGAATCTTTAAACTACAGCTTTTAGTTACTAGTTCATCATTATTTCATCTTCATATACGCACAAAATAGTTAAATAAGTAAATGTTATGACAAATTAACTTGATTTGTAATTATTGTTAAAGTTTATTCTTCATAAAATGTTATAAATTAGAATAACAACAATAACAACAGCAACAACAAAAACTACTGTACGGAAAGGTAGTAACTAATAGATTGAAGATAAAATCACAGACAAATAATATCAAGCTAAAGAACAATAGTATTCATTGGAATATGTGGATTATTCAAAATGATTATTAAATGAATGATTAAATCAGATGTATAAGTAAAACATGAATGAGTAATAGTGATATACACACAAGAAAAGTGATAGAGAAAAGAGGTGAACAAAATAAAGAAGAATAAAATGTAAACAATGTAGACATGAGAAGAAAGTTGGCACATTCATAGAGAATGAAAAAACTATAAATCAAAAGTTTTTTTTCTGTATATATTCCGATGCAGTTTAATTATCAAATAAAGAATTAGAATTAGAGAATAGGGAAATAAGTGTATTCTTTGTAGATGAAGAAATCGCTGGCGGCTAATTATTACTACTATTATTAGTAGTTTTCCATATGAATCAATTAGAAAATGTTTAGATTTTCTTTAGATTTTGTTCGAGAGTCAACGACAGTCTATAAATAGAAATAAAATAATGTTTTACAATTAATTAAATATTTTTTTTTAACTTAAGTAGTTTGCATTCGTTACAGATTAATTTCAGTTGAATACCCTTGGAAATCCTTCAAGTACTGGACTAAATCTTTCGTCCTAGTAAGAGACTTTTCAGCAATGCGTACTTTCGATTCCGAAAGGGAATCAAACCTAAGAACGTCAGATCTTGTGATAAACCTTAAACCATCCACACCATTAGACTAATTTGCGTTCAATGATAGAATTCCGTACTTTAATAAATTTGTGATATGGCGACGATCATCCTGGGGAATCCCATATTGGAATGGAACAGCTGGCAAGTGACCCTTAGTTCTCACTGGTACACAACTACCATCAATCTGTGAGTTTATACAGTGAAATTTACACCAGTACACAAATGGTTAATTTAGACGAAAGAAGACATCACAACATGGTTATATAATGTCATTAAATCAAAAAAAACTTTGGTACTATAAGTAAAATTCCGAAAAAGAGTAAATTGCTAAAGAATTCCAATTAGAAATAATAACCTGTTGTCATCTGGATTTCAAGATTGTGCAGAAAAATGACAATACGCTCTATTATTAGATATAGGAGCATTGGTTGCTTACTAGTTGAGTTCATCTATATTAAAGCACTAAGTTAGACTCCTAGCCTGACGACTTTAGTGTGTATAGTCAGACACTATTACTAGCACTGAGATACAAAGTGTAGCTTATGAATGAATATATACACCTGTATTTAGTAAATCACGGTCACTGAGGTTTCAGAGATCAGACATTAATCTAATCAATATTACGAAGGACAATATGGAGTTTCATATATATAAGAAAATCGCCACGTTCCGATACAGATCATAGAAACAACTTGCCAATCTCTGAAATAAAACACACTAGTTGTGAATGGTAGCCCAGAGGATGGGAGGGGGGATAGCTGGATGTGAAGACGAAGGGTCGTTCACAGACTGAAAACACTGTGCCAATAAATCACTTAAACACAACTCACACAGAAAGCCCTAATTTTTCATCTCCATTTCGTTGATAAATAACATTGAGGTTATGCAAAGGGTCTCGTCATATAGTCCACAGTTCAACATAAAAATGCTATACAATGTAATCATGAGCATATTCATGTTTACATAATGTGGATTTAAGACTTTTTTAAAGCAGGCAATAACTCTTAGCTTTAGTTCCTTTACAAGGATATCATAAGTATCTGTCTTCCTTTAGTCGTAGCTACTCTAAAAGGTAAATGAATATGAGGAAGACTTATTCAGTAGAGAACACAGAAAGCTGACATAAGGAAAGTAACACATACCCATATGTAAAATAACCTTGAAGATAGACCAAACACTTAGGAGACTAAAAAACCACTGGCCAGTAATAGAATGGCATTATTTGGCGTGGTAAAGATAAGAAAGTGTACATGACAAAAGATTTGGTGCACAAACGGAACAACAAATATGCACGCTAAAGTTATCACGACAATCAGTAAACAAATAATGAACTACTTCACATAAGATTAGAGTTTTAAAGTGTTGCTAATAGGAAGAATTGAAAGCGTAATAGTATAAGTGTGTGAAAACGAACTTATTATGTACGAGGAAGGAAACGTTTTGTTGTGACGCGTGGTTTGGATTCTTATTCGACCGCGAAATCTCTGTCGTCAGTTATTAATCTCGTCTAAGTGGACCGCTTGATTTGACTCCTAAGCCTTGACTCGACCCCCAGGCTAAAACGACACTTCAACGTGAACACGAGAGAGAAGACAGGAAATACGGCAAAATAACACTTTACTGCAAGGTGTCCATTATGTACAGAAACTAGGATATTTATATTATCATAAATGTCCTTCAGGCTTCTAGGGATTTCTATATCCTACTAAGCGCAGTAGTAGTAAGATAACTGTCCAATCAGAGAGATATCACGTGACTTCTCATTGGTCTAGAATTTTCTGGTAAAAGCTATCTGCGTGCTGATTGGACACAATGTTCTCTATTGATTTCTGCGTCTTTCTGAACTTGTTGCAAGAGTTTTTTTTCGCTCTACCCAACACGTTTGTAACACACTAATGTGCAAATTGAAAATAAAACCTAACACTCTGGTTTTATTCTCATTTGTAATAGCTTATTTATTAGCTATTTAAATTCTTAATCCATTTATATGAATCTATGCTAATTAATGTTAAAGGGTGACATTTCCACTATATAAGAGATATAGAAGGGTCAGCAAACGTTGAAACATCTTGAACTTGAATATGTAGTCTTTTCAACTTTTAGTAAATTTCATACTCTTGAACGTTGGACGGAAAAAACTAAAAATGAGAACGAAATTCTCTTTAAAGGGAAAGAGGTTACCTGTGGGCATACTCTATAAACTTCTGAAAACTTGCTAAAAGTGGAAGCAGAATACCATCTTATCCAACTAGGATATGACGTAGCAGACAGCTATTAGAAGGTTCAACAGAATGTTGAATTTCAAAGCATTTTTACTTAACTTAAGAAGACTTTTCTGCGGCTGCTGACAGTCATTTGAAATCAACATCAAATCTGGTACAATTGTGAGTTGGTTCAAAGTGATATGCCACATCAGTACGACAAGATGAAGCTCACCAGATGAATATCAGAAGAATTGAAATAATGTAATCGTAATGATAAGGAAAGCGACTAGACAACAAACATACGCAATTCGCAAAGAACGAATTCTAGAACTGAGCATCTGCAAAACTTATTCTGAGACACGTCACTTGAATTCTCTAATCATTAATCCTTAAGTGGAATTCAACAAATTAGTCTGCCTCTACCAACGAGGCCTAGATCAATAAATAATAGCTTAGTGGATCATTACTAAGTACTTGGTTTGTCAAACTTTAGCTTACTCCCAAAATAATCCAACACGAACTATTGTCAAGGATTTCAACATGAAACACATATTCACTCACAAACACTTAGGTATCCTGAATGGATGAGAATCGATTGTGATTTATCTCAAAAACAAAACTACTTTAAATTAATTAAGTAGTTCAGCTTACAAATCTGATTCAATACCGAATATAACGGATTATTACAAGTTGATAATTCAAAGTTGGAATTTATTTAATCTGTTAATTCAAACACGTAGTTGTCATAAATAACAACATTAAGAAATCAGTTTAATATGATCCATTGTTGTCAAATTTCAATCATAATTTGACTTTCATTGACATGCATGATGTTTGAATCATATGATTGAGTTAAATTAAGAAGATGACTAGAAAATATAACAATTAAATATTAAATACGAATAAAACCTAGTAATAATACAATTGCTGAATCATCATTCATTAATCTATTGATTGTAAAGATACTTCAAATGGAATTTATATGAATTTCAATAGATCCTGTTCATGTGGAATAAGATAGTGTTCGATTTTAACATTATTTAACAAGGGATAAAGATAAGATTGCAGAGGATTTTAAAATGATTTGATTTTGAAAAAGGTGATCTCATATGCTGTTAGAGGTATGATAGCGGTTTTCATGTCCTGGCTAACACCATAGAAGGATATTACTTTTCAAGGTACGTAAAAAGAAGACTGGGTTAGTGACCTGAAAGCCGGAATCGCAGAGCCCAAGGGACAACTGCTTGAGGTTGAACACGTAAGATTTTCTTATGGGATGTTTTTAGAGCGTTAGCTCAGCTCATTGAAACGCCTTACCGTTGGAGACGGAAATCCTAATAGAAGGGTTAGGTGTGATATTTTTAGTGTCGACTTTTAAAAACCCCTTCTTTCCGTTGTAAGATGCAGCATCGCCACACATGCTGGTTATCTGAGGGAAACATTTAGTTACTCTAACACCCTATTTCAGCCAATAGTACGACTTCGCCCGCAGATTTTAGGTTGTTGCCTTAAGTCTTATAACTCTTCAACAGATGTGTTTGGCGTGGTAGGATATAGAGGAACATGTGTTCTAGCCAATATAGCTTAATTGGGTCATAACGACAGACAAACCCGTGCACCACGTCAACGCAGCATCTACGTCCAGTTAAGAGGGCTTCCTATTGTTGAAAACGATCTAGAGTATCATGATTATATTCGCAAAAACTAATCACCTAAATTCGGAAAGACAAGTACGAAATGAACGGAGTCTACTGAAATTGAGGAAAGAAACCTACATTCATATGATTTGGCTTCAAAAGTAACAAAATACCAACATAATTGATTTCTGACTAAAGGCTGCATTGAAAATGACTGCTCTGAACAAAAGAACTGTACCACTACAAAATGTTAATTAATGTAATCAAGCATGGCCAAATATACCTTACCAGTGATTCGTGTATACCAGTTTAAATGCAGACACAAAATCACATACAACAGAAGAACAAAAATGAGATTTATAATTTAGATATCATTGTACAGTCTATAGAAATCGAAACTACGATGTTCATACACGCTATTAATAGTTTAATCGCCTGTTATCTACTCGATAGTGGGCAAGATGTTGACATTTTAAAATTACCAATTAACAAATAACTTCGAATTTTGTGACGCTTTTGTCGATGTCGTTGTAATCAAGCAGGTTTAAATTACATTAATTTATACAAAAGGATATCGGTGTACGTTTTGGTGTGTCTTGGTAACCTCAGCCATAAGTTGCATAGAATCTCATTCATTATATTCACAATTATTGATCCATTTTCACTTAGATTACATCACGTAAACGTTATGGCGTTAACAATATTCTCTTCAATGACCTATTCCCATGAGCTGTATAAATACCATTTTTTAAAGATATTTACACTATTCAATATATAAATATTCAGTCATATGAACGTATCGTAGAATTATTTCATAATGAATGCTCACTTTATAATACATTAGTTATAAGAACTGCTCTAATGCAATAAACTTTGTTTCTAAGTCCTGAATACTTTTATTTATAGGCTTTAATGAAGCTAATGAGAGACGACAAAATATAGCATTCTAATATAATGATTATTCTTACTTTTTCTAAGAAAAGAATTCCTTTCAAATCTTACTGAGATATCATATCTACCATTGTTTAATCACATTAGAAATGATATAAGACTAATTAATGGATGATCGTCATGCAATACCATAACATAGGAATTACTGGATGCTAATTGCAACGTAACATGTTCTCTTGGAGATCTAGAGTCCGATCCATTGAGAGAATATGAGTGTTCCCTGACGATGAAAGGCCTCAGACTAATATAAAACAATGTATTTTTTGCATTCAATGGTTATTTAGCGAAATTTTAACCACAAAAAAATTGTAAATGAAATCAGAATGAACAATTCATTACAATCGATGAATTGGCATGAATTCCGATGAACGAAAGATGAAATGTGAATAGTCATTAGTAAGTAAAATGAAATGTTTTGGTACCCTGAGTATGACTAATAAATTTTACTAATTATCTAAGAAATAATAAGTTTGAATATCGAAAGCAACCAGTTAGAAGGAAACATACATCAATCTAAACCGACACATAGTAGTATCACTGGTTAACGCATACAGAGTAGTTCAACGATGACTATATGAAAAAAAACTTGGTTACAGAATAATAATAAAAACAGTAAAAACCAACCGGTTAATCGGTCATAAACAACTAAGAGTTTAGTGTGAATATACTGAAGTTTCTGTATTATATCAACATAACGTGATGAGATCGACAAAATGAATATCAAAGGCAGAATGATCAAACACTGAAGATATAATTTATAGGACAGGATGAAATGGTATGTGCATATAAATAGTAGAATATTAGATAAAGAAGAAGATAAAAAGTGAGTACATTAGCGCCACTGTAACCAAATTTGAGCCATAATAGATAAGATCTTCAACGATTGTTACATAGGAATTAGTACAGGCAGTATAATATTACTGAAAGAAACCCATGATCCAATGTAATATGATGAATTTGTGCCGAATGGAATAAAACAGAATGTCAAAGATTATGATGAAATTAGTTAATAGTTGAAAATATATACTATATGGATACGAAGAATATGAACAAGGGAAACACATTGCCCAGTATTTAATGACTCCTGATGGTTTTATAATTAATACCATCTTGTGGTGATGATATCATCATCATCTGATGAAATTTACTAATGGATGTTGAACTCTGATAGTTTTGGATACTGTAATGATATAATCTCTTTTATGTATGACTGTATAGTCTGACCACTTGTATCGTCAAAATATTTTGATAAATTTTATGCTAAATGACATGAAACTATCAGTCAAGATGAACTCGAGTACTGTTATGTATGTAATCAGCCGTCGTCTGTCATAAGTGATTTTCCAAAGAGACTAAATTAATAGTAATGAAAATCTTGTCGAAACTGAAGAGTGATATCAAAAACCCAAAGAATAACTTATTAAAGGTATCTGCCTAAATGATAACTGTAAAAATTTCACAAGTAGAATCAGTACTCTCTTGACTGTAAAAATGTCCTTATTGATTGATGGAGCATGGTTTCTCACCAACAATTAACTGTAACCACTTAAAAACAAGACAGTGTATGGGATATTGAGTCACTCAAACTGGTATTCCTATTGCAACAGATTACAATAACCATTAAAAGATATAACATAACACTAACCACTATTTAATGATCAATGTACTACTTTAAATATGCAATTTGCTTATGAAATAATAACAAAACTAATAATAATGCAATAAATGATTCATAGGATATCTAATAACATTCATATATACAAATACACAAAAGTTTTAACTAATCATAATAATTAATTATAGTAGTAATAATACTAACTCGGATTAGCATCTATCACAACGACCTAAGTTACTATAGTTATGACATAGACTCATACAAATAAACACTAATATGAACCTTGGTTTTGTTTGAACTGTCTATGAAATTCATGTGTTATTATTTGTGTTACCAAAACAACAAACATCATCTAAACAGAATGAATCTTATTTACAAAATTTAAGTTATAATAAACAAGTCATAAATTATTCTTTGCCAAATGAAAGGTAGTCTAATATTGTAGTTAGGTAGGTAGGCGATTAGGAAGGTAGGTAGATAAGTATGTATATATATATATATATAGAATCAATAATCTCGATAAAATAAAAACAAGTTTAAGAAAAAAAAGTGGAAGCAACAAATGTGGTCGGCAATCACTTCGTTGATGTTAGATTTATCCAGCATCTTTACTTATTAGCATGCTTTAGACCAACAGTCAATAATTTCATGTACTGATGCCGAATTTTTGTTTGACAGGCCATAGCTTTCTTTAAGCCCAAGCACTGTATAACTATTTCGATGCAGTATATAATTCCTCGGCAGTTCGTAGCCTGAATCCCTAAAGGAGATAAAGGTCAGGGATCCAGTTTTAACATTTACTACAAACACCAATCATGTATATATATATAAATAATGTAAGGATGCAAACATTATTGTCACTTACCAAAATAAGATATTGTTTTCAGTAGCACAGAGAAAGGAAAATACTTCTTTACAGAAGTCCAACTGAGAATCCCATGTAGAAAAAGAACGAAGACTGTATACATAAATATATATATATAAAGATCACCGAATTTCACGGAACAAATAAGAAAGTAACTGACGAGTAGAATCAAGTTGTGTACAGTTTTCAAGGACGCATTTCTATTAACATTACTGCTCTATCTTATTCAATACATTGGTGCAAACTTGAGATTTATTTCCAGGAAGCGTTGGACATACACCCGTTGAAAAGACAATACTATCATTATTAAGGGCTGCAGATGACGGGACAACAACATTACTACCACTATTGTTAGTATTAGTTGTGATGTAACTATTAGTCGACCCATTAGGAATTACATTTAAATTTTTTTTGATTGACACACCAGAACTGTTATTATTGATTTTACTGCTCGAATTACCATCTGCAATTGAATGAGGTAACGTTAATGACGATGGTGATGGTAACGAATGGAGAGCCTGTGCTGATGATGAAGATGGTGACGGCGATGATAATCCATATTCATGTACAATACGTAATAATTCCTCACCTTTCGATGGTGGCAAGATTTCACTGGTATCACGCAACACTGTGACTGGTCGATTATCATAACATTCAACAAGGATATGTTTAATAACATGGTTTGGAATGTGCTTTTAGTTCGTTTCGTAAGCAAGACATTGGTAAAATTGATCAAGATAAACATAGATAGAAAAAATAAACGAAAAAAAGCAGTTGATGGAAATATCAAAACAAACCATACATTAAAATGAAAGTCATACGTTAACAAATTTTGGCTGAACAAAGTAAATCATGTGAAATTGTAACTGAACAATAACAGTAGTATAATTTTCTTTTCAACTGTGCGTAACAGACAATGCTAATACAATAATCAATGACATATTTCCATCAATACACAGTGAATAGCGTACTTTAAAGACTTAAATAACTTCATGTTTGCATAGAATTAAGTACAATATTAAAATTTAGTTCAAGCACTTTTTGTATGTGGCTATTATCAAAATACAAGGTGTCATCAAGTGAATATACCTTGAAAATTCAAGTTTTGATGTATAGTCGGATTAAGACTCAGACGCCACACTACTTATCTCAAAAGCAAACAACTTATTCGCTTAGCTACTGATTTTAGACAGCTGCAAGTTGTCCGACGGCGAAGCTATTTGTGTAGGAATTTATACTTTACAGTCGATATTAATGACTGATCAATCTTTACGGGTGCACAGGCACAACGAGCGAAATACCCTGATGTCATGTAGTTGCAAGCTTTTTAATGTAAAGTTAGATTTTGGAGGGTAAGGCAAATAGTGACAACATTTGAGTCCCATTACGAACAAAAATCAGCAATATGATTTACGAACATTCAGTTGAGCAAGATTCACAAATGGGATGAAGCGCGTTTTTTTTTAGATTCCACTGCTACTCACAATGCAACTTTACTAAGTATACTTAATTCAGTTTGACGACAGCTTTCATCACAGATTTAAACCTGTTTGAGAATAATTGTAAAACAAGCATTTTTAAAAGGCTGGTTCATCCCAGCTTGAAACACCAAACAGCGATGTGAAAGAACGACCTTTCAACAGATTTAATCCATCATGTTCAGGTATCATGGTGGACGTGTTAATTCAGAATATTAACTGTGGTATTATGTCGAGCTTTTAGGACAAACGATTCATTAGAGTAGTAGTAATTCATTCAAATTACATGATGCTATTAGGGCAAAATATGCTGTTATTAATCACTTCATCAATCAATTAAAACAGTATAAATCTGTAATTTAGAATAGGGTTGTATCTTCTCGTTGATTTGTAATGGACTGAAACTGGTTAGCCTCTGTTGTCATATGTCATCCTGAGCGGATTGCCTCTATATAGCGATAGTACAAAAGTTAGATTTAGGTTGGATTGTGACTGGGAGACGGAATCCAGGATACTCGCGTTTTGTCCTATCTGGAACTCATCGGCTGGATGTACTTGCATCCCAATGTTGATGTTCACAGTGGGATTCGAGTTCAGTCAGCTTCGTGCCAAACGCCACCGCGTCCACCAATAGGCTACTGTGTCCAGACGGTCACACAAGCCTATTCTAAATTACATATGTACCCGTTGCAAAAGGAATTACCTACTAAGGTTAGTCACTAGTGGGTTGGTATTGATTGTAACTGGGTGCTGTGGAGATGGCTGAATTAGATGTCATCCACTATCCGAGATTAGACAACTAATAATAACAATTAATATGTACTCAGAAATGACAAACTACAAGGTAATTTTTCGGGCTTTGGTGAAATATGACCAAGGGAGTTCAACTATGTGTGAGCTCGATGAGTGATATTAATTTCAAAGTAAAACAATCGAAGTATTCATGAAACTTAATTCATTTATTTGAACTTGAGACACATTCTAAGTGTGAAGACTAGTAGCACTACCAGATTTCCTCAAATAAAGTAGGTAGAGCAGAGTTAAAACCTGTTATTTAGTAACCGGACGTCGAAAACCTTAAACCTCAGGTTATCGTTGTATCCATTCTCACACTAAAAGTGTGGTTCAAAGAAAAGTGCATGGATATGTACTTAGTAAATGAGCTATGGGCATGCTATGAAACCACGCATCTGAAGCTGTGATTATTATTACGAAAGTATGAAAAATGGTTACTTAATCGAAAAAGACTGATGGGTAGGTTATCTCGATTTGACGTTGTACGACTTGATTCGTATATACGAAAACATTAGTAGCACCAATACAGTTTATCTACATATCTGTTTTTCTTATGTTCCATGTAGTTATACGTAAACAATAATGCTACAGATATTGACAGATAGAAAACAGAGACACCTAGTATATATCGTTTTAGTTTAATATCTATTGTTATCTAAGCTTTTTTACGATATATATATATATATATATATATATATATATATATATATATATATATATATATATATATATATGCATGATATTGATTAACCTACACAATCGGATATGCCACTAAATACGTTAGTACGACAGAAAGTAGGTAGAATTTGATTTCCCTTTCGAAATACTTTCATACACCCTTGCAGTCACCTAAGGGAGTTAGGATTCCATGATTTCAAGCCAATAATGTATATAAGGATCAGGACTCTAAGGGGGGGGGGGTGAGAGGGAACAAAAGACATATGATCTTCCTTTGGACTGTATATTCTATTTAGTTCAATTGATTGGGTTTTAAGATATACATGACTGGCTCAACACTCTGTGATTAGTGAATGTATATACATATTCGTCATACAATTAATAATCTATAATGTGAAAATATGTTGGCTTGGCATTTCAAACAGCATATCCAAATTACCCAGGGTATAAACAACATCAGAATTCTAACATAACTCTCTTAAATTAAATAATTATGTAAACACAACATAAAAAAATTTACATTACGCTGTAATATTATTAAATGAAGTTCAACAAATTAGTATATCAATTCTGATCACCCCAAATAGTAAAGTATAGTGTGGTACAAAAATAATAATGGTGATAATCATAGTAACTTGAAAAATAATTACTGGAATAAAAGTGCACGGACTTATACTGATAGTATCAACTTAAAGTTTAATTACCTCTAAAGTGTCTATCTAGTAAAATCTAGTATATTTACGCCTACTGCTACATTGAAACATCAACGTTTAGTGATCATATGAGCAGATGGCATACCTAATTTGATTAACTTAAGTACAATGTATAGATCGGTGTACTTACTAGGCTAAGAACTACACTTTAGGGCGTAAAGACTAATGGTAAAGCTATCTAGTTGTTCAAATTGGAGTAAGAGGGCAGGGACTCAAAAATACATCATAATGACTGAAAGTCGAACACTCAACTACTGAAACCGCTGAGTATATCTATAAAGAATAATCTTTACAAGAAACCTAATGAAAGACGAAAACATATCAAAATTAGAAACGAAAGGATGAAATAATGTAACGCTCTAAACTCAGAGGAAGATGCATTGACTGCTCCATACTAAATTGTTAACTATTGTAAATATCTCAGTCCAGTAGGTCATTCAATGACAGAACAAGTAACTGACAACGATTGGAGGTGAGTGACTGAAATTTCGTATCCCACAAGACTGCAAATACACTTTGTTGACAAACACCTGGATCAAGTACGGTTTTCTTCGACTATATATGACTATCCCATTGTGAAAACATTTTACGAGATTTGTCACTTAGTGCAGCGGGCACAATGAGACGCTATCTATAGGATATAATCATTGTTAAATAACTAGAAAAGCATAACCCTAGTCATGACCAATCAATGTAAAAAGTGAGCGCATAAGGGTGATTTTAACCGATTTAAAATCATTCCACACAACGCCTATTACGATCATAGCCCAGAACTAAATCTATTTCTACTTTTAACGGTAAAATTGTATTCGTTAAGCCTTCTAGTTCTTTTTTCAGGACAAAATGTAGTGATCCAAACCAATATACCATTGTTATTATCACAAATCATGGGATTCCGTTTGATTATTTATTGGTCATACATGAGTAGCATTGCTATATTAACAAACAGCAATGAAAGACTTTAACATTTAGGATTAATTAAACAGAAAACGAAAAAGGATACACATAACTACTCACCTTAATATACAACCATCTAACAGCGAATTCCCCTCTAAATCGTAAATCTTGCCATATTGTAGAACGCTTCTGTGAATTTACTGGACTTGTCATTTCAGCAACTCCTGTTAGATAACCAGATTCACGAACGGAAAAAAATAGAATAATATGTCCAGGAGTAGAATTTACAGTAGGATTAAGTGTAGAAGTCAGAGTTCGCTGTGATTTGGACGAATTTTCACTACTTACTGTTGGTACCGTTGTCGAAGAAACAGTAGTCGTCGTCACTGGCTTAAAAGAATTAATTGGATTAATTTTCATTTTCGTAGTATTCATCGCATCGAATTTTACCTTGTTGTTAGTTGCAGTCGTCGTCATCGCACTAGTAGTAGTAGGTGTACAAGTAGTATTACAAATAGACGAGATCAGAGAGGTCGGAACATCAGATGACTAGTATCACAAAACAAAGAATAAACAAAAGCGTAAGAAATATGATGGCCCAATATGTTAAATAAAAAGCTCCAGGGATGAAATATTGCAACCAAAAATATTCTATTTATAGAAATAATTTAGACTGAGACCAGATAATCAGTGAGTAGAGATAGCCGAATCAAAGGAATTCATTACAATAAGCTTCTACAACCCTGCTGCAATTCAAACGCAACAACTCCGAGTTTTAAATGGCGTTTGTCCTTAAAACCATTGAGATGGTTCACGTTTCTGAAGTCAGCTAATTCAGACTAGCATCGTCAGTTTAGTCTGTAATACTATGTTTTTTATTCACTAGTAACATAATTAGATCACTTTGGTATAAGATATTCTCTATTAAATTTTAGAATATATAGATTTTGGATAGTAACTGAATCAATAACTGATCAATAACGAGAAATTGCAAACGCAGACTTTTACCTACATACATGCTGGCTACTTGATCTAACTAGTACACTGGATAAAGGATTAGCATTAAAGTGAAATGTACTGAATTCAAGTTTCAGTGTGAAAACCAATGAGCACTGGAATGCGAAAGGTTTATCCAGATGATGAGTCCCTAGTTGCAGTAAACGTGAGTCTTGGATTTCTCTGCAAACTATAATCTATATATTCGAAAACATTTATCACCCTAGTTTATCCAGTGGGGAAATGACTAGTAGAGTTCAAAAACTGAAGATGTGAGGCAGTTCCTTACTAATAACATTAACTGGTGTTGTATACTTTCCTAAAACTAACTGAGGTTAGTAATATTAATTACTGAATGTTAAATAATTAGTGTGAAGTTTGAGTCCTTGACTCAGGATATTAAGGTTCTGGATCTGATCTACAGTGAAGCCGTTGATAACCTTAACTGAGGAGACAAATACCAATATAAAACAACCTATCTAGTAGTTCCTGAAGGTTGTCTAAATATTGGCAGTTTATGATGTAATGTACAAGACACACAAAATTATTTGTAAATGTTAGCATTGTATTGTTATATATTATTCAGGATTGAATTTATTAACATTATTATAAAAACATTTGTCACGTACATATTCGTGACTGTAGCTACACATATGAGGACTAATTGTACTTAACCAAATAATCAAACCAAAATAGATAGAGTGAAGGTTGAATCTATGACTGATTAGGTGAAACTGCAACATATTATTTAATGAATCACTAACCAACAGACAATAGTCAAGTGAAAAGTTATTATCGTTACTGAAATGTATAAATCCATTTTGTTCTCTACAATTGATTTTATTATTCTTTGTAAGAAGAAAGCCGGCAGAGATAAATAATTTAACTCAACACTACAATTTATCATTTTATGTAGAAAACATTTCACGTAAAATTTTAAGCACGACATAGTAACTCACATCATCATTACTGTTATTAGTAGTAATAATCGTGGTCATTTGTTCATTATTTGATTGTAATTTTCCGTTTTGATCCAATGATACTCCACCAGTTGTAACTTCAACAGTATCTCTATTACCACTAAACACATTACTGTAATGATGAGTATTGTAATTATTATTACGGTTACTGATACTAGTAGTTGGTACAGCAACAGGGGAAGCACGTACTGATTGATACGCTTCATCCAAACACTGATTACCAGTACGGGTTGAGCACCAAACACCATATTTTATTGATTGATGTACATTATATACATAATCTGATTTAATAATGAAGTAACGAGCTCTGTGCACAAGTGATGTATCAAAATGTACCGGATTAACACTGTATAGTGAGAGAAGTATAGAAAAGAAGCATAAAATGTGAACAACAAATATAACTTTCAAAGGTCATTAAACGTGTTATACCAATAGTCGCCAAGATATGTATCTTTAATTAAAATACATTATCGTCAAGTCGATGACTCAGCAGTATTTAGAACTAGGTGATTACCTCCAAACTACATATGAGAGGTTCATTAGGCGAGACTAAACTAACTGCAGTGGAAACGAAACGTGTGAGTTAGTGGCTCAAAAGCTAAACATACTAACCCCTGAGTCACAACTACACAAACAAGGAAGATTAATCCTACCAACCAAAATTTAAAACACTAAAGTTAAGCAACATTTAGATAGTACTTTTGTTAATAATTTTATAAGTGTCTGGTTGAAAGCTGTGGTTCAGTGATTGAAGCCCACAGATTTCAACCAGTAAGCAACACGTTAGAAATTCGCATAAGCTGATTCAGTTTGAGCAACCGGGTAGTATAATTACCCATTATACTTAGGATATGGTTCACGAATCTTCGCATGATAAGCGAATTGTTAATTATTAATAATGATTGAGGACATATGAAGGAACGAATAGAAATTGATTGAAACCGATAGGGTGTAACGCAAAACAGTTAGTGGTAAAACGTGAAATAACTCATCGAGAGTGTATAAATAAGCATTACCTATGTGTTCCATTTAATGTAATCCAATCAAATACTACTCACAGACAACCTGGGTCGAGTGATAAATCTAACAACTTTACTTTCATATATAACAATGTAGTGACAGACTTTGGGAAGTAATTCCATATGAAACACTAAATTAGAATTAATTCAAACGTTTGATACTTTGCGGAGTTGTAGATGAACATTGCTAAGCAGTTCTACACTAAGGATAAAAAAACTATTCAAAACTTCCTGGATGGTTATCTAGCAACATTCAGACCATAATATAAATTACAATATTCAATAATTTATACAAAATGGAAGTGTTAGTAATTTCTGAAGTTTAAATAATAAGACATGATCGGTGAGAATGCGATGAAGTTACTTAATAATGGCATCAGATGTGGGCGTTTAGTATCACAAGTTGACGAAAGTTAAAAGTGTAAACTATCGGATACCACCTCAATGGTATTAAGCTGAAACACTAACTGTACAGTTCAGAAATCTTTGATTCTATGCAAATGCATGCTAGTGGATGCGTACTTCTTAGAAGTACTACGCTAGGATAAGACAGTCATTCATGACTTCATGATTATTGATGGTTATCTATGTAGGATCAATTCAAGATGAGAAACTTCAACGACCACCATATTTTCCATTACTAAATCAAAATTGATCTTAAGCACTCATAGAGTGTTAACAATTAAGTATTAATTGTTTGTAACTTCAATTAACACTAATACACCAGGAAAAAAAAATCCACGTTTGTATTTAGTAAATCACTAATACAACGATCTAATCGATTCTAATAGAAATTTATTACTTAATGGAATGTACACGATGTATGCATAGAACTTCTATGCCTTCATTGAAATATATGCACAAAATAGGTTTTTGGCATCTGTGTACATTACATCTAATCACACACTCAAGCAAAAC
This sequence comes from Schistosoma japonicum, assembly GCA_025215515.1. NCBI lineage: Eukaryota > Metazoa > Platyhelminthes > Trematoda > Strigeidida > Schistosomatidae > Schistosoma > Schistosoma japonicum. The sequence continues at coordinate 15,492,792 of CM046067.1, read as the reverse complement.
AAATACGCATAAACATAGAAACAGAGGAATACACAAAACAATGTGAATTATGCCTTTGTCAATGTAGTGTTAAGACATATATATGTATGTGTGTATGTACATGTTTATAAGCGACAGAAATACATCCAGTACAAATATGTAAACCAAATGAATTTCTATAAATAATTACATTTCTCGTCTCCAGTTTATCCTGCATAACAATAAATGAGCTTTTAATAAAGAATTCTCAAAGTTTAGAAAAATATTTTTGTTTGTTTGTTGTCTTTAAGACGTTGCCAAGACAAGGTAAACACAAATATAATAAGTTCAAAATGATGTATGCACATAATGAAAACGTTTAAAACATTTATATATGAGAACTTATGTAATGACATAATCATTACTGATGTGTAAATGATGATTAATGGTGTGTAGGTTAGTGATATTGTTTATCAATGAATAAATTCACTTAGTTTCAATAACTATGCACGGCCTATATAGCTATTAGTCAATTAGAATCAATATAAAGGCCTAGTACAAATATGCAGTCTAAAAAGTGAAGAGTGAATGTATCTGTCGTATATTGTGACTGATTTATTAACCGCTGATCGAATAGTTTAGATAAACAGTTAATGACATCGTGAACATGTTACATGTTAAAGCTTAGATACGTGTTAATGTAGATGGTGATTAGGCATGCATTCAGTTGACGAGTTCCGAAAAGTAGGAAACGTATGAATGAATTCAACCGATAGCCACCTGTAAGGTGAGTAAACGAAATGGTTAGGAATCAAATAAATATAAAGAGTAAGTCCTATAGGAGGTCAGTAGGGGTCCAAATAATACAGGATTGCTCAGATCTCACAAGTAGCATCAATCCCCTCAAGATTTCAGAGATATCATGCATCAAAGTTAGATCTAAATTTTCCTGCTGACAACTTTCAACAACATAACATCAAAAAGTAATGTATTTTTCCCTTTGTGATTTATTCCATTACTAATTTACATTAGTTGAAGAAGTAATAAAAAACTGGAATCATTGAACAGTTTATTATTCCTTTTAATTTACGATTGCGCAACAGCATACACTTTAAAGACTTTTGATATCTCTAAGCCCCTAAGTTTGTTGTATGTTAATACTAAAATTGAGCATATATATAATATATATATATATATATATATATATATATATATATATATATATATAAACACAATCCGACACGAACCGTAGTAACATGAACAGTGAAATTAGAGAATCTTGGACAAGTTACAGGAAACTACGATTAATAATGTATTCGTCAAAATGAAATAATTAATATATTTTCCAGTTACACTACAACAATGCTGTTCTTTAAAGATGGTCATTTGAATTACAATAACTCGTGATCATACCCATAGAGTAATAAAGATAGGTAGAACATTCAAATCACTTAAGTGGAGCACAGTATTAACAATTATGCAAAAGACAAAATTAGTGCATCTTGAATGATATATAATCTAAGTAACTATACCAGTCAGTTAAAGGTAATGCATAGTGTAACCCATAAATGCATCAATCTAAGTTGCTACACCATGTAAACAAAGTGAGAAGAATTTATCAATATTAATTACAAATGTAGTATTAATGATACGAGAAGGTAGGAACAAAAGTTTGAGCATAGAGTATGACAACTAAGAAAATTAAGTAACTGTCAAAAATAAAGATACTAAAACAGAGGACTTGTAATTGTAGCCTATAGGCTCAGTCATTATTTGACAGAAACATACTCATAACAGACACCATGAATAATAGACTAAATGTATCTGACTGGATTTCTCTGAAAGATTTATTGTTATGTAAATGAAATATATATAAGAAAATAAGAGGAAGTTTGCAGAAATCAAGTCTCATGATTTCAATGAAAACCAGTTGGCAAAATAACACGTAAACATACAAATAGAAATAGACTCGATGAAGTTTTATAATTTGATGTCCCCATGAAAGAACCGTTTTCCTGAGCGAAATGTAAGTTGATGTAGCAAAGAAAACTTGTTTCTCACTTTTGAAGGAGATTGACATTTTCGATGTTTATCAGTAAAACCTGTGTTATATCCAGTATTTCCAATAACTTTTCCGTTCAATACTGAGTACCGAAGTGTAATTTCCATCAAACATTACATTTTAAGTATATTCTATATATTTGTGCTATTCGTTAAACATGGGCTGCACTGCACTGGTATGTTCATAAAAAGAAGTTGCAGATAACTTCAGACATTAAAAGTAATTAACAAAATTACCTTACAATACTCAGCATTCACACATTTAATGAATGAATAGAAAATGCTGGTTAGATGACACTTATTGAGCACTGAAAACGTTGCAGGTAACCTCAACCACTATAGATTATAATCGATTTAAAAAACCCTATGTCATTGTCCATAGACAAAATGCGTCAGATAAATGACTGTTATGCCAATCGAATCGTAAAATATAAACCTAATCAACTCAGCAAACAACCCAATCATTCAATAGAGGCAAGTACAAATAATGAAACGAAATCGATCAGAAACATCAGAAATCACTGCATTTTGGCGAGTAAACTGCGATCACATAATAACTAATAGTTTTTACTATAGAGCGACATAATTCTTAGAACTTATTTGTCAAGTTATAGTCAGTAACAGAATTTTCATTTCGCTTCTTTTTGTAACTCATTTACTAAGTAACAGATCCTTATAATTGACCTCGAGCCATATTTCATGTATGACGTGTAGTGGGAATATTTTCTGAAGGCTTAGACCTAAGAACATTGAACGGGATTCTAATCTGAGAGTAGGCAACTGATAAGAAGGATAAATTCTTGCAAGATTGCCGAAATGTTTTTAATGTTTACTGTACTATATCCAGTGTTTTTTGGTTATTTTTATGAATATTTAGTGGATGAGTGCTGGTTACCACGATGCAATTTCATTTCTACGTTATGAACACGTCAGTGTAGCACAGCCCGACGTTCCAGATGAAAGATAAAACAAAATTAGTGAGTCACGGGTTAGAATAAACACTCTCATAAATGCTACCTTTTGATATACAGCGCACACATAAAATGAACAGACAGAAAGCAGATGGTATGGTTCTAAGTATAACATCCTTAGTGAGCATTGAAAATGCTTTTTATAACCTCAGCTAGATTTGAGGATAAAAAACCTCAAATTTGTATAGTCACTTTCGTATTTTAAATAAACAAACTGATTAATTTCAAACCAATAATAATACTCAATGCTTGACATTTATGTACCCAAAGAAATCGACAATGAATGTTACCATACAGTACCCGCATTCTACTAATTAATATGTCAATACATGGCGAATAAATTGACATATCGTTTATCGATATTGAGCAAACAGCTTAAGGTCAATTACATTTTCTATTCCATCAAAAAGAGAATATTATCAGCCAAAGCATACTGCTACATAAGAGCTACAGGAGCCATGGGATAGTTGTTCGAATTCTGGCCTTTAAGTAGTAGGTTACAACACTACTGTTGATATTTCGGTTTGAACAATCAAATCATACTGCTCACTAACCCTCAGATTTGAGGCGTGGCTTGACTAACGAATTACTATAATGAATGAGAGCTGATTAAAATGAAATGGAGCTTCAACTTCCTGTTAAAAACAAAGAAATATCTGATGTTCTAGCAAAATACTAAACAGGATCTAATATTGTAAATATAAATAAACTAATCATCAATTATGCAAAAAAATCATTTATATATGTTACCTAATTACAATCCAAGTTATATTTTCCACAAAGTCGTATCAAGCCAAACAAACAACATAGAATCTAGGAAATATGTTTATTGAACGAAACTGTGTATTTCTCACTGATTCTCAGGTAGAGAGTATCAGATAGATATAGACAGATATTCAAAGATTTGTTACCAGTGCATGCTAAAGAGCATATGAATCATGTCTTAAATCACTCCAGATTTACAATCACGCTTCTCGAATGAAAGTTTGCCTGCCTGTCCTAACATTACAGTACAACGATGAATATTTCTACCAAGTACAACGTTGATGCAAAAAAAATGTGCTAGGTAAAATCCAGCTACGTTGGCTTAACTAAACATGCTTGGAAGCTTACACTTACTGAATTATTCAGAATAAGTAATAATAATATCATTATAATGTGTTATGTTTGTTGAATATGAAGTTTAAAATAATAGAATAAGTTTACTTAGACTACCACTGAAAACGAGGAAGCAATGGAAAGGTGTTTTATCTTAGTATAGATTTTTCCAGTTGCAGTATGCGATGACGAACCTGGCAACAGTCGAACCCAAGACCTGACATCATAGCTTGTATTTGAACCCCACCCCCTCCATCAAACCAATGCGACTGATTTTGTGGTTTGTGTTTCCGATTTTGACCAACTCCTAAATGATATTTATTACTCAAAAAACATGAATATTCTAACTAATCTCAAAGAAGAAATAAGTTAGTAAATGTCAAATGAACAGCATATGAATACCCCGTGATTAGTTATAAACACCATTCACACATTTTAACTTGGAATCATTCATACAAGAAACCAATAAATGATCAAAGTCAGTCAGTCAGTTACAACGTGGAACTTGATAAACGATTAAAGAACATGTATGTGACTAGTTTTTGGAAAAAGAACTCCTAACATTCTAGTGATGAAATGAGATAGTTGTTGCTAACAGCGAAATAGTAAATTGACTACAGTTGAAAATGTGAACCACAGTAAACAAACTTAGTAGAATAAAGCTGTCATATTCGCTAAAAGGCTTAAAAATTTTAAGATCCATCCATGGTCGATTAGACCATAAGTAGTTATTGTGCTTATTACGTTAAATAGATCAATGACTTTTAACCACTAGCTATCTCTTTGCGTAACTTGTCCAAACTACAACGATTAAAGGTAATCGGCTTCCATCTATCTTCATATATTATGTATATCATAAATCTATACACTTGTTAAATCAACTACAACAGTTTTGACAAATCCTGAACGTAGAACAAAACAACTGTCTAACATACCATAACTTATAAAAATAACTAATATTTTACTGACTCTAAAACCAGTACTCAATGTAAACAATACCAATTAGGTTATTCTCAATCAAAGTGAATGTATACTCTTTACATTGAAACTCTTATCCAATAATTATATGAATTTCGACTAATAATTTTCACAATGTAAGACTCATTACAAACAGGTCGATTAGATGAAAATCAACTCTCTCTCTCTCTCTCGCTCATTGTCGACATCTATATATACCCTAGTTAAAAATCGATATATATATATATATATATATATATATATATATATATATAGGTTCAATAGAATGTGTAGATATGACTATAAAAGCAAATTTGTGCACACACACATATATACTTTTTAATGCAAACTAGTGTAACGATCTGATGTAGTATGACAAATCGATTATATGTATATATATACGATTTACACACACATCGATGAGAAATCGAGTAGCAGCACAGTTACAATTATTCTTTAAAAAAAATGCGACTACATATTTCCTAGAGTATGCATAGCTAGATTCTAACAAATGTGTGATGAATGTATCGTTTAGCTTACTATAATTGTAAAGCATATAATAATAATAATAATAATAATAATAATAATAATTATTATTATTATTATTATTATTATTACTATTATTATTATGAAATACTCCCTAAGTCGTGTGTGTAAAGTAAAATGACTTATAAATAACTTGAAAATGCAATTTGAAATGCTTAGATGAGATTTTTGTTATTAAACTACAGAATATCAGACTGTAGTTTGCATTTTTTTTCTTCTTTTTTTTTATGTTTCTACTTTGATATGAATCGTTTTGTATTTTAGGTTGATTAATTATAATCATTAAAGAACATAACATACCATATTAGAATAAGAAGATACAAATTAAGCAGAGTGATAAATTAAGAAGTTGGAATAATAGTAGTAACAATTGAAAATGAGAATAACTAAACATTCAGAAGGTAGTTTGAGATATATATATAGGAATACAAGAAGATTTAGAGGAGGATAAGGAGTGAATGCATCTACATCCACAATCTCTAGCCATTGAATGTAATAACTGCATGAACCCTAACAAGGTAATCTTTGCCTGCTAAGATGGTTTAAATTAACAATCAATAACTTCATAGATTGTTGATATACATTGGTTCAGTGGACCTTTGCTTTCTTTCAACCTACTGCTATTCTAGTAAGCATTCGACGTCGAAAAAAAAAGAAGTCTGAAAAGAATGTTATATAACTGGATGTTTTGAGGTATGACAACAGAAAACAGGTTTCACTTTAACAACTAGCATTTTTAGAGATTATGCCTGCTAACAGGTTGAGTAAGGCGTTGCAAAAAGTTGATCACAAAAACCGAACAACTCGCCATTGTCGGCTGTAGAGCACTAACGTATCCAAAACTACTTTCAAAGAGAGAGCTGGTCTCAAGCGATTGTCCTTAGTGTTTCTCTGTCACACTTTCAAGTTGTCAAGATAATTCCTAATCCACTTTTATTTTCAATTACTTCTTGAAATAACACACCCACAGTATGGGCAACGAGAAGTGATAACTACTCTCATACCTCTAACAACATCCAAAATTACCTTGTTCACAATTCTGTAAACCTGAAATGACAAGAATATTCCACAGAATGAATTAATAACCGAGATAAATACAACTGGAAAGTCATCGGAATGCTTATGTTACAGTATTTGAATAATCCTATAGAATTTCTAAGAACATGGCATTTATATCAATCGTCAAATCAATACAAGTATGATCCATTAACAAACAAGAAAAAAGCTTCAAATAACCAAATGATCAGAAGTCTATGGAGTAAGAGTGAACAAGAATACAATCAACAAAACAAGGCCAACGAATTATAAATAAGACTGATTTAACACGTGTAGAATAACTAGCACGCTTACTTTAATATTAAGTAGGAGCTGACTATACCCAGAACATCAGTGAAAGCTTTACAATCAATTCATTTAACTTGAAGAACTCAATGGAATCGATATAATCCAGTTAAGTTTCAAATGTTCACCATCATAAATCAATATTAATCAGAGGTGATCTTGATGTACGTTTTTAATATACACTTGGTAAAAGTCAGCTGTACAATTCTAACAGAAAGAAATTCACCATTTACCACTGTACTATGTTTATACCTACAATATATTACTCAATATTTAGTACTTATGTAACAAGTTAAAATGATTGAAATAATATCTAAGTTATGAGAAGTGTTTTATCAATCAATATAAAACAGTCACTACGATTAATAACTGAGTTGCATAGTAATTATAAAAGAGAAAAAAGAAAACTAAACATACATAGTGATTTGTCCGTTTAAACAATCATATGTTTTCAATGTCAACCGATCAATACAAACATTAAGTAACATGTGGATAAGAGAGAACAAAATACGAGAATTCATATACAATAGTGTTGAGATGACCATAAACATTCACTTAATCACTGACCTACACAATAATAATTATAGGAAGAAAGAGAATGAATGAGATAATGCTTTCTATATTTATCAATTTTTCACTATCAGTTAGTGTTTATTTACATACCAAAGGATGATGATAATGGTGCATCTGTATTATTCTGTTTCATTTCTTTATATGATAAAGTTGAAAATTTAAGGATAAACCAATAAACAACTTATCTTACTACCTATCTCCACAAATCGACTTTAATTCAATTATAATAATCAGCTCACTATTGACTAACTTTAAGATGTTCCTGAAGTTTTAGTGAGAATTAGTGACTGATGGAGTTCAGACATGCCAGAAGTTAGAAAGATATTATCAATGAATAAGGAATGTATTCGCGCTATATCACATAATAATGGAAGTAGGAATTCTAACATTAGACATTGGCCGGCCCAGTGGTGCAGACAGTCAGGAGTTCGCTGTGAGCCTAGAATGTACTAGGTTGGATTCGTTGATGGAATCGAGAATGAATACTATTAAGGAGTCCTATACTAGGATGAGATAGTTGCCTAGTGTTCCCTAGTTTTGCGCTGGTACCCAATTAGCATCAATCAGTGACGAACTCCAAAAAATCGTATAATTAAATGGTCCATTGATAGAAAATAACTAAATTAAAACAAAAAAAGATTATGAAAAACAAATTTCGCAAGTGAATAGAGTTGATAGGGGATTTTATAAAAACATACAAACTAAAATGTTGAAAGATTGAAAATAATAAATGCGTGTCAAGAAAAAAATACATAACAAAAAATAAAATTTGGATATAATGCGATATGATGAATAAACATTGAAATGGTTATCGTAAAAACATTATGTAACTGGGTAGGAGTTATCGAACATGAATTTCAGTCATATACTATGTTTAACAGCTAGTGATAACGCCAGATTGCTCAAAGTGATGTAAAATGTAGCAGGAACTTAGCGGCTAAAAGTTAAACGCTTAGATAGATGAGCTTCCACTCATGTACAATAACTGAAAACAGTGAATATATATATATGCTCTTGACAGATCACATGGACTGAATATAAATTGTGTTGATGGGCCACAGTTAACGACGTAGCACGCTTCGTGTGTACAATATTTTTCCACTGAATATGTAAACTTAGGTTGTTAGCTAAGAATATATAAAATTCCCAATGAAATTTTGAAGATTGTGTACATAATCATGAAAACACAAATTTAAAACATTTATGGTGTTGTTTTCTCTGAGTTGAGTAATTTAAAGATTAATAAAGATTAAATTGTCGGACCAAATCCCAGAGTAGGGAAGGTAGTTACAGAGTAAGTACTAATGGATAGGCATAGAGTTCAGAGATGAGATTTGAGATAAAAAGTGATTCAGTAAAGAGAAAATTATAATAAGCTCAAAAATTAGAATTTGGAGGAAGACAAGGAGTGGATGCACCTGCGCCATTGCAATCGATTTTCAGCCATATCACCTAAAGTCTCTAACCATTTGTTACGATCATCACGTGGGCCTCAATCAGGTAGTCTGCATCTATTAACATGGCTCAGTGCAGTTGTCAATGACTTCATGGATTGGTGCCATGTTTTCGTTTGGCCACCCCTAGCTTTCTTCCAACCTACTCCCACAACAGACAACATTGCTCGTCGAGGTAGACGGTGGTCAGGCATACGTAATACATGTCCTAACCACCTCATCTGGTGAAGATTCACCAGTTCATCAATAGACTTACCGTATTTACCTAGTACTCTATTCCTAACCCATGCATTGCTTACTCGGTTGTCCCAGCAAACACGAGCAATGTTTCGGATACATCTATGATCGAATACTAGGATCCTACGAATATCCTCTATCCTTAAAAACCATGTTTCACATCCATAAAGTAAAACGGATCTGACTGCCGCACAGCAAACGCGTCCTTTCGTCATTAAACGAATGTCTCGCCTACGCCACAAGTGACGCAGTTTGGCGAAAGCTGATCGGGCCTTATGTATACGAGCAGAGATTTCATCGGACACCAGACCGTTAGGACTGATGAGGCTCCCGAGATAAGTAAAACGGTTAACACATTCAATAGTTTCACTCCCTATCACTAACTTTGGTGCCGAATTCAGCCAGTCCTGAAATAACATTTTACATTTGGATGGGGAGAATCGCATCCCAAACATGCTTACGTTCATGTTTAAAGTTGTCAAAAAATTCTGCATTTTATCAGCATCTTCACTCAGTAGAACTATATCATCGGCATATTCTAAGTCAGTAAGTTTATCTCCTGGAAGGAGGTCAACCCCAGGGAAATCAGACGATGACAATGTTAACTCTAAAAGTATGTCTATGATAAAATTAAATAAAAATGGGGATAGCGGACAACCTTGACGAACACCACTAGAAGTGATCAATTTCGACGACAGTCTGGTATAAGCTCTAACACGACATGTGGTGTTCGAGTAGAGAGCTTGTATAAGGTTGCTGCCTTTCTAGACAATATTGTCAGCAAATTAAAAGGATTAAAGGATATGAAAAGGGCTTTGCTAGTGTCAATAGAGATGCAATAAGAGTCAGATATCGACATTCAAAGTAAATGAAAACGTTAAGAGTTTGTAGCCAACGGTGCTTTTAGTTTGCCCGTTCACTATCCAAAGGATTGCTTATGATACAAAGCTTCAAAAGTCATCATTAAAAAAGATCCTAGTTGCACTTTTGTACCGAAGATAATTGAAATGAGGCACCTGAAAAGATCAGTATCTGATGTCACTTATGGATGTCTCGAACAATGGAAACAGAGGTGAGATAAGTATATTGCCACAAACGGGAAACATTCCAAAGTTAAGAAGGAAAATAGCTCCTAAGACAACATAGTGCCTATCTACAAGTGGTACGCTGCATAGCCGTGCTTTTTATTTCCCTAAAGACACAAACTACAACCAATGAAAGTAAAGAATATGCAAAGGTTATAAGGTTTTGATTACAGATGTCCTCGAAGAATGACTGAACCACGGAGAGTTGCATACCTCCTTCTTGAGACCAACACAATAGTCCCAATGAATGTTTGCAAACATTAAGTAACATGACTGAAAATGATCCATAGTGGCGCATTTAAATTCATTTTACCTAAACATTATGCATCACGACTGCATTTTTGAACTTCAAGGTTTTTTTTTTTCATTTACGCACCAAGTTTTTGATATTTGGATTTACAAATAGCAGGTGCTATTATTTTCATTCCGTTACATCTCATCTTATTAGTTCTGTTTCCAGTGATTACATAGGGCACGGAAACTTCGATCCATGTGAGCTATTAGCGAGTCATACCACGATGATGATTGACTGACTCATATAGTTTAATCTTATTTCATATGCATTCGTTATTTGGATTTCAAGCACATTCCAAATTTATCATAGTTAAATTACTTATAGTAGTGTGCAGGTAAATACTTACATACTGGAAGACAGTTTGCTATGTTTCACTTCATGAGCAAGGAACATCGCATTTAAAAATAGAAGACATTCATATGCTACTTGTGTTTAAATATAGGCTTCTTAGAAACATGAAAAATTTGAACAAAGAGTACTAGATGGTGATAAATCGATTGATACAATTGTGAATCTGTATCGACTGAGACTGTTAGAACATGTATTACACATACCTGAATACCCCTTGCCTCAGGAGTCAATACTGAGTGGCATGCAAATAGGTTGATAGAGAAACTATAAGCGACAAAACAGAAACTAGCAATCAGTTTACAAAGTCAATGATTGTTGTGTAAACATTATGGTTGCCGTACACGCGATTACTATGACTAGTGGTTGGATGTGAATCAAAATCAATTGCAATGGAGTATATTCATATATTCTCAAGTTACATTCTTCATGCCCGATCTTTCTTTTGCTAACAAGGATACTAACACTTTTAATACATTGTCGTTAACCTTCATAAATTCACTTTGATATGCTGATTTAATGTAGTAACTTAAACCGAAGTACAAGTATACTACGACATTTGTAACTGGCTGGTAGTAATGACAGCTAACAAAAAGTGAACTTTAAGTACATAAATAACCAGATATAATTTGATAGCTAGGTAGCATAAATGACTGATTTTTCCGATACAGGCAGCTACGACGAAACGAGAACTTACTTTAAATTTAAACGTGCCAACTCAGATTGTGAGAATGTTTTACACATAGGACGTGAAGCAGTTGCATTGCAAGAATTCTGATTAATAGGCAGTAGTTTTTGGCGATTAGACAACAGACTATTACGATCTGAACTGTATCGATAAGGACTATGGACGATATTTGGTGTAGCAATAGCCGTAGTGTTTGCTCGTGAATTAGCTAATATTGTTAGAATTAAGCGCATATTGTTATTAGTATTATTGTTGTTCGTATTATTTGTAACAGCAGATGCAGAAGCTGTATTATTATTTATCAAATTAACAGTACTATTAGTATCATAATATGATGGCGGATAGGAACAATATGGAGTATTTTGCAAAGCAGTTAAAGAGTCCTGTGATTTCGAATTGTTATAGCACGATATTGCATGACATTCTTTTTGAGTTGATAATAATTTGGTCGGTGTTAATGACGAAATAGATGTTGTCAACATCACTGATGAAGACGGTGGCGCTGTTAACGATGATGACAGTAAAGCTGGAGCAGTGTTGTTAACTGGAATCGCTTGATGTGATTGCTGACTTACTACTCTATCCCTTGATTGATTAAAATTGGTTAATAAATCTGTTGAGGGATGGTTTCCAGCGGCATTAACAATACCAGAGAAATCACCACCCATTGAGCTTACATACTGTTGGTGGATCATTGCATATTCATCGGGGCTAATTGATTGTGGATTCGGTGAGAACGACGACATTGGTAAAGATGATCTACTATTATTGAATGGTGTTAGATAGCTACCTGGAGCAGTTGCCGTCGACACCCATAGATTGTTGGAATTCCAATATCCAGGATACCATGCATTATTAGCTGGATCATAAACACCATTATCCATAGAAAGCGCAGTATATCCATTTAGTGATGTGCTGTTACTACTTGGATATGATGAAGTAATGGGATAATTCAATTGATTCACTAGAGATGGATCATTTAGCTTAGAAGAAACATTATCACTATTTACGGTAGTAGTAAAAGTAGTACTGGTTACAGCGACAGATCGAACTATAGGCATAAGTAAACTAGATGGATGAACAATTGTATTAACATTTTCCGACGATAAAGATACCTATGGAACAAAATATAATTAGTAAACCTAATTAAAACCTCAATGTAAAGCAGTAAAATTATTTATAAAGTGAAAATACTAGACTGAATCAATTCCATGAAGTCACAAATAAAAAAGATTCTTAATTGACTGAGTTTATCGGCGTCATAATATTTAACAACTTTTTATAGAACTATACATCATGCTATGATCTTAGTGTTTGCTTTCTGAGAGACAAACCAATAAACAACCAGTAAAAATGAAAATAGACTAACATTGGTTACAGAGAGATTTTAATTGAAAAAGGTTTTAAGAAATAGAGAGCAACAGACTGCTGTCTTTCTTTGCAATGAGCCCCCCCCCCCAATGAAACTAACAGAGACTAAACACAGAACTTTCAGATCTCGCGACAAGAGTTCAATCTTTACACCGCTGAGTTAAATGCTTATGTTCATTATTTCTAGCTTTAGCCAACTTGCAATATTGAGCGACCATCATTCAATTGAATTTGAAAACGAGTTACATCCAAATTTCCATCTTTTAAATTATTGTATTCAGACATAGTTATGCGATCTAAGCTAAAACCTTTATTGTGCGTGTTGGTCTATGTAAATTTTAATTAACAAACATTTTTTATTAAAAAAATCATGTTCAACAACAGATGAACCTAAACGCAGTAGAAATATATTCATTTTACAACAGAATAGTATTCAATATACTTACGGAAGCAAAAACGCTTGGGTCCATAGAATAATTAGCATCTGTTTGATGCACTTGGCCTATTACAGGTGTATGCATGGAATCTGGTTCTGATTGAAACATCATACACGTGTTTGGAGATGTGTGGTCTAAATTCAATTTAGACATAGCTAACTGAGTTTGATAATATTGTTTTTGGTATTCAGTATCTTGATTGTACCAAAAATAATATGGCATTTGAGCAGTTAACGGATAACACAATGCAGAAGTAGAATAGTTATTCAACAAAGTTGGAGGTAACACTAAAGACGGTTGTAATGTTGTACCACTATTCGGAAAATTATAGGACTGATTAAAAAGATTATAAGATAAGCATTGTGGGCATTGAGGTAAACAACAAGATACACGATGCAGATAAGATTGTAGCTGATTGGTTTGTGTACATAAATCTGGACTGTTTACGTCGTATTCTGGATTTGTATAAACTGAGGAGACACAATTCATAGTTTCAGGATTAGAAAGTGTTTGGGCGTTGGACTCGGATCGGTGTTGAAAATTATAAGGATCTGAATAAAGATACTGTGAATGCTGTTGTTGCAGTTGACTTGTCACAGAATCTGATGAGTAAGATGGAACTGAATGAGATATTGGTTAATAATTAGTTTGTCAAAATGAATGTTTATAATCATTGTTACAGTGAGTAGAAAAACAAAAAAGACAAAACATATGAATACGAAGACAAATATATATTTTTATTAAATGCTTATGATATGGTTGAATATAAAGAATAAACGTTCCTCCATCATTGTAATCGGTTTAAAGCAATTTCCTAACTAATACTGACTTACAGTACTAGCTGTAAATTGAGAAGCATATCAGTATATAAAAGCAGTCTATGAAGTCCCTGTTTACGCCAACAGAATAACCGTCACCCATAGCCAGGGAGGCTAGGTGAGAGTTCAAGATCTATCTCAGAGATACAGTTGCATTTATTCCCTATCTTTAAGTGCTGAGTTGTATTATATATAATGTACATGATTTCTCCTTCCCAAGCTGATGCAGAGTGTAGAAATTTGTACCAATACTCATTCGAATCATGTCCTTTGACATAGCCAATTAAATTATATCTTTCTCTGGACTCTACGGATTGATTTATCGTTGAGAGCTAATCACGAACTTTCTCATTATGGATACATACTCTGTTTATTCTACAAATGACGACCAACTTACAATACTTCTAAAATGTAGTTTCTTCAAAGACTCATTTATTGGCTAAGGATTTGCGTATGAACCATGTAACATGAGGTATTTTGATTATTATTGGTAAAACAAAGAATTCCCGAGATGCCTTGCATCTTAAGCAATAAAACGTTGGGTTTGAAATACGGTAGTAATAAATTTAGCATCAAGAAATAGAAGCAGAAATGATTAATATGATTCTGATTCAGTCAACAAGAAATGCATACCTATTAATAAAATATATCTAAATTTAACTACAAAGTAATGAGACATTTATGCGCAGGATTAACCTTGGTAGTAGTATCAGACATACAGAGACAGGTACTTCACTTTAGATACATAAAATTCGGTTAGTAGTAGTAGTAGTAGATTTCAATGTTTTTTGATCTGAAAGCTTATGCGATTGGATTAAGAAAGAACTTGATGATTTACATGCACTATATATTGCTACAAGCAGGGTTTTCAAATACGAATCATTAAGCATATTGGAAGTCTTTGACTATCACAATTCTAGTACCATGTTGTTTGATGAAGACGCTAAATCAGCATTTGAAAAACTAAAGGTAGTGTCTTCAGTAAAAATGATCAGTAGACCGATAAGACATTTTTTGTTAATAGTTTCGTAAAGTAAATTCTCATCCGCTTTTTGTAGCTATTCAACATAATACTACTATTTATTCAGTGGGTTCAGCGACAGATAACATGATTTCGTTCACTACGGGACTGCTTTAATTGAGTACTGTTTACAAATTAATCAGCAGTTTGTATGTATTTTATGAAAAGCGTTGTTAGTAAACCCAACTAATAAAAGTGCATCACAACCACTACGGTTAAACTACTATACTAAACTTACGTTGTTTTTTGTTCGCATAAGAATCTGATAACTTTTGAGGCTGCTTATTGTGTAGAGCTCCACGACTAGGAGAACCATGCATTTCTGTTGCATAAGAAGCCATAGTTGCACACCAATTCGCATTTGCTTTCAGGAATATTTACTAACTTTGAAATCTGATCAAAACGTTTAACACAAAAGGAAAGGACTAATAACTGGGTAAAAAAATATGTACTGTTTGAAGGAAAGATAAAACAAATGAGTTATAAAAAGTAATGGAGGTAAATATTTGTGAGGAAGCTTATTTACTGTGGTGACTTGAATATAAAGGAAACTGGAAAAGCTCCTGACCAGAATTGTTAACTTTGAAACTAAGATTAAAGTCCTAGGCTCGCTTTATTTAGAGAGACACATCATCAATATAAGGACATAATCACAAGCATAATAACAAACTGATTCATATTTAAATTAAAGATATAGTTGTATACAAGTAGGACTGTAACATTCAACTCTCTCGTTAAAACTCAGGAATCAAGTACATTTTCTAACAATTGGCTTTAATTTCGTTACGTGGTACTACGACACTAATTACATAAAAGGAGGCAAAGTTAATCATCCAAATAAAAACTAACGGTTTTGAGTTGAGACTACAAGTGGCTTGCGCAAGCTATAGTTAGTACTCGTATTTTAAATATAACATCTACAAACATATATAAAAAACTGGAAACAGGTAACTTGCAAAATAAAACCTGAAGATCTACCACAGAAAAGCATGATAGTATAAATGACTATATATTAATATGTTTTCGTTGATATTTCTCCTTTAAATCTTATTTATCCTTATCAAGATTTAGTTATCCTAACAATTCAAGCTACTGTCGGCAAAACATAGTGATACGTAACCAGTTCAAGAACTGAATTTAGTTGGATTCGAGCTCAGTTAAATATAAAACAATGTAAATCGACCGAAATGTTTAGAGGTCGCATTAAGTAGTGCAAAGGGATGGGAAACGACTATCTAAATATTTAGTTAAGACATCATCAATAATGATCACGTTCGACTAGAAACGATAATAGTCATTAAGGTGTTGCCATTTGATGAGTAAATGGGTTAGGTATAAACATGTAGTTTATATGAAACTATAAAATTTCGGAGGTGAGGAATGCATGTCAAGAATGAAGTACGGATTATTCAAAAATCAACAATGTATATATATAATCAGTGCTCCCTAGTCAAAAATACGTCCTTACAATAAGATGATTTCTTCACTGCCGGTGATTAACAGTAAGTCCCTTGATGATAATTGAAGTCAAACTCCCAGTATTTAACGACATCCTAAGCCAGTAGACTTAAGTATTTTGCTTATAAAAATATAAACCAATCAGAGGTTCTTCAAAGTAAGTATGATGTTAGGATTCTACAGTGGACCAGATAAAACTGAGTCTTGTATCACAATTATCTACCGAATCACAAAATGCGATCGAGTGTACACGAAAATATGAGACTATTAACTTGCAAAGGACGTCAACAATTATACATTAAAGCACGTATATATGTGCAAAGAAGTAAAAATTACTTGCGGTACAGTAATACTGCTTAAAAATCTTAGGTCGTGATTTCATATTTATATATGGAGAAAATGTTGTTCACTTATTAACAAAGCCTACCGTCTTAACACCACAACAGGTGTATAAAAAACAAAAGCTAAACAATTATAAAATGACTCGGGAACCTAACTGCTTTATCAAGAAACTATGCTAATAATGATGGCGACGAAATTGCCAACAACGTTGCCTTTCAAACATTCCACGTACTTTAGTTTCGTGTATTCGTCCTTGAGGAAATAATTAATTAAATGAACAAACAGTAGTTCATTAACCTGTAATCTACTCTTACATCATCAAAACAGTGTTATTTCTATTAATAACAGTTACTTATTGAAATAAAATAATTTGGTAAGTTTGATACATAGTTGTTAAAGGGAAGGGATATTTTATTATCTTATAATGTTGAAGTTCATTCAACCTGCAACTGTAAATAAACCGATCACAGACTAAATTGGTGGTATTTTTATTAAAATAGAAAAAAATCGTGAATAAGTGGCAGAAAAAAATGGAATAAAATATCCTACAATTTATAAATACAGAAGAAGTCGCAGTTATATATTGTAGATTAAAATAAAAAAAAGTAAGAAACCAAGTAAGGGTAGTCAGTCAGTTAGTCAGTTACAACGTAGAACTTGGTACGTGCGTACATCATTTTAAGTTGCCATGCTTCATTTTGCAGATAGAAATTAAATAAGGGAAGAGGTAACTGCAAGGACGAGCAGGCCAATTGATGTATATGTAGCAGTAAATAATCTACTAAATAAATAGTTGCATAAGCTCTCGACATTGACTGCTGACCATGTTTGTTTTAAGGGACACGACTAGCTGAAGGCTCTTTGTCACGCATCACTACCAGACCACGACACGACGCACCATGGGGACTATTTCTCTTTCTAGTTAACCAGACTAGGACCTTGTTATCCTATTTGTGCTCCTATACTTCAAAACAATTATAACTTCTCCTCCATTCATCCTTACCTTCCTGTTTATTTTTCTTACACGAGTAGGTTCATTCGTTAGACGCTGCTCTGATTGCACGACAAACACAACTTGGTCATATACCGCGTGCACTTCATCATTGAGCACTGACTTGATTTGGGCACAGTCATCACTGTAAGTTCGTTCTTGCTTACAGTTTTTAACAACATATTTTTTGATGTAATTATTTGTTGGCATATTTTTCACAATACTTTGTAACTGCATATATTAGTATTTCAATGTTGAGTGACCAGACTTCTAAGCTTATTAGGATTATAAACCTCTTGCCCTCATATTTTCAGCTTGTCCTCCCTTTGAGCAGTAAACATAGAAACTTTGTTCTATTAAGTATAAAGCATGTTTTAAGACCATGGCGTGACAGATCAACGCGTTTAATTCCATGCCGTCGTGAATTCATTTTCGCGTGAATTGAACAGGTACATAATTCCCTTCTTTGTCAGCCCAGATTGCCTAAAACCTTATGATGAACTCAAGAGATTTATTCTCAAACGCCGAGACTTGTTCAGCAGACACCGTCTTGACGAGTTGTTCCACACTGTCGAGCTTGATCACCTGTTTAGTGACAGAAATGTTATCGCGCATGAGAGAAGTGATTTGTCAACGTACTTTTGACGAAGGTCTCTTCCGTCAGCTTGTCTTATCTAAACTGTCGCAACAAGTAAAAGCAGTTTGAGAGTGATTAATAACAACCCAGTAGATGAACCAGCTACATCTGCTGATTGAATTCTGCAGACCACTAGAGTTCTCCACAATGAGGCTAATTGCGTTACAGAAAAACTTCATGCGATCGAAAACGAAGTAACGAAATTGTACAATACTCTTTTTCGTTTCCTCGAACAACAGTAATGACACTGACCAAGCGATTGTCGATAACGAAGTTCTCCACAGAGAATATCCTTATCTCGACCTCGACACAGCGAAAACTCACATTCGTGTTAATACCACAACACGTATGTCAAAGCCTCAAAGATGTGCATTCGATCTACAAGCAACCGACGGGTAAAAAGATACCTACGAACGGCAAAAAATATGTCGACTTAAACGTGGTTCCACGAATATCCATACACTGGATTGTCACAATCGCTGATGTAAAATACCTATAATAGGCATAGATTTACTGAGCCTCCACCATTTGCTTGTGGACCTTAGTAAAAAGAGGCTAGTGTATACCAATACAAAGCTATACGTTTGTGGAACCACTGCTATAAGTTGTGGCTAATGCCCTTTTCGTTTTAAACATTTGAATAACCCTTATTTTTAGCCGATACTTGATAAATATACGGATCAAAATAAGGCAACGTTGAAATTATCATTCCTAACAAACAACATTACACATCACGTTATGACTACAGGTCAAACTGCTTTCTCAAATGCACGCAAACTTGCACAGAAAACCTTGAAGATTGCGAAAAATAAATTCGATCATATAATGAACTTGGGAATAATCCACCCAATTCAGTAGCCGATTGTCATCAATATTACATATGGTCCCAAAAACTAAAGCAGTGAATGGCAACACACCAGTAATTACCGATGTCTCAACGCTCAAACTACGTTTGACCTTTACCTGTTACTAAACATCCGTTATTTATGGGTCACCTTGAAGTGAATGACAGTATTTTCAAAACTCGACCTAGTAAAGTGATACGATCAAATATCGATAACTGAGAACGACACTTCCAAGACCACCATCGTAACCTTATTTGGTTTATACGGATTCCTCTGAATGCCCCTCGGTTTGAGGAATGCAGCACAATCATTCCAGCGTTTCGTATATGACATGTTCTTCGGGCTTGACCATGTCCATAGACACGTCAACGACTGCTTGATGGCAAGCTTAGAAAAAGAAGCACATATGTGACAGCTGGATACAGCTTTTGGAAGACTGCAATAATATGAAGTTACATCAAACATATAAAAATGTTGAATTGAAACAACCTTGTTGGACTTCCTGGAGCAAACTGTTGATGGTAATCGTATACAACGCTAAAAGCACAAGGTAGTGGATATTCTGAAGTATTAGGAATTAACCATTATTGAGGAGTTACGAGGTTTCAATGTATTGGTTAATTTTTACAGACGATTTATAATCAACTGTATATTTATCATGGTATCACTAACAGATCAACTGTTAGCCATGTACTGTGATGAACGACACTTTCAACATTCCATTTATGGCCAGGAATTTACAATATTTACCGATAACAAACCACCGACGTTTGCCATGAAGTCATCTACTGATAAGTACTCTCCGCGAGAGTTCAGCTATCTAGACGATGTTTCCCAGTTCTCTACTGACATATGTCAATGTAGTTGCCGACGCTTTGTCGCGAATACATTCCTCGAATCGTATCCAGAAAAACCAACCTTGTTAAACTAGTTAGATTATAAAATGAAGACAGCCATATCCATCAATAGTTATTCACAGCAATTTCAAACAAAAACGATTAAAAAAGGTGTAGCCTGTCCAATAGTCCAGATGAGTTGTTGACGCATCATTTTCGACATATCGCACAATCTCTCTCATCCTGATGTTCGTTATACAACTTAACTGATTACCCAGAGATTCTGCTGGCCGAAGATTATTGAGGACATCAAAGAATGGGCACGCTCCTGTGTGGACTACCAAAAGAACATAGTGATGCAGCATAGTAGATGCTACTCTGCGTTTTTCCAATCTGAATGTTTGTTTCGATTAAGTTTACCTTGATGTGGTAGGACCTAAATCCAAATCAAATAGATTATTTTATCGTCTAACATGCATGAGCTGACTCAATCACTGGCCAGAAGTGATTCCATTCGAATACATCACCAGTGAAACGATAGCTCGCGCTTTCGTCGAACGATGGATAACCAACTATGGTTGTCCATCTACAATAACGACAGACTGTGAACGTCTTTTTGAATCTGGATTGTTTCACTCTCTGAGCAAACTCCTGGTAACTACGCTCTTCAAAACTACCGCTTATTATTCACAATCTAATAATTCGGTAAAAAGATTTCATCGACAGCTCAAAGCACCACTTTCATCTAAGAACATCCCACAGTGGATTGACACTTTACTACTAGTCTTACTCAGAATTCAAAGCACTGTAAAATAGGATGTTCAGTGCAATGTTATCGAATAAGTCTACGGAACGGCACTTTGACTACTAGGCGAGTTGAATAGAAACCGCTTCCGCCTCGACATTTCTGGATCTTAATTCTTACGTGAACCACTTTGCAAATGCTACACTTTCATTTAAGCCAGTTGACACTTGATATCAATCAATAGACACTTTCGTCCAAACCACCTTAAAAATGTAGCAAATACGTTTTTGTACGTCGTGATGCTTTACGCTGACCTCTTGACACAGCCTACGAAGAGCCATACAAGGTCCTGAAACAATAATCAAAGTACTATATTATTGACAAGAATGGCCTCGTGGAAAACGTTAGCATTGACTGGCCACAAAACAGCCTACCAAGAAAGCGCATATTTTATTGTCGAATTCGTTAAATTACTTTCTACATTTCTTTCTAATTTATTCTTATTCGTAAAAGTGGGCTAAATCGTTAGAAGTTGCTCTGGTTGTACGACAAACACAACTTGGTCATATATCGGATGCACTTTAGACGTTTGCAGAAAAACCATATTTATTGAAGTGTACCCCGGTATGTGACCAAGTTACGCTAATATATCCTTATTCCTTCCACGTTTTTCTGTTTGTTTTCAGACGGCCCGGAAGTCGAATAAAAAAAATTTAAATCTGTGCATTTTGTATACAAAAGAAATAATTGTTAACTCAATGCGTCTATAAAAACGTGTTGAACACCAACAACAAATAATGAAACGCTTTTTTGACACAAAAGTTTATAAAATGCACACAGAAAAATTTTTTTCTAATGATAAGAATAATGGGTTTATCGAGTTTCATTTTTTTAAAATTTAATTTAAGACAACAACGAAAATTGTCATACGTACGTAGGTAGTGGAAGGAAATTAGTAGACATAGTATTCGTTTTGGTGTTCTGGAAATTGTAATTTTCTACCAAAACGCGTAGCTTTCGGCGTAATGGAGCTCTTTGATACTTCTACTTGTGTGTTAGTCATTGCTTGCGGCGTAATGACTTCGTTCATGTCACGTTTTCCCGGTGTTGTTGCGAATTCGACACTTAAAGGTTTACCTTCTAGGTAGGCTGCTTTGAGGCGGTCAATGCTAACTTTATCCTCGTGGTCATTATTGTCAATCGTATAGTACTTTGTTTCACGTATAAGAACCTTATATGGCCATTCTTCAGTTGCGTCGAGCCGTCGGCGTACGGCATCACGACGTACGAAAACGTGTGTAGTATATTTTAAGGCAGGTTGATTAAAGGTATCTGTCGATTGTTGTCGAGTTTGGACTGGCTTAACTGAACGCATAGCATTTGTAAACCGGTTTACGTAAGAAATTAGATCCAGTTTTGCTGAAGTGGAAGCGGTTTTCATAAACTCGCCTGGTAGTCAATGTGTCGTTCCGTAGACTAATTCGGCGACACTGCATACAGCATCTTCCTTCACTGTGCTGCGAATCCCGAGTAAAACTAGTGGTAAGGCGTCGATCCACTGAGGGATGTTTGTAGCTGAAAGTGATGCTTTCAGTTGTCGATGGAATCTTTCTACCGAACCATTAGATTGTGGGTGGTAGGCGGTCGTCCTGAAACGCGTAGTTTCAAGAAGTTTGGTCAGAGCGTGGAACTGCCGTCCACGGTCTGTCGTTACTTTGGATGGACAACCAAAGTTGGCAATTCATCGTTTCACTAGTGATGTCTTTGAGTGGAATCGCTACTGGCCAGTAGGTGAATCGGTCCACGCATGTCAGAAGATAAGAAAATCCATTTGATTCTGGTAAAGGTCCTATCAAACCAAGGTAGACGTGTTCGAATGGAGTGTCAGGGGTTGAGAAAGTGCTTTGGGGGTGGCATTTTTGATGTTGAATTACTTTGTTGTTCTGGCAGGCCATGCAAGTGCGCGCCCATTCTTCGATATCCTTATTCATCTTTGGCCAGCAAAATCTCTCAGTAATCAGTTTACTTGTAGCGCGAACTTCAGAATGAGAAAGGTTATCCAATGTGTCGAAGATGACTCGTCGATAACTCCTAAGGACGACTGGACGGACTATACCTGTAGAAGAATCAGAAATTAAAGTGTTCTTACTTTTTCCAATCGTTTTAGTTTGCAGTTGGAGCGTTGTTGCGGCTAACTCATGATGAAACTCGATGTCTTAACTTTGAAGTCGAGCAATTTCAACAAGGTCGATTCCTTGGATACAATTCAAAGAATGTATTCTCGATAAGGTGTCGGCAACTTCTTTGTTTGTTCCCGATACATGTCGTATGTCAGTAGAAAATTGGGAGATATAGTCAAGATGACGCGACTCTCGTTGAGAGCACTTACCTGAAGATGACTTCATCGAAATCGTCAGTGGTTTATAGTCGGTGAATATTGTAAATTTCCGGCCTTCGATAGAATGTTGGAAATGTCGTACAGCGCAGTACATGGCTAGTATTTCACGTGCAAAATTGCTGTACCTCGATTCAGTGCCGTTTAGTTGTCTTGAGAAGAAGTCTAAAGGTTGCCAAGCTTGGCCAATCCATTGTTGCAGAACTGCACCAATGGTTAAGTCAGAAGCATCTACCGCAATGCTGACGGGAGCTTCAGTATTGTAGTGTGCCAGCATAGTTACATTGGCTATTGCCTCTTTAGTTGCAACGAAGGCTTTCTTTGATTCTGAATCTATTGTGACCACCTTTTTATTCCCACGAAGCTGATCCGTTAGTGGTTTCACAATAGATGCACAGTCGGGGATAAATCGTCTGTAGAAACCTACCAACCCGTTGAAAGCTCGTAACTGCGTAATGGTGGTTGGTTCCGGATACTCCAGAATTGCCGCCACCTTGTGTTTTTGAGGCTGTATACCATTAGCATCAATAGTATGCCCCAGGAAGTCCAACGAGGTTGTTCCGATTTGGCATTTCTGTATATTAATGGTAACTCCGTATTGCTACAGTCTTCTAAAAGCTGTGTCTATATGTTTCATATGTTTCCTCGTCTGGGCTTGCTATCAAGCAGTCGTCGACATATGCATGGACATAGTCAAGCCCGCGGAACACGTTGTCGATGAAATGTTGAAACGTTTGTGCCTCATACCTCAAGCCGAAAGGAATTCGGAGGAATTCGTAAAGACCGAATGGGGTTACAATAGCCGTTTTGGGCATGTTATTTTCGGCCATCGGTATTTGATTGTACGCCTTTACTAGGTCAATTTTTGAAAATACAGTCATTCCCTTCAACGTGGCCGTTAGGTCGTGAATGTGTGGTAAAGGGTAACGATCAGGCGTAGTTTGCGCGTTAAGACGTCTGTAATCATCAGTGGGACGCTAATCATTGCTATTTTGCTTCGGGACCATATGTAATAAGACGACCATGGGCTACTGGATGGGCGGATTAATTCCAGGTCAATCATTTGATCGAATTCGCTCTTCGCGATTTTTAGCTTTTCGGGTGCTAGTCAACGTGCTTGGCGAATGCAGGTTGACCTGTAGTCGTGATGTGATGTGTAACATTGCTGGTTACACACGATAACTTCGACGTCGCTTTATTCAAGTCCGGATACATGTCAAGTATTGTCAGGTAATAAGGGTTAATTAGATGTTTAAAGCGAAAAGGACATAGGCTACAACCTGTAGCAGTCGTTCCACACACGTATAGCTTTGTGTTGCCGTCAACTAGCCTCATTTTGCAAGGGTCCACAAGCAAGTTGTGGTGGCTTGGCGAATCTATGCCTATGATAGGTATTCTCACATCTGCGATAGTGAGAATCCAGTGTATAGGTTTGCGCAAGCCCACGTTCAAGTAGACATATTTTTTACCATACGTGGCTATTTGTTTTCTGTAGGCTGTCAGTAGATCAAATGCAGCTTCATGTTGGCGATCAGATGAAGTCGCAGGAAGGACGCTGACTTCTGCACCAGTATTGACAGGGGTAGCGAACCTTCATTATCACATCAGTGAGGAATAACAGGGTGCTGTTTCCACAGGCCACGGTCGCCGCTAACGCGTGCCGGCGGAATAGTTTCTCGACGCATCAACAGTGAGTTTGTGGCTGGGGAAACAACAGGGGTCTTTACACTTCCTTAAGTCCTTGCCATAAATATTGTGGTACCAACACCAATGTGGATTATCACTCTAAAACCAAATTAATCTATGACTGACGAAATCAGATAAAAGTCATTATCTTTGGCTCATGGACGCTGTCAAGTAAGCTACTTGGATAGGCCAGATTAGTTGCGATTGTGAGCCTTCAAAAAAACTCGTTATTTTTATCCAACAGGTCAAATCAACAGTAATTACACTTGATTGTTTGATAATACAACATTTATAACTGCAGTACAAGTTTTTTGGCTTTGATAAGAAATAAACAAGTCGAAAACAGTAATCTAGGAAAGTGTTTTGTACTTATGAGTGCATATTGGCTACCATTTATTCCATGAACGTCACAACCGATTCTTCGCGGAAGTATGAGGTCCAGCAACAGACAATAATTCGACCAAACATTGTTCAATAGCTTCAATGGGTAGCTCCCTTGACAGATGCTTAATGTTTAATAACTTCAATGATAGTAGGCTAGCAACCTGATGAGAGTTTCCAGGCAGTTGTTGTTCGTTAAATTTGTTTGTACTTTTACTCACATTAGCCAACCTTTCAAAAGACATTTTGGTTTTCAGAACCAGTGTCTCTATTGCCATAAACCCTTGTCAACATATGAGACATAAACCGTTCGAAAATGCGACATCACTGGGATAAATAAATAGTTTTTTTTGAAAATATGATAAGGTTTTTAAGAAGCAAAATGGTGATAGAATACAATAGTACAAATGAAATAGTAATAGAGAAAATATATACATTTTTGTGTATGATTATCTGTTTTGCTGGACTGCATAATGTTCCAGATGGTAAAGGAAACTCCATTGATTTTAAGTGTGATCACTTCGCACAAAATTAAAGAAACATGCTGTGAGAGCTTTTTTGTGTGATACCATAAAAAGCGTTCCACACATAACAAGCTAGAAAATGTGCGTTCCTGTCTGTGTGACCACCTGCTGATAACCAACTGATCAGACGTCTTGTAGTCGTTCAGCACAAGCAAGTCACCATGATTAAATGATTCTACATGTTTGGACTATTATGTATAATAACAAAATCACTTTTACAATCAACAGTTTCTTCTCAGTAGTGTTAGGAACATTTTGGAGCCTGAGCGCCACCTTGTTCTTTGAGAACCAAAGGAACTTGACAAAATAACGTTATTTAAAATTATGTACAATTTTTTAGCATTTAAATCCTAGTTATAAAACGGGTGAAGCTATTGGATCACTTATAACTATTATGTTATCCTAGCTCGGAAGACGCATTATTGTATACAGACCATTATTTACCGTAAGAAGCAGCTCAAACTATGCACATTACTAGTAGTTCAAAATATTGTGAGACGTCCATGATTAATTGGGTACATTTAAGAGGTAGAAGACAGTATGCAGTGAGTCAAATAAGGGCCTACAATTATCACACTTTAGAAGTATTTTAAATTAACTTTTTAGTAAATACATGTTAAACATGTTAGCCATTTAAAAGTATGACGTTAAAGTATTCCTCCTTTTTATTAAATCTTATCAGTCTTAATATATGGTAAAACTGAAAGCGTTTCGATAGGGAGCAGATCAAATAAGTAGTAGGTGACATTAAAATGCTACACTATTACCGTCTTAGTTTATGATTATCATTAGACTAGGATAATAGCTTGTGGATGAAATCCTAGGAAATGTAGATTTAGTCAACTTTTGCAATAATAAGATGATAATAATAACTGTGATAATGCAATAAGAAGATGAAGTTTACCAGAGCTATGTGATGTGCATATTTATGCAATACATTTCGAACAATCTGATCAAACATACACTTATTAAGGCATTCATATATGGAAAGTAAAAGGTCACTAGACAATTAAGAATATAAGATAAGTATAAAACAAGTAAACAAGGCTAATAAAGAGAACAATGTGAATCTCACTTTACTAAGGTACGTTAAGTAAAAGTACAAATTGTTTTTGAACACATAATCGGGGGGGGGGGGAAGTTGAACTTCCATATAGCTAAGGCTTCAACAAACCTCAGTATATGTCCTAAAGCACTTTTATACAACACCACAAAGTATGATTTGATATGAACTATGTGGCCTGTCTCAGCTATGCACTTAGCTACAAGCGATGAAGGTAGTTTTCTCATGTATTTTTATTGTGCCTTTCGAGTTCATTTGATTTTGGAGCCATTTAGTTATGTGTTTAGCTACCTTACGTGCAGATCACAAATGCTCATCCTTATATAGATGTGTCCACACATACTTGTAAATTGATAGACACAGTGGAATGTAATGCATTCGTTTAATGTGCTGTTTTAGCTTGTTATGAATCAATGCCATATACGTTTCTGTTTACAACTACCTTAGGAGCATAAAATGTCCTGTTGACAACCAACTTAAGCCTTTGTTTTAACACAAGGCTATTTGAGTCACCTCTGATAGATCACTTGATATAGGCTGATAATTTAGGTGCTAGAAATATAGTAGGTTTCACCATATTACATTTCTATCGAATTATATATATTTTCGGATATCCGTTCAGCATTAGCGCTTTTATCAGCAGATTTTCATTCTCCCCAATGATACATAAGTACGAATACAACATGATCCTATCAAATAGCGACAAAAACAAATGAACTTCAAAGGAAAAACAAAAGTTCAGGATAAGCAATCTTCATCGTTTGTAGCTAAGTGCTTAGCTTAGACAGACCACATAATTCATATCAAATCATACTTTGTGGTGTTGTATAAAAGTGCTTTAGGACATATACAAAGGTTTGTTGAAGCCTTAGCTATATGGAAGTTTAACTCTCCCCCCCCCACTCGATTGTGTGATCAAAAGCAATTTGTACTTTCACTCAACCTACCTTGGTAGAGTGAAATTCACATTGTTCTCTTTATTAGCCTTGTTTACTTGTTTTATACTTATCTTATATTCTTAATTGTCTTGTGACCTTTTACTTTTCATATATGAATGCCTTAACAAGTGTATGTTTGATCAGATTGTTCGTAATGTATTGCATAAATATGCACATCACATAGCTCTGGTAAACTTCATCTTCTTATTGCATTATCACAGTTTCACAAAGGAACAAGTTGTTTTAAATAATAGTTGTTATTATAATAATTATAATATTGATGAACGTGAATAGAGGCAGGAATGAGATACGCTAAAACGGGAAAGTATCAATGAATAAATAAATCTGCTTATATGAACTTTTTGAAATCACACTGATGGCTTTATATTTTGAATCGTTAGACCGTTTGTAATGTACAATAAATTCAGACTCTTGGTCTGTTTGACAAAATTGTATACATTCTACTAACTGGTGAGTATGAGGCTGAGTCCCCTGAGTCTACTCTACTTGATTGATTTACTCTATTATTTGTCCATGCATGTCAAAAGATAACGTTGGATACAACGAAGGAGTGAACATGACGAGTGACCTAAGTGTCTGGCTCCACATGATCAAGTAAATCGGTAAATGTACGTGGAAATGGTCAGTCGATTCGGTTTACTTTTAGCTATAATCCTATAAGTGGGCAGCTTCTGAACATTATACAACAATCTGCTTCCAGTAAATCGCTTTCTAATTGACCTCTTTAAATTATTTTTGACTATATCAAACACAATATTTCACCAAAATTCAAGGTTTATATAAAATGCTTTCTTTGAAACAATGTGTTTCGTCTGAGAGGACCGCTTCTCTTTCATATTCTTTATGTTAAAGCGTGTATGTAGTATGATCTAGTGACAAGCTGACCAGATCAGGTAATAATCAAGAGGACAAAACATAGGAGAAGCGAATGTGTATTCTGGAATTCAGTAAGCTCACACACAATTGTACAATACTACTACTGTTTCATACAAACACCACAGTGTAGGATATCCATTGTCCATAAAGATGGATCTCAAATAAACTTTTCATCGATGTAATCTGCTAAACATATTCTGTTGTATCATCAGCATAGAGAATCGATTAGATTGCATTTTCTCATAATTAAGATACAATGGTGGGAGTTTGTCAAATAGATATCTAAACCACCGAATAATGGTGTGTTTAATTTATAGTTGTTTTTTTTAAAAAAAATGTCAACTTCCCAACATCTCAAAGTGAATGCTGCTGTTATATTGTAGTAATTGATATTCATTTACCATGTTTTCTGTTTGTGATGTAACTTCACGCTTACCTCCTCCTCCTGCTCCTCACTCCAGCCAACTTCATAATTGTTGTGCTTGGTAAAAATATCAACTGATCTAATCAGTTCAGTAATAATGTGTAAGCTACTTACATAGTTAGTATGTCTTTATGACATGGATTCATGCACTGTACTACTTCTTATGATGACTTATGAAAAACTCATATACAGAAAATTGCCTAAGTTGAAGGAGAAACTATAAATTCATCTTGGAAGGTTGCATTACTTTCTGACGAATGTAGCCGAAATGAAAAAAAAATCCTTGTTGGATAAAATACATTTTACTTTTTTTAATGTTCATTGAAATCATAGGAAAATTTAACTACTC
This sequence comes from Schistosoma japonicum, assembly GCA_025215515.1. Classification (NCBI taxonomy): domain Eukaryota; kingdom Metazoa; phylum Platyhelminthes; class Trematoda; order Strigeidida; family Schistosomatidae; genus Schistosoma; species Schistosoma japonicum. The sequence goes on along the minus strand of CM046067.1, from coordinate 15,463,022 downwards.
ACTATTGCGTTCTCATGATTAGAATGAACTAAAACCCTTTAGTTTTAGTTGAATTGCGAACTGGTAAACAAAATCCAGGACTCACATTTTGTCCTATTTTGGACGCGTACTGCATTCCACTTGTCAATCACAATCCAACTTCAAACAACACTTGGGATCTACCGATATATCAAGGCGATCCGCCCAAAATGCACATATAACGCAATGTAGACTTATCACTTTCAGTTAATCACAAATCAACGAAAAGATCCAAATACATTCTAATTATCAAAACCTTTTTGAATTTCTTAGATATAACATATTTCATTTAAACTAGTAAATCAGAGTGTATTGTTTTACATGTTTGTCTTCAGTTAATTCATGATATCATTTAATCATCATGTTATTTCATCAATGAAACTACCTTAGTTTCAACTTATCTTATAATTAGTATTCATTCTGAATCTACATTACTCATTAATAAGAGTAAATTACAACATAAGTAGGCTAGGATGTCTCTAGCACTCAAAGATTCAATACTGTATTACTATTATTATTATTATTATTATTATTATTATTATTATTATTATTATTATTATGATCACAATCAATAATTCTGATGTCGAGTAATATAATCCGTTTGTTTACACAAAATATTTGCTTGGTATTATTTGATTAAATGTAATTAGTTAAATACATAATATAGCACGACAAGAGAAAAAAGCTTTCTAACATTACAAAAGTTTACAACACTGAAGACAGATTGTAGAATTACACGAACTTATTGAATAGAACAGAGCTTAAAGGCATATTAGTGTTATAGTAAGTTTCGTTTGTTATAAAATAATTTCAATGAAATGAATTCATGATTAATTTTGTAATCATATTCTTAGAAATGTTACTTATAAGTAGTCTGTTCGTAGATATGGATGTATTTATATGTATAGGATTTTGTATTTCATTAGGTTTAGAGTTAATCTTTTGAATAAATCTGATTAGCAGTTTTTTTAGTAAGGTTATTGTTTTACGAGATGAGGTTGGAAACCCCACGCTCAACCTTCCTCCTTTATCTGGGCTTCGGATCCAGCAGCAAACCTAGGAGGGGGTAAAGAAGAAGAGAAATAATCAAGAACACATTGAGTCGGCAATCGGAGACAGACATGAAGAGAATGAAGAGCACTAAGGAAGAGCTGTAAAGGTAAGCTCAGGATAGAGTTGGATGGAGAATGCTGGTCGGCAGGCCTATGCTCCACATGGGGTAACAAGCGTTGATTAATTGATCAATTGATTTGAATAAATCTAAAGCGTATGGACATTTTAGGGAGCTTGAGGGTGATAGGCTCGGTTTCACAGGAGTGTATAGAGTCAAGTTAAAGTTCCCATAGCAGAACAAAACAACTGTCCTAATGCTTACATGTTATTCATAAGTTGTATAAATAAGGTCAGTCAGTGTAATTAATCTTCACATTTAATAATCACCATAGCACCCTAGTAGAGACAATGAATATTATACACTTTTGAGTTTTGTAGATAGTAGCTATTCAACTATTTCTAACTTAGTGAATTTACTACTTTTAAAGCTGAGAAGTAAATAATCTCATAATCGGTAAATAAACCAATAAGCATATTAATGAATTGAGTTGTTAAACAAATATACTTGATTTCGTATAATTATTCTACTTCCTTCATCATCATTGTAATAACGGGACAACGAATCGGGGATGACAACCTATAGGGTTTTATTCTTCATGTTACCGGGACTCTTGCGGCTAAGTCAAATCTATTAGTTGTATGCTTTCATAGACCGATTATTGATTGTTCTATTTATTTTTTTACCCAAGTTATTGTAATTTTACTATGAATCTATTATTCTATTTACTATACTAAACAAACATGGTCAGCATCAAAGACGAGAACCTATGTAACTATTTATTTAGGGAATTATTTAGCCGCCATAGGTATAACTGTATACGTCATTTGGTAGTGTGTGTGTGTGTATGTGGGATGGAGGGCATTTTGATGTGATCAACAGGATGTGTTTAATCATATCTTCCTAATTATCAAAAACTATAATTATGGTGTATCTGAGTGTTATATCGAGAGATTCAAGATGAGTTACTAACTTTACCAGGCTGTTTTTAAAAAGACTATATCTTAAATTTATCTTAAATATACGGACATCGACTATTTTATTACTATTATTGTCCTATTTCCAACACCCTAACCTTCCTTTAGATTCATGAACTGTTGTCATATTATTTGTCGTTCAGAAACTGTGATCAATTAGTCATGTATCTGTACATTCAGTCCTTAGTCACTATTGTTCCCGTTTTGTATAAATGTTATTCTCCCTATAGGTATGATGCGTAGTCAGGTTTTGTGCATATATAAAGTATTGTTTGAAATATAATATAATTCTGTCTGGTTGGTTTATCAACCTGTGTTCTCTGTTTCCGGCTTGAGACTAGGTAGGTATCGAGCAAACGCGCAGTAGACCAGCTAGGAGCAACCATTGGAGCTCGTCATTGTGACTTTGTGCGCGTGAGGTTGCATCAGCCATTTGATCATACGAATCGATCATATCAGCCCCTTCCAACGACAAAACACTGAGTTCTCGTAAAATAATAATCCTTAATCGAATATCAAAATGCACGTTATTTTGTCCTTAAAACATGCAACAACGAAGATCTTTTTATGAATGTTATTATATTGAGTGATTCAAGAAGAATAATTAACTTACAGAAAGGTCTTTAGAAAATAACTTCATTTATTTTAAGTACATATAAATCTGTTATTTCATTTTTATTATTATCATGTACCCCTTAGGTTTAACCTTCCACTAGACGAATTAATTGTTTTCATATTATTTTCCATTCAACAAAAAATAATTAATTAACTATGTATCAGTTTCATTAGTTCTTAGTCATTATTGTCCTTTTTTAGTACAGATGTTGTCCTTCTTAGTGGTCCTGTGTAGTCAGGTTTAGTGTGTATATAAACGAATGAATGAATGAAATATAATTTGAGAGGTTGGTTACTAGGTTACATGTCTTGTGTTCATCTATCCGGCTTGGGGAGAGGGGCTAGAAATCATTAGATAGACGTGCGTACATAGAACGACGGCCTTGGTATCAGGGCTATCTGGTATTTATTTCGATCAAGGTTATTGTCTCTGTATATCATAATCGGTTGTATTTCATATCATAACAAATGTAAACATATCTAAGTCTATTATTTTATTTTTAAGTAATACATCATACTCACTGTATCAACTGTGTGAAGTAGTTGCCCCTCTCGTAAATAAACGCATAAGTGAACACAAACTTACAGCGAGGCATGAAATCCATTACTCTATATCCCTGTATTTCAGTAGTTACGAGAACCAATTTAATAGTGAAAATTTAAGATTTTCAGTCAGAAGCAATTCCAAAATGTTTAGTGAAATTCTGTAGGCAGCAAACACACTTCAAAATAGATCCAATTAATCTTATATTCGGAGGTCACTGCAAACTAAATGATACATGGAGTTAATAAGACTTATACAATCAACCTGTTGGAGATACTGTTATCAGAATGGATTGATTTAATAATTATGTAATAATTAAACTGCAGACTTCCATTTAGAATAAAGGATGATGTTGTTGTCCAGAATGACAACGAGAAAACATCGTAACGAAACTATCAAACTCAGAGAATCAGACAGTGCTATAATTGTATTTATGAATGTTTGAGCTGAAATAGTATCGTATTTTTCTCAAATGTCTCTGTTATGTTTATGAAACGGATATTACTTTATTGAATTAGAACACAAATTACCATGTTTCACAGAATGTTCGTTTCTGCACTAATCATTTATTGCTTTGAGATGCTAGGGGTGGCCAAACGAAAACATGGCACCAATCCTTGAAGTCATTGACAACTGCACTGAGCCATGTTAATCGATGTAGACTACCTGGTTGGGGCCCACGTGATGATCGTAACAAATGGTTAGAGACTTTAGGTTATATGGCTCAAAATCATTTGCAATGGCGCAGGTGCATCCACTCCTTGTCTTTCTCCAAATTCTAGTTTTTGAGCTTCTCATAATTTTCTCTTTACTGAATCAAATTTTTATTTCAAATCTCATCTATGATCTCTATACCTTTCCATTAGTACTTACTCTGTTACTACCTCCCCTACTCTGGGATTTGGTCCGACAATTTAATCTTTATCAGCTTATTCAGTCATGGTAACTTGAACTGATGTACGCATTTACCAAGTTCTACGTTGTAACTGACTGACTGACTTGAGATGCATACAACGATTGTTGACTAAGTAATAACCATTGTAATCAGTATGTCATGAATTTTAATTCAGTTATAGATTCGTATCCATTATTTTAAAACAGCTAACATGTTTATTAGTTGTCACAGTGCAACTATAAAGATAGAATACAATCAAAAAAGAAGATAACATGACATCAGTTAATACCGATACATCAGTACATACATAAATTTGTAATGATACCATAATTATCTAGCTGACTGTTAATTATTAAAACATTTTTCCAACTTCCCAACTAATAATCATTTAATTTGAGGTGGTTTTGTTATGATTGGTAATAGATATGTTACTTGATTTCCTCGTAGAATAAGCTCAGTTAAATGTCAATGAAAATCATAGTGTTTTAGACAACTATTTCATCGTAGTATGGAGACCCATTAGTAGTACAGTATTCTTGACTCTTACAAAGAAATCGAATCCAATATTTATAAGTTTCAATTAAATTTTAATAGTTGACTAACTATTAAAGCCGTTTATTTAGCAAAAATACAGTAGGTTATCAGGAAACTACTGTAGGGTAAATGTTCTAATGCTCAATGTATATTTCTGTTAGAGTGGGGAGGGATTTCAAATCCACACAAAATTGATCATTTAAATCAAGCGAAAAGAGTTGTAATGATTTATTGTGTAAGGCTGATTTGTAAAACTTGCGTTACTTACTTACGTTCGTTAACCCTCCTAGAGGAGCATAGGCCGTTTATCAAAAACCCTAACCAAACTAAACAAACTTGCATTACATTAATTTAATTCAATGTCAGTGATACTTTAGAGTAGTTGCTATGATATAATTCTATAAATAAAATGTTGTATTCAGTACACCAGTTATATTTATTTGATGATTTCAATTTGATAAATAATTCCTGTCAATTAATGGATTCATATCAATCTTGTTTGTTAGTGTTGTCTCAGTTCTCTTTACAATACAATCTTTCTACAAATCTAATCTATTGAAGTAGTTTTAAGTTAGAAAAGAATAAGTTATGTAGTATAAGTATCAAAGATAACGTTCACGTTAATTGCAGTCGACTACTGAAGGAATCAGATCTATTATCTAGCTACACTAGATCTCTTATCTATATCATATCATAAACTGTATTCAATTAATAAGAACCTACATTTTCGTCTCATTCGAAGACATTTCAATTTCATATACTGTCATTAGTATACATGAGAAACGTATTACATTCTCTTTTATATTGGATCATTTTTCAGCTAGAATTCATCATGTTTGTTGCAAGAAGTCATACATTATTTTTTACAATTAACTTTATTATAACTGTAAGTATTACACTATGTTATTGTTTTATTGTTTCGTTTTCTCTTTTTTTTGAAATGTGCGCCATTTTTCATTTCATTGAAACAATAAAGTTGATTTAAGTTGGATTGTGACTGGCAAGTGGAATCCAGGACGCGCGTTTCGTCCTATTTGGGACTCATCGGCTGGATGTACCTGCATCCCAATGTTGATGTTCACACTGGGATTCGAACTCAGTCCGCTTCGTGTCAAACGCCACCGCGTTCACCACTAGGCTACTGTGTCCAGACAGTCACACTTGTGCAACGGGTATATATGTAATTCAGAATAGGCTTGTATCTTCCCGTTGATTTGTAATGGACTGAAACTCGTCAGCCTCTGTTGCCATATGCGCATCCTGAGCGGATTGCCTCTATATAGCGGTATTACACAAGTTATATTTAAGTGTTCACTACTAGGCTACTATGTTCAGGCAAATAGGAAAAAAATGCGCTACCTGGATTCCACTTGCCAGTCACAATCCAACTTAAATATAACTTGTGTAATACCGCTATATAGAGGCAATCCGCTCAGGATGCACATATGGCAACAGAGGCTGACGAGTTTCAGTCCATTACAAATCAACGGGAAGATACAAGCCTATTCTGAATTAAATAAAGTTGATTACTTAAAACAACTTGAATATTGATGTTAATGATTATTTTATGTAGGGAATGATACAAATTTCTAATGTAAACAAATGAATGTTAGTTCTATGTCAAATCAACTGATGATTACATAATATCATATGATTATGGTATTTTAAAGTGAAGTGAACAACATGATCATATGAATTGATTGATAAAATACATGAATAGTTGGCATAGTAACTAAGACAATTATAAGTAATTTGTATAATAATGAAATAGAAATGAAAGTCATGTAAATAAAAATTCTGTGAAAACAGGAAATGGCAATAGTTTATCAACTTGAAGGGTATAGATTCAATTCATTGTAGGAATTGGAAGTGCATTCTGATGAAGGATTCTTATATTGGAAAGAAACAAGTGTGTCAGTGCTTCTTAGTTTTTAATCGTATCTAATCAACATTAAACTGTGACTAATACAAACTAGTAAACTTAACACCTATCTTTACAAAACCACACCAGTTGTTGCCTAACTTATGGAGGTTCTTGAAATTCTAGTGAGAAATCGTAACTAGTAGTGTTCAGATTTATCGAGAGTGAGACAGTTATCACTTGAAGTTTTTAAGTTAGCCTAATGATTAATCTGAATGAAGTTATTTTCAATTTTTTCAAGTCTGTAAGTATACTCGATTCAATCTTTTTAGTTGAACTTCCATTCATTTAATGTATGAATACTGAATATTCAAAGTGTAATTTACATAAAAGATTTCATTATTAAAATGCATTTGGATCCTGTCAGTTAATTTGTCATGAACTGTAACTGATCAATCCCTGTTTCAATATGTGCATCCAGAGCGGATCGACTTGATAGATAGAAAGATCACAAGTATTTTTCGAGTTGGATTGTGACTGGAAAACGTTTCGTCCTATATGGGACTTATCGGTTAGATGCACCCGTATCTCAGTATTGATCATCACACTGGGACTCGAACTCGGTTTGTTTAGCGCTAAACTCCATTACATTCACCCCTAGGCTAGATCGCAGGTATATTCACCTGACTAGTCCCAAATAAGACGAAACGTGTGTTCTTGATTCCGCTTGCCATTCACAATCCAAATCAAACAATGTAAGATTTCACTTCATAGAAAAAAAATGTGTAGCACTATTCAATCAGCAAAAAGTTGTTTGAAAGCTCTATTTTTTAATACAACAAATCATTAGACTACATCACAAGTTCAACTATCCAAATTTTAATTTGATGATCATCAAGTAGCCTTATGGAATCTAATTAATAATGGAAACCTTATCATTCTTCAACAAGATGAAGTTTCTAATGCAATTATCATAGACGAAAAGTTTAAAGTATTCATGATGTTGTTAAATAACACTTAAGCCAACAGAATAAGCTGAATTATACCTTATTCTAGGGATCTTAGGTTTGAATTATTATCTTTAAATACATAGCCTCTTTCGACGTGAATTAAGTACTGATGATGTTGTTCATAATGATAACGAAAGTTTTGCAGTTAAATATTAGAACTTAGCAAACACAGTACAATCATATCTTCTTCAATGTTTCATGAGTAAAACAGTTATTAATAAACATAGCTATGCAGTAACAAATGAATTGTGTTAAAGATTAAGCTTACTATCAATGAGCGACTTTTGTTAGGGTTAGGTCAGGGTTACTCTAATTTTATATTGAGGTGGTTTAGTGCAGATAGGTAATAAGTCTGCTGGACTCAGTAGTCTAGTGGTGTACGCGGTCGGCATATGACACGGAACCGGACTGACTTCGAATCCCTTAGTGAACATCAACATTGAGATGCAGGTACATCCAGCCGATGAGTCCCAAATAGGACGAAACGCGCGTCCTGGATTCTACTTGCCAGTCACAATACAAATTAAATAATACTTGTGAATAATCGCTATATATAGGCAATCCTCTCAGGATGCACATATAGCAACAGTGACTGACCATTCTTCAGTCTACAACAAATCAATGGGAATATACAAATTCATCCTACTAATAAGTCTGCTTGTTTGTATTCGTCACATACTGATATCAGTTTGATGCCACCTAAAACCATGTAGCACTAAACAGTTGCTTCGTCTTAATATAGGGACTACTCAGTGGTGTACGCTAATTGATTGAAGTAGAAATCCTGGATGCCTACTGGCCTAGTCAGTGAAGTTAGTTGGGAGTTCGTTGTGTTAGCTGTAGACCCCGAGTTCGATTCGCTAGTGGAATCGAATGAAACCTTTGTACAATGTTCCCGTAGTTACCGATGGTAACCAACCAATAATTAATTCTATGATAAAGACAACGAATTAGACTGATAATATAATATGCTTATGAAATATATTTCAAGTAAACTAAATATATATTTACAATCTACTTATCTATTCTACTTTAAGATTACTATTATATTATTAGCATCTGGTGCTGGATTGTTTATACTATCAGAAGATGCAAATTTTATGATACTACACAAAACAATAAATTTATTTAAGAAACATGTTGTACCACAAACTTCCTCATTATGGTGATGGTGTAGGGAAGTTGATCATGACAATTACAGGTAAGTTGTTATGTAATGAACATGATTACATTCAAAACTATGTCCTCTTCTAGTATTTCCTTTAGTCCTAGAATTTCGCAGAATAACTCTAAAGTATTGAGATGTTTTCTTGACGTAACAAATCAAAAGTACAGTTCTAACGAAGTTATCTCAACCGTCATTTACAATAACCTTAAACTACAAAAAGATACAGAGAACTTGATATTTCAAATACTTTTAGGTTGATCACATGACTACTTTTCATCTTAATAATTAGTTTGACAACACTTGGTGGGTCTTGAAAACACTCCAAGTTACCTTTTAAGGCTATGTCTACATGCTGATTACAATAATGGTTTATTAATGAAAGAATCCTTTTTGTATTTACTTAGGTTGTAGATTAAAAAAGCTAAGCTTCAGTGATTTAGATTTGGAAGAAGGATACTTTCACTAGCTGTCACATTTGAAAATAGGATATAAAATACCAAATACACTAACATGTTAATCGTAAGTCAGTCACAGCATTATATTCCAATGTGATAGATGAAGAGTAATAGACTATCTGAACACTAACTCTTTTACAACGTTTATGAAAGTGTATGTTGATACAGTGGGTAGATTAGGTTAAACTAGTCGAAAATGAGTTGGCTATTTAAAGGTCACGTATCAAATGCCAATTTAGAATGTTATAAATCAACCTGTGTGATGAAAATATCAGCGAATAGGATGGAAGTGGTTTGTTATTATTGAGTGTTAAGAATTAAAGTTAAGATTATAGATGTGATTCATAGTCAACTATTGGGTTAAGTCTAGGATGAAAGCTCCCCTACTAAGATATTAATCAGTTGCTCTAAATTTTTATTTGACCTAAATCTATATGAACTTATATGGAACTGTGATGAGGCTTCTGTGATAGTGTCTATAACAAAAGTAAATAAACGTTGTAAAGGCTGTTTTCTAAGATACATTTATTTGATTTGGAACTACTGGAGAATCGTCATCTGAACCTGTAACCTAAAGTGGTATTCATCAAGGCTGACCATCATTTTCATGTCTGTTTGATTATTGTGATTCACGCATTTGATACTTAAATTTTAAGGGGTTGCTATCTTAACATAGAATTTGCTTATCGATTTAGAATAAGCTGATGTCATAGTCCTTATGAGGATGACAGAAAAGGTTTAGTCTTCTGAAGAACTGAACAAACGGTAAGCATATTTAAGATGAACTACTCCTTCTTCCAAGTTGTGACTTAAATATTGATTTACATCAACATATAAACTAAAGTAGATTGTGGTCATCAGATAATCCACTTATCTTGGAGGTCTCTCTGAACTTAAGAATATCGATAAGGGTACTGATGAGTCGAAGTAGGAGTTGAATCGAAAATTATCCAAACTACAATTATTGGGTCCGATGATTTTTGTCAGCTGAGTACATTTACGGTTTTCACACAAATCAATAATGTAGTAAAACGTATTCTTCAATTTAAAATATTTATACGGTCTTACTCAGAAATTCGAATTCATTCTTTCTAACGTTTGATTAAAACAAAATGTAGGATTGATTTGATTCATCACCAACTGATGTTTGTTAGGTACCATTGAAAACTATGTAGCACTGGACATTTATTTCGTATGGAACTCTTCAATAGTATGTACCTGGGCTTTCAAAAATTCAGTGATGTACTACCAACATCAATCTGTGACAAATGCGATCAACCATATTTAACATCTATCTCCAAAATCTACCTGAATTCAATTACATTAATCAACTTACTAATGATTAACTTCAGAATGTTTCTGAACTCGTGACTGTTGGAGTTCAGACTTTTCGGAAGTGAGACAGTTATCACTGATAACAATGACTGATCATCGCACTATATCACAAATTAATAGAAGGTGAAATTTTTTCATTGAACCTCGGACGATTGGCCAACGGTGCAAGAATTTAGACTTTCGCCAACCCAGAAGCCCTGGGTTTGATCCCCTAGCATAATCAAAGATATTCATTGTTGAAGAGTCCCACTATTGGACAAAACAGCTGTCTAGTACTGAATAATTTCATTGGCACCCTATAAACATCAATCCGTGAAGAGTTCAATAAACTATACTCAATACTAGTCTCTACTAAACCACGTCAATTAAAACCACTATTCTTAAATTATGCGCTGTTTTATTTTAAAATAAAGTTATCACTATAGTGAATACCTGTTCAACATGAAGTCAACTTTTATCATTATTTATGTTTGTTTACTTTTGTAGAAAAGCTTTGCATTGTAGTATTCATATTCAGTATAGCTAATTTATGTATTTGTGTAATTGGATTAATTGCCGTCTGGAATCAAAAATCTACTTTATTAAATGTGGTAAGTGTTTATAACAATATTATTTGGATTATTCGTTAAGTGTAAGTGTAATGTAAGTTAGTTGAAAGTAACAATAGGTAGGAAACTATGCTTTACGTAGATTTTGTACTAGTTGATATTTATCCCCTCCCCCACCCACCTTCTCCTTAACCTTACCTTCACTCGTCACCGACTGTGCTATTTCAGTTACAGCTAACTTTCTGCAATAGTGAGTTACTTACATTTATCTAATCATTGTGTAATGATCATTGTCATGCTAGTCTAGTTCTTTGATTCTCATAGAATTTTACCGATTAAGCTATAGTGTGCCAAGCAGTCTATTCGATATTTCATGGTGCAAACGGACGTTTTTAGTGTATATCATTTCGAGGTAATAATCTATAATGGTATCGATTTCAAACTGTGTAACTAAGTGACGTGGGTTTGAATTGCAGCTACGTTTTGATAATATGCTTTAAACAGTACAAAGTGAAAGTCAAACAATGTTGCCTAGTAATCACAGCTAGATAAATAGGAGTCGATCAACAATAAAGGAGTACTTAACTATGACCTTGGTTGTACTAAGATCTGTAAGCTTAATGAATAGATGACTCTTAGATATAATAGCAAATATTCAACAGTTCACAAACTTAACCGGGTATACACTTTAATTCATGGGTGACAACACACTACAGCTAGCGTAACACATGAAAAAATAGAAGAAAATATCTAGTGACATCTTCAGAAAGATCAGTTATCCACTTAACTTCATCAAGAAATGTGCTTTCACTCAAAGTGATATGAGATTAAGTACATTCTCTGGTCTAAGTCGCTCAAATTGTTGAGTATTCCTTGTCAATGTGGTGGGCTTCATCGACAAAAATATCTGGTAAAAATGTATTTTCACTGCAAGTGAATAGCAGTTTGCCTTTTACTCTATGAATTGTTGATATTTATCACATCATAATTTGGACATTAGTTTCGATATTTTTCCTTCTGGATATAACGTAGGTGAAGACATCAACCTCATCTGTAATGTTTTTTGATTTATATTCAAATGATTTAAAGTGACTTTTCATGTTTCGGAATGATATCTACTTCTAATATCTTCAATAGTCTGATTGTTATTTCCAATATAACTTTATTTTGTGATATGGTAATCAATTTGTTGGCTTCTACGTCTTATTTCATGATTGTCAAGTATCTTGGTAAACATATTTTGCTAAAGTTGCCAGATAATTCTTCTTCTACATAACAGTCTTAAGGTACTTTAACTTCATTTCATTTCGTAGTAGGTGTATTGTAAATTGCCCCTACTGATTGGAATATAGTTTTTACTCAGATTATTTTATGAATTGTTAGGTCGGGGCCATTGAAATAGTGAATTTGGCCTGCATGGATTGGTTTTGGTCTTCTCGTATTAGTTCCAACAACTAACACATCTACCATTTGTTGGCTTTTATATGCCTCTTTTCAAATTCAAAGTTTATTTCGTCAACGGAGTTATTCATCAAACTGCAATCACTTTCTAATCCATTCACATTGATGCCATTGGTGTTTTCTGCAGAGCTAATCCACATTTTTTTCATTTATTTACTGGGAATACTAAAGTATCCGGTCTCTGAATAGCTGTTTCTGTAATAATCCCTGATAACCATAACCCCATTAACTTGTTAATGCATTTTATTCTTGAATTGAAAGTCTGTTGTTAGGCCAAAATTAATGAGTTTCTAAAGACTTTGAAGCTTTGTATGAATGAAGGGTAAGATCATTTGTGGAAAAATGGATATAGTATCTTTTACAGGCTTTGGCTCACTTAAAGTCAATGGGCTTGTAACGTCATGGGGGGGGAATAATATTAATTCGTCGAAGATTTGATAGAATAATAATGATGTAAGATGAATTAAAATATGAAGAGTCAAATCGAAAAAGGGAACTTGAAAATTGATTCATCTCACTTCTGGAATTATCATTAGTCAATCATGGATACGAATTTGTTTAAAGCTTCTATAAATAAAGTTGCAGTGTGGTTAACATAAGAATTAAGCGTTTGGTTTTCATCAGATTAAGAACTTTACCGGTAGATGTACTTATATCTCACTATTCATTTTTACACTGACTTAAAATGAATATCATTCCATTTCAAATGATATTATGCTACTTACTGTGCTGTTGAATCCAGAAGGTAGCTGTCAGTTTCTTCAACAGAGATGACTTTATGTATATATAGGTTGGTTCAGTTTACTTATTGTTAGCATTTTCCTTTACTTACTTACTAACTTACGCCTTTACCCCTCTCGGAGGAGCATAGGCCGCTCACCAGTATTCTCCATTCAACTCTGTCCTGAGCAATCCTTTCCGGCTGTCTCCAGTTATTGTTCATCCTTTTCATGTCTGCTTCCAGCTCTCGACGCAGTGTGTTCTTTGGCCTTCCTCTTTTCCGTTTTCCAGCAGGTTTCCAAGTTAGTGCTTGTCTCGTGATGCAGTCTGATGATTTCCGCAATGTATGTCGTATCCATTTCCAACATCTTTTCCTGATTTCTTCTTCGGTTGGAAGTTGGTTTGTTCTCTTCCACAGTAGGCTGTTGCTGATAGTTTCCGGCCAACTCCGCCCGTATCTCTTCTTTGGTTGCTGCCAGTCCCAAGCCCGGGTAAAGATGGAGGGTTGGGCATAGGGCTAGCATCCCTATCCCGTAAAACACAAACTTGCTAAAAAAAAACGCTAAACAGATTAAACATTTTCTTTCAGAACTGCTTAATATCATTTAACTGAATGATCATATCAAAGTATTCAGTTCTATCAATACTTGTCAATTAATAAAGACGGATTAGTTACACTCCATAATATCATATAATGTATTGTACTAGGTATTTCAATAGTAATGTGAACAATTATTCTCATAACTAATTGTCATTTCATTCACTTTCCTACTTTTCTTATAGTATCAAATACTTATAGGGTTTCAAATTATTGGACATTTAGCTTTACTTATTGGTTACTATTATAATAAACAAAGTGTAAGTTATACTATTGTTATGTGTATAACAACAAGTATTTTCTATGCACTACTGGCTTATTTTGGTAGTTAATGTAGATGATACAGTAGAAATTAGGTTTGTTGAGGAATATTGAATGTTGAATTATTGTATCATGAACTGATCTTAAACGCCAGATATGAACAGTAGAGTTTATACATGTCAAGTATAAGATAATTAACAACCACTGACATTGAACAACGTCATATAGTAATATGAAGTGATAGTTAAGAAACAGAAATTTATGGATGTCGACACAACTATCTAAAATTAGGCACTTAATAAGAAATATGAATGTATACAGTCAAATAACTCCTTTGAAAGTTCATTAAAGTAAACTGAATTGATGGAAATATAAATTAGTTACTAGGGTTAGAGGTTTATTTTTGTTTAAAACTAGTTAGCTGAATGTACTTTTTACATCTTAGTGTGGATAATCATATGGGGATTTGAACCCTGAATTCATTGGCTTTAAACGTTATCTAGTTGTCCAGAATCAATATATAGCCTAAAAAGCTCAATATTATGTCGAGTTAGCTTAGTCAAGATACAAATATGGTGAGTGTCTGATCACTTTTAGTTCCTTTCACTAACAATAGGAACATACAACACCCCGTGCAAACTGTATACGTTTGTGGTACATTCCTGTTCTTTGTTTTTTTATATCATCTGTTAATCATTATTTTACAAAACGTAGCTAAAAGATCACTTGATGACCTTCGCCAGAGATTATATGAAAGAATATATATCCTTGAAAAGTGGAACTCCTGAAAGTCTATTCGCTGGTAGTGTAATGGCTTTAGTAAGTATAACTTAACTTTAGAAATATTCATTATTATTTGATTATACATGCAAACCTTGATACAAAGGAATACACTGCACAATTAGGAACATATCTAATATCCCGAATCGGTCTGAAGTAAACAACCATTAAACACCACAAAGCATGGAAAAGTGAAAAAACATGACAAGTGGAGTTTAACCGTGTCGGGTGTGAGGAAGTTACCCACAATTGACAATAAACTAGGTCTCATAAACATGTCACAAATTGACTGAATTAAAAATATCAACTTTCGGGAACCGATTTAATGGTCTAATGGTAAATCATTTATCGCTAGACCAAAGGCTCTGACTTCATTCCTTGATGGTGTCATGGATGCGTACAGCTGAAGTACTCCATACTTGGACTGAAAAGCTGTCCAGTCCTTCCAGGTGATCAGTGGTTGTCTAATTTAGATCAATTCGTGATATCAAATTGGCATTCGACAATCTTTACAACACCCAGTTAGAAATATATAGTTGCGAAGAAATGTAAAATTGAAGGTGATCACACGAAAATAGGTAGAATTATATAGGACAACAAGAAAATTACAAACTTTTAGATACAGTACAGATAGAAATACAATCAAAGAAAACGTTATTTTATCATCATTGGCTTCTGTTTTGGGCTATATCTGATAGTATCTCAAATCGTTTGGTCGTACCAAATTTAGGACTCTAACTATTAAGTTAGGGTGGTGAGAGAGATACAGTCTTATGCAGTTTTCTTACATTCCATAGCAACTTGTCATTGACTAGCAAATTTTTAGATTTTTCAGATTTTTCCAGTCAGCTCCAAAGCCGACGAATAATGCACTATATACAAGACTTTGGGATGACATTTGTAGTGTATGATCAAGCCATATTAGTTAGTGTTTCAAGATGGTGATACTTAGTAGGTATTCATTACTGCTTAAAATTAAAAGTTGCCGAACATCATGATTGGATGTCAACAGTACTTCGACGACACAGATGGTCAAACCAAAAGTAACGCTAAACATTCTTGGTTAGCATAGATCAGGTTTCATAACTACTGATCGGAACTTCTCTCAGCAAAGCGTTGTAAACCCGAGCCATTACAACCAGACTTACACTACGATGAGACCGAAAATGAGCCTAACTGTTATGAGCTGACATGGCTTTAATTATGCGTAGACCGATCACGTCTAACACATCACTAGTAATACTTACACAACTACCAAGATACACGAATTTTTTGACTACCTCTAACAGTCTACCAGAAAGAGTGGGAGCAAGAGCATTCTTCTGACACTCTTGCAAAAGTACTTTACAAAAGTGAGAGTACATGCCACAGCTGTAGACAAAAACCACGGAGAGGGGGTGAATATAGTGTCCGTGGATTCATGACTTAATAAGAAACCAGCTTGTTCCATTCATACATTGTATTCAGTCTACAAGACATAATGTAAACCAACAGTTCGAGAGCTATTAAATGTAAATTGAACTTTTCAATATGAATTCGATATCACGAAATGACTTAAGCAAGACAAACACCGGAAACCAGGAAATTTAATTGGGTGGCTGTTTTGTTATAGTATCGGACTTTTCAGCAGTGTGCACTTAAAGGTGTTTCAAGGTAACACAGCCTAACACATTCAGACTTTACGGCAGACGCTTTAAAGAGAGACCACTAAGTGGGTATCAAAGGATTGACATTTCTCACTAAACCCAGTTTACGACATATATATGTGTGACTTCAACCATCTGCAGTGATTGCATAAGACATTTTAAAAGATGGGGACGAGGACTGTTACATTCTAAGATGATGAAATACTCTCGGTTTCCCAAATTATTTTAAACGGCCTTTTGATTTCACTGACATGGATTTTATCATCCACCGTAGAAAGAGATGAGAGCAAGTCATTTAGACCTAGTGATTTATTTCAAATTAAGAATTGCAGTTTTTCACTGACCTCTTCTTCGTCAGGTAGATTAGCCTACGCAAACCAAGGAAGTCGGGTCAATTTAACCAGCGTTTTTGGAACATCACACCATCTAAATAAGAACCCAACCAGTCGTTCCAAGCAATTTTACGTGTAGTGACGGGCGTACCATTTATTTCAAAGATTATTCCACTGACATTATTCATTTATATGATGTTCTAATGAGTTTTGACGATTACTATCATTAAACTAGTCAAGTATACACTAAATTTAATAGACATGTTTTAATGTTAAATCATTTTTCATAATCTACGATAATGTAAGAAAGTACTTTGTGTAATTTAGTGTTGTTCGTCATGTTCTTAATGAAATCTGATAGTCATGGGCTTAATTCCTTAATGTGGTCGTGGATGTGAACTGTTGAAGAGTCCCATACTAAAACTGAAACAGCTATCCAGTGCATCCTGGTTTTTAATGATAGTCTAACTCAGACCAATTCGAAATATAGAAGTAATTGTGATTGCTCAGTGAGTGGTAGCCAACGTCATATCTGTTAGTCGATTAAGTTGCAATATGATCACTAATCTAAGTAATTTGGAATCGTGTGTATTATGTTATTGATACATGCTGATTTTTAAAAGGCCATCTGCAAGAATCTCTGTTTGACCGAAGTTTTACGTTAGCTGTAACTCTTTGTAAAGGCTCCCTATGAGATTGTAGTTCACCTCAGCTAGCTTCTCAGTCCATTACTTACAGGAAATGTTTGACAGAAAGCTCTGGTAGCTATCGTCAACCAGCTAACATTTATTAAGACACGATATAAACTATGTGATTTGTTTGTATTGCACTAACATTCTAACTGATTGATTATATTATATCATGGCTACATGTTGCATACACAATCTATGTTAAAGGGAGGGTATATGACCTATTTGTTAATGTTGTCTGATTCTACGTGTATATCATCAACTCAGAGAGTCAAAGTAGAATAAATAAACATCGATACTAAGTATCATCTTGATAGATTTAATTCATTTTGATGATAACAACTAATTAACGTAGTTTTATGCCAGCTTGTTCGTTTTGAATATTTGAAAGGTTTATTGATACTATTTGCAACGTTTTTCCGGGCTAACTGAATATGTGCTATTCAGCATTTCTAGATATCGAATTGAGATGATTTGTAGAGATTGGTATTATTAGTTGAATGAATAAGCTGCTGATTAATATGAACAGGTTGCTGTGGAGTCCCACGATAGGATGAAGCAGCTGCCCAGTGCTATCTGGTATTTATTGGTACCCTGAAAACATTTCTAGTTATCTTTTTGCTAATAAGAAAGTAAAGAATTTATTTCAAGCAAATGAAGTTATCTACAACTGACCTGTTTGAATGTCTAAGTGCAATATAATCACTGTGGAGGGTAAAAGCTTGAAATAATACAGGTCACAGAATGATACTGAAAATCTATTCTGAAGTGTACCTCAGTACCTTAACAAATGAGTGGAAACTTCGAATGCAATACACTTCCTTAAAAACGAATACGCCCATAACCTAATTCTGCGATAACTAGTGCTGTTTAAGCTGAATTGTAATTAGCAAGTGGAATCTAGGGCAAACGTTTCCTTTTATTTAGATTTGGTCAGCTGGATTTACCTGGATTCTAGTGTTGGTATTCAGCACAGAGACTTGAACTCAGTTTGTTTAGTGCCAAACTGCTACCGGCGTTCGTCACTAGGCTTCTGAGTCCAGATAGCCGTTGCACAAATGTGGCTAACTGGACTCATTAGCATTAGAAATTATTTCCATTCTAAATAAACTAGTATATATATGCTTTCCAAGTTGTTCTCTGAAGATCTTTCATTCGACTAACAGTGACAATGCTTAATGTACACTTCGATTACGGAGCTCTCCTGCTGAAGAGAAAATTTGACCGGTACCTTTTTAATCTCTAATAGTTGTTTATTCAACTTTTTTCTTCATAATTTCAGCTGAAATTGTTGTGGTGCCTGTGATTACTATAAAGAATGTCGGTTTCCTAAGTTCGATCCGGTTGATAATTATGATAACATTATATATAAAGGTGAATTCAATTAAATATACTGTGTACATAATAAATCATCAAATATTTCTATCTCAAATAGTAAATTTCACTAAATAAGTAGCTGATCGATCATATGTCCATTATAAACAGATAGCCTGAACACATAGTTTTAAAGTATGACTGAATTTAGATTGTTACTAGCAGATAAAATTTAGAGAGTACGTCACATCCTATTTGGGACATCGTCAGATGAATGTATCGGCATCCAAGTGTTGATGTACACACCGAGGCTCAGTTGTCGAGTTTCAAGTTGGAAGAGACTTACTTTCTGGATCCCACTTGCATAACAATCTAAATTAAATAGCTAAATTATAATAATAGTAATAATACACTCATTTTTATAAATCACCACTGATGTGTAGTTACATACCACGTGTCTAATTTCTAATGGTTTACAAAAGGACAAAACAAAATTAGAAAAGCCTAGTTTTGGAATAGTTAGTCGTCACAAGTCATTAAATAAACATCAATTCAGTATTCAAAATGACATGTTGATTACTACTAAATTTACCTTTCATCTCCGATTGTCTCTTCCTACAAACAGCAGAGACTATAGTGATACATTTAAATAGACCTAATCAATTAAATGCTTTTACAACTTCTTTCTTAGTCCTAGTCATCAAACTGATATGATTTGTTAATTTCATACTTTTCATTACTGAAAATACGTTCTCTGAGTCGAGGTAGGATTTCCGTTATCTTCGAAGATAGATCCAGTGAAACATGACTAAGAAAGAATTTAGCTATTAAGTTATTTTGATAAGAGACTAATAACTTGTTTTCTGGATACTTAACTTGAACAGGAGTTTGTGCTTTTTTCGATTTCATATTTACATTAAATTAATTTCATGCCTCTCATACAAAAATTGATTTGCATGTAGATAAAGGTAGTGTTGGATGTCATTTTGCTAAAGTTTCGCAAGTTAAGTGACACCTCGATAACTGCTAACGAACGTAAGACCAGCGACACAACAAAAGGAAGCTAAGCTATTCCGCAGCGCCCCAACCCAGCTAACTAAAGTAAGAGGTCCAAAATCAGCAAGAAGCGTTTAATCCCACAGGCAGGCTGTCAGACGACATCAACACACACAACTCATGTGTATATATACAAAAAAAGAGAGCGTCCTTGGAATGTCATAAATAGCGTACTAAAATAAACAATGAACCAATAAGATTTAGAGTCTTACCAAGTGAGAAACACGAACTGAAGGTGAGAAGGGAACTTTTTGGCGTAAAAACAAGAAATTTAAATTTACACAATAAAATCACATGAATAACAGGTTTGCCAAGTGAGTTTTGGGATCTAACATCCCCAACATATTTTAACTAATGTACTGGGAAGTGGTTTCCGACTTGTCAAGAAAAGGCTGGATTTATGTTTACTGTTTCAAGAAACTCTTTAGTATATCGTGTCAGCAATCTTTGGACAAACTGATGCTCTTTGATGAATTCAGTGTTATTTCACTGACTTTCATAGTCTGTTAGTATTATCGAATTCCAGAGAGAGTATCAGTAAGGTACGCTCTACTGATGATTATTGATTAAAACTAAACTCAGATTAATGGTTACCTGCTAACTATTTTCAAGCATTATTTCTTAGTAACGTAGTACTTGCTATATAACGTTACTTGAACTAAGGTGCTAGCATTACAAATTGATTGATAAGATTAGATCAATACTGACTACACAAACGTCACATTTAGCACCAATCAGTAATTAATCAATGAATCTAATATACTGTTAGTTTTAGCTTAAATAGTTAATTATGCAGAATCATATTCCATTTGTCTTCTGTTGTCATTTTATCTTAATTTTTTTGTTTACATACTTGATTCAAATGATTTAAACTGGATTGTGTTATGCGCTGACTTCTAACAGTCTCAATAAACCCATTATAACTGTTTGTGTTCTTCGTATGTAACCACTTGATTTTCATGAGTGATTTTATACTGATTGTCGAATTCATTAAGAATGCATCAATATCATAAATTTTGACAAATATTTATTAATTAACTTTTAGTAATTCAATAATCTTCATAGCACCCGATCATGATCAATATAGGCTCATTAATAACTAAGTTTAAGAAATGATTTCAAAGCTGTAGTGAGAACAGATGAACAATTGAGTTCATTCATGTCAGATTTATAGCAGTTATCCATCAGTAGTACTAGAACACATCATACAATAGATCTGTATTGAAGGTGACTTGGTAGTCTAAAGGTTAAGGATATGTCACAAAAACTTTAAATCTTTGATTCGAGTTTTCCATCCAATGTGATTGATATTCACTAAAACGAAATAGCTGTTCAGTGCTTTCTGGTTGTAAGTGGTTACTCAAAGTAAATGTCAATTGATATTGAATTATAATTCAATAATTTCAATGATATCTATTTATAAATAAGTTCCTCTTATAATAGGAATCACTTTTTAGTGGATTTGGATCATGATTAACAGAGAAATTCTAGGACTCTGTTTCTTTTTCAACATGAAGCTTACTAGCTAAATGTACTTCAATTTCAGCATTCATGTATACACCAAAATTCCATCTTATTGCCTTTCACTTTGAATGTCATCTCTGCATCCACTGAACTACTGCATCCAGACAGTCATTTCATTGTGTAATAAGTGTATGAATTATATTTTGATAGCTATAAAAGTACTTCATTAAGGAAAAAAATTGTACAGTTCTAGTTGCTCATGCTAAAAAAAGACTTCATTCAAAGTGAAAATAAAACACGTACCATTTACATAAACTTCATAACAACATGCAACTTATCATCATCATCATCATCATCTTCATCTCATCATCATCATCATCATCATCATCTTCATCATCATCTTCATCATCATCATCATCATCATCCAAATCATCATCATCATCATCATCATCATCATCATCATCTTCATCATCATCATCATCTTCATCATCATCATCATCATCATCATCTTCATCATCATCATCATCATCATCATCTTCATCATCATCATCATCATCATCTTCATCATCTTCATCATCATCATCATCATCATCTTCATCATCATCATCCAAATCATTATCATCATCTTCATCTTCATCTTCATCATCATCATCATCTTCATCATCATCTTCATCATCATCATCATCATCTTCATCATCACCATCATCATCATCATCATCATCATCATCATCATCTTCATCATCATCATCATCATCATCTTCATCATCACCATCATCATCATCATCATCTTCATCATCATCATCATCATCATCTTCATCATCATCTTCATCATCATCATACTAATCATCATCATTTCAATCATCATTAATCATCATCCAAATCATCTTCATCTCTCACTATCATCATCATCATCTCCCAAATCATCTTCATCTTCATCAACTCATCATCATCCAAATCAATCATCATCACATCTATGTTTATCATCAATGAATTAACCTTATTTTCTTTATCTTTAGGATTAAGTCTACCTATACCATGTTGTAGAATGAATGATAATTTAGAAATAATCAATACAACATGTCCATTTCAATATACAATATTCAATAGTAATATTGGACGAGATTGTAGTAAACTATTTGCAGAAGAAGTTTCATCTTATACAGATACATTTATACTTGGAAGTATTTCAATTTTAGTAATTAATGTAAGTTGATAATGTTGTTATTTATGCTAATTATTTTATTAATTCACATTATTTCCTAATAGTTGTTATAGAATTTTAATTTCGATTGTGACCGGCAAGTGGAATCCAGGACGCGCGTTTCGTTCTATTTGGGACTCATCGGCTTGATGTACCTGCATTCCAATGGTTATGTTCACAGTGGGATTCGAACTCAGTTCGTTTCGTGTCAAACGCCACCGCGTACACTACTAGACTACTGAGTCCAGACAGTCGTTATAGATGTTGTTATAGAAGTTTGTATTTGACTTGTACGCTTTATTATTGATGTTAAAGATTGTAGTAAGTCGATCTCTATTGTTATTTGTACATTCTAAGTGTATCATTCCAAATTCGTTTTACATTATAAGTTTAAAGAGTTTGAAGCAAATGAATTGAGTTCGAATCCCAGTTTGAAAATCGATAAGAGTTTATCAAGAACATTTAGTTAAGTCTTAAATAAAACCAGACATGTTTATTGGATTTCACTTTTTAAATGTGTAGTTCAGTAGATTACTTAATGTTACGAGGAAGAGTAATATGAACTGATTCGTTTGTAATGAACTGAGTTAATATGGGGAAATTTTATGTACTAATGTGTATTAAACTGCTGTTTTATTTTAGTTTGAAACCCACAAAACCGTTTCATGGATTGGACGCTGTCGTGTACATTACTTAGTTTCATATCAGCTTTCTGTATTATCAACTTCAGTTAGTTCATGATATAGTACGAATGTGCAACTACTTTAATAGATGATTCTTAACACGAGGCAACACTGAATCCTATTTTCATTACTTTCTAACAAAACTTAGGAAGGAGAGGTAAATTTTCCTCCATGAAGACTGCTAAATCTTAACGACCGAAATTTGAAAAAAATTAGTGTGTTTATTATGTAAGCAGCAATAAAATCCTAGACGCTCGTTTCGCTCAATTCGCGACTCATCAGGTGCATATGCCAATATTCCAGTATTTATTTTAACGACAGGACTCATACTTAGCAGATATAATTCGATTAATTACAATCAATGAACTGTTGAATAAGTTTAAAGGTATTATCAGTGCTCTGAAATTTATAGTTGTTTGTACCCAGAACTAAAACTGATCACTCTGTAAAGCGATGTGTTTATACTAATTGAACTAATCTTATACGGTGTTATGTCGAAGCCTGTATTACCTGAAAGTAACCTTATACTAAAGAGATTAAATCTATGGCTAGGTGGTAAATCAAAGAATATTGACTAACATTATAAATGAATTGATGCATTTTATGGAGATTAGTATTAAGTTTAGTTTTTTGGATTTGATACATATAGATGTTGGTTACAGTGTCATTGAAAATCAGCAGCATTGGACAGCTGTTCTGTGATACTATTGCACTCTCTAACAGTGTGTACCCGCGAATTTGATAGGATAATTAGACTTGGGCCTCCAGGTTGGTGAGTGCCTAACCTACTTCATCACTGGTGGGAAGGGGTAGAACTACTATTTCCACCAACTTGTGATATTATGCAATGATCATTCATCGCAATCAGTGATAAATGTCTTACTGTCTAGATTTGTTAAGTTCAAACTTGTCGGATGATAACGAATGATTACCATTCTATATTGCATATTGATGGAAGTAAGAATTCTCTCATCGGACGCCAGGCGACTGGCTAGTGGTGAAGAGAGCCAGGCGTTCACCAAGCTAGAAGCCTTGGGTATGATTCCCTGGTGGAATCGAGGGTGCTAACTGATGATGAAGAGTCCCATTCTGCAAGAAAACATCTGCCCACTTCTCCCTGGTTTTCAATTGAACCTTACCATTATCCAATCAATATTATATTTCTCTGTTCAGATACCATTGTATTATGAATATTTTGTTGTAATGTATAGATAATTTGTAAGTTTTTGTATTTTTTCGTTGATACTGCTATGAAGTGCAATCAGTATATCACTATTGCCATTTATTCATTCTTAACCGATTGCTTAGATCTAAAGGTAGTTTACAAATATGTTTAAAGTTAGATTAGTTTGTGCTAAGGATTTGCTAATTAAGGTGACACCTCAATACCTGAAAACGAACGTAAGACCAGCGACACAACAAAAAGAAGCTATTCCGCAGCGCCCCAGCTCAGCTAACTAGAGTAAGAAGTCCAAAGTCAGCAGAAAGCGTTTAATTCCACAGGCAGCCTGTCAGATGATATTAACACACACAATTTACGCATAGATACACAAAAACAGAGAGCGTCCTTGGAATGTCATAATTAACGTGCTAAAATAAACAATGAACCAATAACATGTAGAGTCTTACCAAGTAGGAAACACGGATTGAAGGTGAATAAGAAACTTTATGGCGCGAAAACAAGAAATTTAAATTTACACAATAAAATCACATAAATAACATGTTTGCCAAGTGAATTTTAGGGATTTAACATCACCAACAATTTTACGCAGTTAGATTCAATTAACAATGTGTTCTAAATTGAATAAAACACATTAACTTCATTCTTTTCGGCAATCATAATCCAACTATAATCATATTTACCTATCACTGCTTTATAGAAAAAATTCATGCAGGATAGAATTATACCAACTAAAAGTGATCAATTTCAGTAGGATGAATTTGTATATCCCCATTGATTTATTATAGACTGAAGCTGGTCACTCACTGTTGCTGGTGGCGTATGACACCAACCGAACTGAGTTCCAATCCCACTGTGAACATCAACATTGGGATGCAGGTACGTACAACCGATGAGTCCCAAATAGGACGAAACGCGCGTCTTGAATTCCACTTGCCAGTCACAATACAAATTAAATGATCAATTTCAGTTTATATCAATTAATACATGAAGATTACATTTGTTTATTTAAGAAGTTTATGTTCATGTTTATACTTTTTCTTTTTTTATCTTATTCATAGGTTATAATGTTGTGTAATGCAGTGAAAGCAGTGAAAGATTTTAATCCAATTACTTTATGAACTTGTTACAGATCGTCAATCTAACTTCATTTACTATGAATGTTTCAATTGTTCAATTTTAAATATGTTACATGTTACAGTAAATAAATATTGAAACACTGAATAACATAATGAAAAGAAAAAGTTAATTGAATTCATAATAACACTACCGCACTACATTACTACTTATTTATTGATTAGTTTATTCATTCTGTTATAACTTGTACTTGATTATATAACTAATCGTCAATAACTTCAGCACTTTAATACATTGAACCTTCATAGGTTGTAATTCAGTAGACAGAAAAATAAGTAGTATGGTATGTTTATTTCAGTAAGAGAGTGATATGCATAAAATGATCGTGTATTTATAGTTTTCTTAAAACAAAATAATCATCTTAATGATCTATTCGTTTCTGGACTAGAAAGTTTCAGCCATTATCCAATTAGAATACACTACATCAGGATTCTGGAGAGTTCTATTGATCAGTGGTTGGGTGGAAAGTCTCCGATATTTTCAGAGGTTTTTCGGGATTTTCAGAGATCGCCATAAAATACTTAAAAAGTTTAACTAACTTTACAAACTTGATTTGATTTAGTGGAGATAAATTTCAACTTTGTTGTTTTATACTTATCGCAATTTAATTTCAGTTGAATATCAGGAAAAACTAGAGAGCACTGAAGGATTCTTTTATCATAGTGTAAGAGTTTTAAGTAACAGTATGCCATTACCAAGGTTCTATTAAGGAACCAGAACTAGAATGTTTAAGTTGAGTGACGAATACTTAACTATTAGTACCACTAAGTTAACGTTTAGCAATCATTTAATCCTATTAAGGCGAAACAGCTATCTAGGGTCCTCTAGTTTTTAGTTGAACACAGCAAGATTATTTTATGACGAATACAAATAACAAATAGTCTAACAAAGTATTTTCAACATATTTGATGATTGAACTATTACTTGAAACTTAAAAATTTCAGAAAATGAGACGCATTCTGTAAATGATTGACTGCATGAATCTAGGAATTTACCCAAGTATAGAACTCATTATTCATCAGTTAATAAATGATTATTCGAATATGTACTTAGAAGGTGGAAATAGAATATATTGGCAATATACCAACTGTCTGTCGTAACGACTCCCTACACTACCTTCCTCACTCAGCGATCCAGTAACATGACTTTAATTGTGGTTCTTATGTTGTATTGCCAAAATTTTACTTGATTTTCAAAGAGATATATATGTATATAGTTACATTATAATCGATATTTCCTTCTTCATATAATAACTTTGTAATGTGAGGTGTTTGCAGATGATTGATAATAAAACCTAAACTTGAATTTCGTGCAAGTTGGTAATTGTCAGCATGACATACGGAAAACATTAGGATTATTGTTACTGTTTGTGTGATTCGAACCCAGTCACCAACCCCTCCTTCCATCTGTGACTTTAGCACTGAATGATTTGAGCTTCAAATGACTTTATATAGAACTGAAATAATTAAGTTGACTTATAACTATGTGATATGTATCATGCTTGTAACAGAGTATGAAAGTAAGTAGCTCTGATTACAATTTCACTTTTGTGATTGCATTCAGGGTGTTGCTTTTTGTACTAATTAACATGGAACTAAAGCCTCATATTTCATGACAACAACTACTGTCAAGCCACTGGATCATAAAATATTTCATGTAATTTTGTCATAATCAGATTAGTGAACTCATTAAAAATTGTTCAGTGAAATACGAATACAAAGGATAGTAGGGTTTCAGCTGTTCGTCATAGGCAGTTAATAATGAATTAGTAAACTAACATAAGTATGTCACACTTCTAAATGTAATCTGAAAGTTGGCGTAATAAGAAAGTCATAATTTTTAATTAGGTCATTTGGTTCTTAGATTTAAGTTTGACACGTAAGTGATTTTCGGAATGTCAGCAATAAACTAATGTAGAAATTAATTGACCAAATGTCTAAGATGGATTGTGACTGGCAAGTGGAATCCAGGACTCGCATTCGGTCTTATTTGGAACTCATCGGCTGAGTGTACCTGCATCCCAATGTTGATGTTCACACTGGGATTCGAACTAAGTCCGCTTCGTGCCAAACATCACTGAGTTCACTACTATATTACTGTGTCCAGGCAAATAGGAACAAAATGCGCGTCCTGGATTCCACTTGCCAGTCACAATCCATCCTTAATATAACTTGTGTACCATCGCTATATCGAAGCAATCCGCTAAGGATGCACAATATGGCAACAGAGGCTGATCAGTTTCAGTCTATTACAAATCAATGGGATGATACAAGCTTATTCTAATAACCGAATATCTGTCCACAGTATTCAACTTTGAGTTCCCTAATTTCATCGAATACTGAGTCAACAATATATGAATGATAAATGATATTCTATTTACATATTGGATACTCACTAGATTGATGCTTAGTGTTCTTAGTGAAACACAAGGGTCTCAGGTTAGGGTCGTGGATGCACACTACCAAATAGCCTACATATTGGAATGGAATGCCTTTATAATAGAGATAGTTCATATATTTTCGTAACTTCGTTTTCTTAGCTGATGCCATTCGTGAGATCAGATTCAAGTCTAAAATATTTGAAGTTCAGATCTATTAAAACAATTATGGAGGTGGTGAGAGTAACGGTAATTAATGAAAGATAAAGTGAATCAAGATTATATTCTGATGGTGGAAATACTTACTAATAGTGTAAATGTACTAAGTATCATGATTATACATAGAAGTTTATTCTTCATAGTGGTTCGCTGCGTGGTCAGTTTTTATGTACATATTGATGAATGAATGAAATACAATATGCCTGGTTGTTTGGTTTCCCACTTATCTTATGTTCTTCGATACGGCATGGTGAGGAGCTGGGGATGTCAAGGCAAACGTGTATGCATACAACGACCGTCCTTGGTGTCTGGATAATCTGATATCGGTTTCAATCAAATTTACTGTCACCATTTATTATAATAGCCGTAGTTCACTTCGTAACATTAAGGGTGGTTGTATTTTATGTTTAAGCTTCAGTTGAAGTATATGGAGGCTTTTCTGAAACTTTTAAAATTCATATGACATGATTTTCCTTTGAGCTAACACTACTACTGACACTACTAATAAAGGAATAAAATATTTGTGATTATTTTACACATTAATCTCTGGAATAGAACTCCTATCACTAATGATCACAAGATTTGTAAAATCAGAGTAGGAATATTAGAAAAGATGTTATGTGTAGTTTTAATTAAATGGTAGCTTCTAATTTATCCAAAGAATACCCAGTATACAACAAACCTACATATTTAGTATATCCAGAGTCACTTCTAACGATTCAAGCCCACACACAGTGATAAGTCAGATGGCAGAAGGTAGTAGTGAGTGTAGAGAAAGATATATTTAGTTGTAAATAAAATAGGAACGAGATTGCGACATCTGTGCTGGCTATCTATAGAAGGGGTAGTTACTTTCTACGCCTCGTCGTATTGCGTCCTTGTGATGATACTTAACAGCGCTCCCTCATCTGGTGTTGTCCACTTAAACAAACATAGTCAGAATTAATTACGAATGAGTACATAACTATTTGCTATGGGGTATTATTTACCATATGTCTAGCATATCTAATTGTTCTTCATGGTATTGCACACAATACATGAAGTCTCTAGAAACCATGGAATTACCTCAGATGTATCTGACAGATAAACTGGAAAACTGTTGCCGTTTTTCCATGACACACTTTAGTAATAACTCATCTGCATACATGGATTAAGACAACGCATTGATTACTTCATACCAAGTCATTTTGAAATACTAAAAGCAAAAATTATGTTTCAAGAGTCACTTAATTGTGTTAGGAAAATTTTTCGTGTGGGATATTAACTTGAATACTAACGTAGTCAGCTCACAATACACTCGAGGGCAGTAAAAACGATTCATTTTAAATGTTAAATATCAACAATAGCAAGATCCGAGTCCTTGCATGAGTAAATAGTTTTATTCATGTTGAATATGTCAGTGGTTATCAGGATACAGTATATCAGAGAATAACATGATGACATTTGAAGAGGAAAACACTGATCAATTCTACCATTGGAAGCCGACTCAGTGGTGCATAGGGTTAGGTCTTTATCAATGTGAAGCCCCTGAGGCAAAATCTGAAGTATGCACTGCTGAGGAGTTTCATTCTACGTCGAAATAGCTGTCCATTGCTTCCTAATTTGAAATGGTATCTTATCAACATTAATCTGTAACGTATTCAATCAAATAAAAATTCCAGTCTCCACAAAAAATACCATCTCAATTCGATTACAATATACATAATACCGGTGAAAAAACATTATAACTAACCTTAACTTGAGAGATCTGAGAATAGTTTGATATTGAATATCTATCGTAATCAGAGAGAGAGAGAGCTATTTAGGCTTTAACATTCTCATTCATCGTAACTTTCGTCGCATAACATCAATGTTCATTTTCTTGAAGGTTACAGATCAGTATTGAATTTATCTTTCAAATCATCCGTTTATACTGACGAGTTATAAATAAAGATCTATTATCGAATTGTAGAGGCCCAGACAATCCCCTAGAAGTATCGACACTTATATTGTGTATTTTCATTATGTGCATATGCTCAGTGTATGTGTGAACCTCCCCAATCTCTGCCGGTTTGTTTGAATTTATTTGTTTGTTAGATACAAGTGGTCTCAAACACAACATCATACATTTAGTGTTAAATCTTCTCAGTTTACACTAGTCTGATCACGGTTATTTGAGCACGAAATCAACATGTTATATGCCAGATTAAGTGCTCTAACGACAATTACGTGTCACCGCCTTAATTCTAATCGTAGGTGTCATACGTAGTTTTCCAGTCGTCTCAACAACAGTATTTTTTTCACAAAAATAACCCAAGATTAATTTAGTTTATGTTTTTTTGGCATTGTTGCTACATAACAAAACGTGATAATCACAATGTAAAATTAAATGTATTATGTTTTATGCTTTATTTATAAACCTATTTTTATAAATAACTCATATGATTTAATAGAATGAAATAGTTCTATGGAGATAAGTATTAGGTTAGGTTGTTTGTATTCATTAAATGATTAATATTGCTTGAGTACTACTGCAAACTATAGTACACTGAAGTACTGTTTTGTATTAGTATTTGACTCCTTATAAATGTGTATCCTTAAACCAAGGGACTTCAGCTCTCATATCGAACGCTTAACCCTTTGGATCACTATCCACAATGTCCAAAGGTAGAATTCTTATGCCCAAAAATTAAACTGTTACCACTAATGAAATCTACTGATTGTTTCGTTACATTATAAATTAATAAAAAATTGTATCTTTGGACACTAGGATAGTAGTGTGAATTATAAATTGTTCATCTACAGATCTTAAAGTCATAAGTTAGATTTTCTGATGTAATCACTGTTGAGCACTATTGAGAAAATCCTGTATCCAAATGAAACAGTCGTTCATTACTTCCTAGTTTTTAATGGAACCTAACCGAGATTAATCTATGACAAACGAAATCAACTTCATGAACAATCAAGAAATGATAAGCATCTACTTTGATGTGATTTAAGATTCTGTATTGAAATGGGTCAAAAGTTCTTGAATATCTTCTCAAAGAAGACCATTAAAATGTATCATTCAATGTTACCAACTTCATTCAACAATTGTATACATAAACAAGTTTATCAATAATCATTATTGGAATTTACATTAACTTATTAGAATTTTAGGTAACAATATCAACATAAATGATTCATTTATATGATGTACACATTACAAGACGATTGTATCAGTGAAGGTTCAGTAATAAAGATTACGTTGAATGTTATTTACCATGGTGTAACTTATACTACTAACTATATTGGTTATCACATATTTTGTCAACATAGTTAAACAATGAAATTATTGTATAAAGAGATTATAAAATTTCGGCAATAATAGCCACATACATTTATGCTTGTATTTCACGTTTTATTTTGTACTCTTACCCATTCAAACAATTAAGCAATCAATCAATGCCTGTTACTCTCACGTAGAGCAAAGACTGCCGACCAACATTTTCCAATCATCACTATCCTGGCTTTCCTTTCCAGTTCTTCCGGTGTGCTAGTGATTCTCTTATTATTTGTCTCCAGTTCCCGCCGTGATATTTTCTCTAGTCTCCCTTTCTTCCTTTGTCCTTAAAGAGTAAAAGTTAGTGCTCGTCTTGTGACACAGTTTGGTGATTTCCTCAATGTGTGTCCTTCCCACTCCCTTAATTTTTCTAAATTTCTTTCACAGCTAGAAGTTCGTTTGTCCTCTGCCACAGAAGATAGCTACTGATGGCATCTGGACACGGAATTCTAAGTATCTTGAACGAATAGCGGTTCATAAATACTTGTATCTTTTGAATAATGCTTTTAGTAGTTCCTTAAGTTTCATTGACTTATAACAAAACTCTCTTCATATGTGTGTTGAAAATTGTGACTATGATGTTCAATGACAGCTGCCTTGAGTTCCAGATATTTTTCAGTTGTAGAAATGCTGCCCTTCCATTGCTAAACTGCGCCTTCGCATATTCATCAGACCCTCCTTTTACATCGACGACGCTGCCCAAGTATGTAAAAGTGTATAAATCTTTCAGAGTTTCTCCGTCAAGTGCAATTGTGTTGGTGTTCATTACTTTGTATTTAGAGTTCTGGATTTTCCTTTGGTGCATTTTGAGGCCTCTTGATGCCAGGACTGCTGCTATACTGTTCCTCTTCACCTGTGATCGTTGCTGTGTGTGAGATAAATAATTTACATCATCTGCTAAGTGTAATTCATCCGGTTGCATCCATGTTTTCTGTTGTATTCCGTGTTTACCTTGAGGTGTTACAGTTTTCATGATCCAGTCAACCACACGAAGAAACAGAAAGGATAAGAATATGCAATCTTGTTTGGCTCCGGACTTCACTTCAAACGAATCTATGAACTGCTCTCCATGCACCATTTCGCTGTGTAATGACCGACTATTCACTTTTACTTTTTTATCTTTTGAGAAAAGACTACATGGTGTTGGCATGGTGTCTAGTGAAAAATACGACTTCATTATGATTATAATTGTGAATAAATTTTTGAATTCTCATAATCATTTAGTGAAGTATTATTCAACCAGATAAAAATCCACTTAAAGAGAGGATCTAATAGTATGATTCTCAACATCATTCAACATCACTGATCCATAACTCTCTTACTTTCGCCTCGTTTATACTTCACCTCATATTAGAACTTAACGAATATTGAAATAGGTCACTAATGAACTGATTGTTATTAATCAAATAACTAGTGATTTACTTAAGATTAAGTACCAATGAATATTACATAATTAATTTATTCTATTGGGAAATTTCTCCCTAGTAATATTCATCATCAACACATCAATGTAATTAATCCAATGATATTTCACTCTTCTTACTTACTTACTTACGCCTGTTACCCCTCTCGGAGGAGCATAGGCCGCTCACCAGTATTCTCCATTCAACTCTGCCTCAACAGTCCTTTCCAGCTGTCTCGAGTTACTGTTCATCCATTTCTTGTTTGCTTCCAGCTCTCAACGCAGGGTGTTCTTTGGCCTTCCTCTTTTCCGTTTTCCAACAGCATTCCAAGTTAGTGCTTGTCTCGTGATGCAGTCTGATGATTTGCGCAATGTATATCCTATTCATTTCCAACGTCGTTTCATGATTTCCTCTTCGGCTGGAAGTTGATTTGTTCTCTTCCAAAGTAGGCTGTTGCTGATGGTTTCCGGCCAACAGACATTCAATATTCTACGTAGACAGTTGTTGATAAATATCTGTATTCTCCTGAGGATGTTTGGAGTAGTTCTCCACGTTTCAGCTCCATACAGAAGAACTGACATGACGTTCGAGTTGAAGAGTCTAACTTTGAGGTTGGTAGACAGTTGTTTGGACTCCCATATATTTTTCAACTGTAGGAATGCTGCCCTTGCTTTTCCGATCCTTGCCCTTACATCTGCATTGGATCCTCCTTGTTCATCGATGATGCTCCCCAGGTATGTAAAAGGTATCCACTTCTTCCAAAGTTTTACCATCAAGTTCAATTAGGTCGGTGCTCTCTGTGTTGGATTTGAGGATCTTGGTCTTTCCCTTATGTATGTTCAGGTCTATTGATGCTAAGGTTGCTGCTACTTTGATTGTCTTTACTAGCATTTGCTGTTGTGTATGGGATAGAAGTGCTTGATCATCCGCGAAGTCCAGATCATCGAGTTGCATCCTACTTGTCGATTGAATTCCGTGCTTCTCCTCAGATGTAGAGGTTTTCATGATCCAATCGACCACTAGGCGGAAGAGAAAAGGCGAGAGCAGACAGCCTTGTCTGACACCGGTTCTTACTGAGAATGCATTTGTCAGCTGTCCTCCATGCACAATTTTGCACTGTAGTCCGTCGTAAGAATTCTGGATGATGTTGACAAGTTTCTCTGGTATACCGTAGTGTCGAAGAAGTTTCCATAGTGATCTCCTGTCTACGCTGTCAAACGCCTTCTCATAGTCGATGACGTTGATGTACAATGACGAGTTCCATTCAATTGATTGTTCAACGATGATGCGTAGTGTTGCAATTTGGTCATTTCACTCTTCTAATGACTAGAAACTTTTATCTTCTTATAGAATAATTTTAATTAACTTAAATGAAGTAAACTAATTCATTAAAATAAATAACAATAGAATAAATTGAATAACCAATTAAATTATATACACGTGCTAATGATTGTGTTTTAATAAGAAACTATTACTTACTTACTACTACTACTACTACTTCATTCTATTCAATGTTAATTGAAAGAAGATCATTTAATGGCTGTGGTTAATTCACAAGAGTGTGAATAAGAAGAGTACTGAATACGTCAAAGAAGATAATGAATTAACTGTAGTAAGTTACATTAAGTGTTACGTAGAAAAGGATTTTTTATTTATTATGAATGTCTTGAATGTTTACTATGCCTTAATAGAACAATGTAAGTGTAGATTATATGTTTTAATTAGTTAGATTAGGTAAGTTTGATAATGAAATGTGAAATATCTATTGAATAATGAAAATTTATTTTAATGGAGTGATCTCTTTCTGGTATAAGATAAGAAGTTAATTTTGAGAAAAGATTAGTTTTCGGCGCGAATTTATTTTCAAGGCTGCACAATCATATACATATATAAACATAATTTTAAAATACAGTGACAGCTGATCGAACATAGCAACAAAAAGAATGAGGTTTTAGCTGGAATGATAACCACAAATAATCGGATCAATCAATCATTCAGTTACTGCCTGTTACCCCATATGGAGCATAGGCCGCCGACCAGTATTCTGCAACCAACTATGTCCAGGGCCTTCCTTTCCTGCTTTTCATAAGTGCTCTTCATTCTCTTCATGTCTGCCTCCAATTCCCATAGCAATGTGTTCTTGGGTCTTCCCCTTTTCTTTTGACCTTCAGGATTGTATGTTAATGTTTGTATTGTGACACAATTTGATGGTTTCCTCCAAGTGTCTTCTATCCAACTGCAGTGTCTTTTCCTGATTTCTTACTCGGCTGGATTGTGGTTCATTTGTTCTCTTTCATAGGAGGTTGTTATTGATGGTATCCGTGCAACGGATCGGAAGTAATCTACGCAGACAGTTGTTTTATAAATATATTTATCTTCTGAATAATCAAAGATGATGTTTAAATCGTTCCAGTGATGAGAGAAATCATCAAAACCATGTTAAGTAAATAACAATATGCAAGATCTTAGAATAGATAAAGAGAACAAGATAAGTGGAAAGATTACGTAATAATACTAGAGTTGAGTTACTGTAATATGATAGATTGGGAAGATAAATGGGACGTCTTTGAAATGCAGATTGAAACAAAAGTTGCAGTTGTGTTTTTATTAATGAGAGAGAAAGAGAGATGGAAGAAAGACACTAACATTTAACAACTTTTATAAGATAAACAAAGTAGAAGCCAAAAAGAATAAACTCTAAGGAGTAATGCGAGTATTTCAGGTCAAGTTATTAGTAAGTCCAGATGGTTGAATCAATTTTTTTATACATATAAATGTGGCTTCTTGGTGTATGGCAACGGCTTCACGTATTACATAGAAGGCGAATATTTACTTATTTTAGCAGACTGCTGTTGATCTTGTAGATAACTTTGAACGAGTAATCTGAGTTGACTATGTGAACAATTGTCACCAGGTGTCCTTTAATAGCACTTTCAATATTACCACTATTGTCTTTCTCTAACGACGCTATATAAAATACTATGACTCTTCGACAACATTCATATCAAAAGATCCCATATGTCTTATTCCACAACAGTAAATGAATTCATAGATAGACCTGAAGAAGGTCAGATGCGATAATTTGTCTTTCGAGTTATTTACAAATAAGGGTCTATTTGTAAACACAATTCCCAGAGTAATAGCGAAACAGTTCTTTTGCAACTCTTGTCATGATATCAATAGTCAGAACGTTTTCGAATTCGAGGATATTATAAAATGCTCTCTTATGAGCAATGATCTCAAATAGTCTAGAAAGTTTTGGTTTACTTTTCTTTGTTGATGAATCTTAGTGGGAAAGCGTTTTTAATTAGTGATTTCTCGACATAATTTGATCCATCCTTCATAACATCAGGAGAGGGTGGTACCATGTTTTCTCAAACTGACAAATTTAACCAGGTTTTCTTTCTTGCTAATGGCAATTCGCCTATGCAAATTCATCAGTTGGTTGTTCTAAGTGTTTTTCTATAAATTGATCTTTCTAATGTACCATCAAGCTTACTCATCAATTTAACATCCAGGAAGTGGAAATATTGTTGACTTTCCTTTTAAGGTGAAAATTTTTGATAGATGGATATTGACTATTGAAGATCTATATAAGTGTATTCAAATTAACCCTTTTATTATTTAACATAATAAAAGTATCGTTCACATGTCTTCTATACAAATAGTGAATATCAATGGTTGACTTCATTTGGTTCTGTATGATAACAAAATATAACAACATTTTAAGTTGGATTGTGACTGGCAAATGGAATCCAGGACGCGCGTTTCGTCCTATTTGGGACTCATCGGCTGGATGAACAACATTTTGTCAAACATGGCAACAAAGGGATATTGAAGCCAAAAAATATAATTGGAATCAAGTATTATAACCAACAAAGAAATTTCAGAATAGATTAAGAGATTGAGATAAGTAAATTGAAAGTCTATAGCTGGATTATGTAACAAGATCAGTTGGTAGATAGAATGAATATGGGAATCAGATGAAAACAAAAACGATCAATGTTGTTTTCATTTGGAGAGAAAAATAGAGAGAGAGAGAGAGAGCGTAAGGTGATATAGAAAGGAGAAATAACATGTAGTCATTATAACAAACAAGCAAGATGCAATTTTAATCTAATAGATATAACATAAGAAATTACAATGAAGTCATTGATGCAATCGAAGGTTGAACCAGTTTCTAATGAAACATTAAGTAACCGAAATTTAAATTTATTACTATCCATGTCCTTATGTATCCTGAAAGTTCTGTAATATTTATATAATCCAATGACCAAGTTTCCTCTATTCACTAAAATGTTATTATACAATTAGAATTTATCTATGTGGAGGGGAAGAGGAGAGGTTGTAGATACGGGCTGTTTAAGCGTTCTACACCAGTACCAAAACAACAGTTCTATGCTTCCAAAGTTTGTACTAGGTGTTTGTCTAACATCGGCCAGTTATACGAAACTTTAGATTCAACAGTCTTCAATACAAGCAGTTGCACAATTATCAATTCACAAATCCAATGAGCTAATTTGTTTTTGAAGTCTGTAGTGACCCATTTTAAGTGACATAAATAAACAGTTGAAAAATATTCGACAATGCGGAAAACGTTTTATTTAAATGAGAGAAAACTACCTTCATCGTCTGTAGCTAAGTGCTTAGCTGAGACAGACCACATAATTCATATCAAATCATACTTTGTGGTGTTGTATAAAAGTGCTTTAAGACATATACAAAGGTTTGTTGAAGCCGTAGCTGTATAGAAGTTCAACTCCCTCCCCCCCCCGATTATATGTTCAAAAACAATTTGTACTTTCACTCAACGTACCTTAGTAGAGTGAGATTCACATTGTTCTCTTTATTAGCCTTGTTTACTTCTCTTATATTCTTGATTGTCTAGTGACCTTTTACTTTTCATATATGAATGCCTTAACAAGTGTATGTTTGATCAGATTGTTCGTAATGTATTGCGTAATTATATCGCATATTTCTGATAAACTTCATCTTCTTATTGCATTGTCAAAGGGACATTGCATTATCAAAGAGACAAATTGTTTTAAATTATTAATAAATCTCTTAGAAACAAGAGTTCTGAAAAATATTTGGAATAAGGGCCAGAAATAGCAGTAATCTAGTTTCATTTAAAGAGATGGTAAAGTAGGTATGGCAAAGCTAAAATTTCCAACTTTAATAAGGGAAAATGGTAACAGTATTGTTTAGTATACACAATCCGATAAAGATATACACATAGTTTGTTTAGCACATTTTTACACAGAATTTGATATTACGAATAGACTTAAGTTAGACAACTATTGAAAATCAGGATCGCGCGTAGGCCAGCTTGTTTCACCTTAGTTTAAGACTTAATAGTAATGCATACTTACTTCTTCATAGGGTATCGAATCCAATGCGCTTATGCCACTAGGCGATGACTTACCACTAGACTATTGAGCAAGCTAACATCCAACGTTTAATATTTCTAATGAAGTAATGGATGTGCATCGCTGAGGAGTACCTTGGAAAATCGAAACAGATAAAATTAAGAGCAAGTGCGAAAGGAGGCGAGCGAGAATCTACGTATCGTACACCGCATAAGATTCATCAATTGTAAGCTCTATCTTCGAAAAAAGTTATGCAAGAAATCCTAAAGAGCCCGAAGACAATTAAACTTGATATCACAAAACATTCTGTTTTTAACAACATTTTAGAATTAAGAAGCATTGATAGATGGCTTTTCTTTCCTAATATAGAACTCTTCAGCGGTGTTCATCCAAGACATCAAATACGAACTTTGTCAGATACCTTGAATTTTCATGGTGAACACTTTATCATTAAACAGCTGAAACAGTGTTTAATGGTCAGTATTTTTATCTTTATTTTTCTCGCAATATGTTGCATGACCTCGTTTGCTAATACCAACTCACTGATGACTACTTTCAAGAGATAATTCCTAAAGCTCCAGTAAGCAGATATTATCGGTAGACTTCAACCCTGTCAGGTCTAGGTTTGTTGTACATCGGTCAAAATGAATGCAACTGGGGGGTTGTTGAAATATCATGATTGACAAAATGAATGCGTTGATACAAATATACTGCGAATTGATCGTAGTACAAAATATCAATCAGCCTCAGTATTTTAATGGTTAGAAGTTCACCGTTAAGGCTAGTCATGACTTCTAAATGGTTTAGTTGATGTTCATTGCTAAGAAATCCCATACTTCAAAAAATCAGTCACTCAGTATCAATTCCTGATTTCTAGTGTACATTTTACCCGGGTCTATTTGCTATATCAAATATAAACCTGACGATCTTCATGGAAATGAATCAACTTACAGATTCAGTAAGAATTTATATAGTCAATTAAAAGATCTGCATTGATGAAAATAAAAACAAGAAGGGATTATTTAGATCTAAATTATTACATATCACTTATTGAGAATACTGGCCGGAAACCATCAGCAACAGCCTACTTTGGAAAAGAACAAACCAACTTCCAGCTGAAGAGGAAACCAGGAAACGACGTTGGAAATGGATACGACATACATTGCGCAAATCACTAGACTGCATCACGAGACAAACATTAACTTGGAACCCTGTTGGACAACGGAAAAGAGGAAGGCCAAACAACACCCTGCGTCGACAGCTGGAATCAGACATTATAAGAATGAACAATAACTGGAGACAACTGGAAAGGATTGGTGAGGACAGAGTTGAATCGAGAATACTGATGAGTGGCCTATGCTCCTCCGAGAGGGGTAACAGGCGTAAGTAAGTAGGTAAGTAATTAAGAATACTATCCAAGGAATATCATTATATAACACTGTTCAACTAGTTGTAGTTACTCTTTTCAATAAATCGAATATTCCTGCCATGATAAATGTATTTCAAATGAAAGACATACTTGCTTTTTACATCATCATGTTATTGTATTCCATATCAAATTATTCATTTCATCAAATCACTCACCAGTTTATCTTAATCTCATTTATGCTATTTATTAGGCTTACTATTCATAATTATGCCAAAAACTAAAGTGAGATATGCATTTAAAGGATTGAATGCTGTTACAGGTGTAAGTTAACAATTAATTTGTTTGCATAATTAACTCTGTACTATAATTGTAATATGATGTTTTTAATTAGGCTAGACAATACCATCAAGGTTTACTTTGTATAGAGTTAATCTATGGAAGGTTATATTAATCTATTCTAGTGATTTGGTCTATAAGTCGTCGCCAGATCAGTGTATTTCAACTACGTGTATTTTTCTATTTTGATTGACCATTGACATTAAGACTCCTTATCAGTGCACATCCTCGACTCCACAAGGAAATTAAACTTTTCGTCTTCAGGTTTCACAGTAAACGCTTAGCTATCAGTACCACTATCTCAGCTTCCAATAGTAGGATTCCCACTTTCATCAGTTTTTGAAATGAAATGGCGATGATTCATTGTCTTTGGTGATAGTTAACACACTTTTGACAAATTTGTACTCTGTCCTATACTACTTGAGCTTTAATGATATCCAACCAACATTAATCTGTAATGAATAAAAATAATGAAACAGGATCTATACTGATGTACCTATAAATGGTGAAATAATATAAATGAACAACTTATCGAATATCTGTGGAGATAAGCCACTACTTATTAATAATAACAATGCATTTGGATTTTCCAGTTGATTTGTTATTAGCTGAGATTAATTAGTCTCTGTTATTATATGTATGTCATGAGTGGATATAACGATTTTTCACAAGTATTGTTTGAGTTGGATTGTAACTGGCATGTAGAATCTTATTCCTCATCTAAATGTACCTACATCTTATTGTTGTTGTTCATACTGGAATTGGAACTTAGTTCGTTTTTATGCCAAATGTCACTGCGTTCACTACTAGTCTACTGAGTTCAGGGAGCCACACTTGAGTAACGGATATGTATATATATTTAGAATTTATTTTGGTCTTCCCATTGATTTGTTTGACACGAAACGAATTGATTTCGAGTCCTCGTATAAACATTAACACTGACATCCAGGTACCTCTAGCTGACGAATAAGAGGAAACGTACTTCCGAGATTCCACTTTCTAACCACAAACCAACTCAAAAACTACTCGGTTATTAGGATGAACTTGTATCTTCCCGTTGATTTGTTATTGACTGAAGCTAGTTAGTCTCTGTTGTAATATGTGCATCCTGAACAAATTACCTTGATGTATCTATTCGGCACAACTATTAATTAAGTTGAGTGATGACTAACAAGTGGAATCCTGGATAGGCGTTTCATCTTATTCGAAACTTGTCGGCTGGATGTACCTGCATTCTAATTGCTTATGCACTCGTTGCACAAGTGTGAATGGCTATACTCAGTTGTCTAGTGGTGACATTTAACACGAAAACGACTGAGTACAAATCCCACTGTGAACATCAACATTCTGATATAGGTACATCCTGCCGATAAGTCGACAATAGGATCAAACGCATGTTCTGGATTCCACTTACCATTCACAACCCAACGTAAACACTACTCATTAATATTACAAACATTCAATGTTTTTCTTTCTTATTATTTTCATCTTTTCTATCATTTACTATCTTTTTTTTTAAAGATTATCTGTCTCAGTGTATTGATTATGTGTACAACAGTGTTTTGGTTAAAAGTATCCGCCTATTTACTAAGACCACAATTAATGAAAATAAAAGTACCCGTAAATTTAAACAATGTAGTTCTACGAAGTGGATTGAATTACATTATGAGAAATTTATTAAGTAGGTTGATAATTTCTCATCTTTTATTATTTTATTACCTTGTATGTAAACAATACCTAACTAACTAACTAACTAACTTGATGTCTACTACACTGAATTTATCAAAACTTTACATTCATGTAAATACTTTCAAAGATTCAGTAATACCTTCAACATGTTGTATAAATCTAAATTGAAGTTAAAAAAAAAAAGAGATACTTATGCCTAAACTTAAATCAAAGTTATTAGCCTAATGGTAAATGCGGTGGCGTTTGACATGAAGTGGACTAAGTTCGATTCCTATTGTGAACATCAACTTTGGGATGCAAGTACATCTAACCGATGAGTTCAAAATAGGATAGAACACGCGTTCTGGATTTCTTTTACCAGTTACAATTGAACTTTTATATATTAAATAAAAGCTGTTGAAAATCTAAATCTAATTTTCCAAAGGATAGCCAGTTGATTGTATTCAAAAACTTTGAAAGAACTTTTAATTTGCCTAGAAATAATGTTAAACTTGAAGATTTCGCATTCAATCTATGATGGCATGTTGGTATACTTATCATGAAGAATACTTACTTACTAACACCTGCAACCCCTCTCGGAGGAGCATAGGCCGCTCACCAGTATGCTCCACTCAACTCTGTCCTGAGCAATCCTTTCCAGCTGTCTCCAGTTACTGTTCATCCTTATAATGTCTGCTTCCAGTTCTCGACGCAGGGTGTTCTTTGGCCTTCCTCTTTTCCGTTTTCCAACAGGATTCCAAGTAACTGCTTGTCTCGTGATGCAGTCTGATGATTTCCGCAATGTATGTCGTATACATTTCAAATGTCGTTTTCTGATTTCCTCTTCAGCTGGAAGTTAATTTTTGTTCTCTTCCATAGTAGGCTGTTGCTGATGGTTTCCGGCCAACAGACATTCAATATTCTACGTAGACAGTTGTTGATAAATACCTGTACTCTCCTGAGGATGTTTGTAGTAGTTCTCCACGTTTCAGCTCCATAGAGAAAAACTGACTTGACGTTCGAGTTGAAGAATCTAACTTTGAGGTTGGTAGACGGTTGTTTGGACTCCCATATATTTTTCAACTGTAGGAATGCTGCCCTTGCTTTGCCGATCCTTGCCCTTACATCTGCATTGAATCCTCCTTGTTCATCGATGATGCTCCCCAGGTATGTAAAGGTATCCACTTTTTTCAAAGTTGTACCATCAAGTTCCATTGGGTCGGTGCTCTCGGTGTTGAATTTGAGGATCTTGCTCTTTCCCTTATGTATGTTCAGGCCTATTGATGCTGAAGTTGCTGCTACTTTGGTTGTCTTTACTTGCATTTGCTGGTGTGTTTGGGATAAAAGTGTCAGATCATCCGCGAAGTCCAGATCATCAAGTTGCATCTTACTTGTCCATTGAATCCCGTGCTTCCCCCCAGATGTAGAGGTTTTCATGATCCAATCGACCACTAGGAGGAAGAGGAAAGGCGAGAGCAGACAGCCTTGTCTGACACCGGTTCTTACTGAGAATGCATTTGTCATCTGTCCTCAGGTAGAATCTAGGGTGGATACTATTATGAAGTCCTATACTACAGCTAAATAGTTGTCCAGTGTTTACTAGTTCACAATGATACTGATATCTACTGACATCTAACTGTAAGGAATTTAATCAATTGAAAATGCTTCAATTTACTTTAACTATCCTTAATTTTGTTTAAGCAAATACTTCTTCTTAAATAAAACATCTCTTTCCACTTTTTTTTGTTTTTCATTTAAACATTACTATCAATATAAATGACATAAACTATTGTTTATTTAATAATTAAATACTAAATATAGTAAGGTAATGAATTACTATGATTTTAAATGAAAAATACAAAATAATTTAGTGTTAGTAACAAAGTATTAAAGTCTACAAGAAGCATGAATAATTGATTTTTAAGTACTTAAATCAATATAATGAATATAATAATTACAATAATCACGTGAATAATTATAAAACAATACAATAGTTGCTATGCAAAGATGAAAGAGTGATTTGTTTGTATTGTTTCAATTGACATCAATATTTACTAAGCATAGTGATGTAGTAATTGAAAATATGATTTCAAAGAGATGATAATGTTATAGAAGGTAGTTATGAATAATTGATTGTTGTGAAGAATGTTGAATTCTTAGTTTGTTATCATAAATTGATCTGA
This sequence comes from Schistosoma japonicum, assembly GCA_025215515.1. Classification (NCBI taxonomy): domain Eukaryota; kingdom Metazoa; phylum Platyhelminthes; class Trematoda; order Strigeidida; family Schistosomatidae; genus Schistosoma; species Schistosoma japonicum. Next base: position 15,419,204 of record CM046067.1, on the reverse strand, counting down.
ATTAGACAAACATCGATCATCAGGAAACACTGAACAGTTGTTTTGTTTTAGTATAAGACACGTTGTAGTGCGAACCGGCGACTCTTATCAGGCATCGAATATAGGACTCATTGGCTTCGTGACGAACGCTTAGCCGTTAGACTAATGAGTCAGTTCCCAACGATTGATATTTAGTTAATTCAGGATACGTTTGTACGACCTCATCCATTTCCGTCAGTAGGTAACTGCTATTAGTTTTCTAGTATCATTAATTTTTTTATGAAATAAAAATTTCGATGTCGTACTTAATGTTTACCATTTAGGTAACATGTATCTGTTAACTATTGAAATAACATACGCAGAATCCCTTAGTTCATTTGTAAGTAGAATGTCGTCTTACTTATTGGAATAACTGAATTATGAAAATATAAATGTGACTTTCTAATGATAAATTCAATTTTAAGTTTCATATCAAGAATCTTAGTTAAACTGCTGCTGAAGATATATATGCACTACATTCCTGTTCCATTTTAATCTGACAGTATTCATCTGCATTATTACCACATCTAAAAATTAATGTTAGCACTTAACATTCGAATCCGTGAGTTTGTGTCCAGCTATGCACTCTTCTAAACCTAGTCATTTTCTGTGATTAGTGTAAGCTACCTTCTACCTGAAATAGTTGTAAACCACTGGTCATGTCTTATGTCTTGACCCACTGTCCTCAGAAGACAGTTGTATAGTTCTCAAACAGTTTATCCTTTGCAACTTGATCTATAACTCCTAAGTTTGACTTGTGTTGACTGTCCTGACATTGTGCTATTGAGAAAGTTGAGTTTTAAGACTAAATGGCTGTCCAGTATTTTCCTGTTCTTAGTAGCCAGTCCAAGAAGTGACACATCATATTTGTTAATATCCACAATATTAAGTAAAAATAAAGAATTACATGGGCATGTTATGCTCAATGTTAATGAGAATACAATGTAATATGATACGTGTTAAAAAATGAACACAACAAAAGTAGTTTTATTACTATAAGATCTTGTAATGACTGAGAATAAATCATTATGGTCTCATTGATATTAGTTTATGTTTGCTGTAAGACTGATGATGATTAAGTACTATTGATAACCAAATAGCACTGAATAAATGTTTCACCCTACTATATAACTCCTTAAAAGTGCGGGAACATAGGTTTACTCGAAATCAAGTGCTCTTAGGTTCTTCGTGAGGCCCAACGGAAAGAACTCGGTGACAAATAAAATCTGCAACGTGAAACAACGCTAACCGTTTCACTAGTGATTTCAAGGTGCTAATGAAATTTTAGTACGAAATCATTACTGAAGGGTTCTATCCATGTCTTGAGTAAGACACTTATCATAAATGACAGTCAATGATAACCGCATTGTGTTCAGAGGTAGCTGGATTCCAAATCCTAACATTAGATACTGGTACAAGTGGTTAGGCATTTCACAATGAGTATTGAAACCCCTGGTTTCGATACTCTTGTGTACTCGATGATGCACACTGATGAGTAGCAGTATACTCAAAGGAAACGGATATACAGTGTCCATTGGTTCTCAGTCGTATCAAGGTGACAACAATCTACGATAAATAACATACGCTGGAGTTAATATCCTACTATATATGCAAATGTTTTGTTACGTTAAAGTTACCATTTTCTGATTACTGTTTGTAAATCTCTTACATTCGACCATTTCTTTCAATCATGACAAGTTTATCATTTACAAGTGTTTCATTCACTAATTACTAAGTAAGTTTACAAGCTAGTGACTTCGGATATTTGATATGTTGTTGGGCTGTTTTAAAGTATTAAGTTAAAGGTATCAGAACCATAATTGCATTTCAACAGAATAACAAGTCTAATATTCAAAACTAAGAAATCACTTGGTGCCTTTTTTGAATTTTCAATAAAAATCGTTGAACCATCATTATGAATTTTGGTGGTTCAGTGATTTATTACAATTTAGTTTTGACTTTAATATACTAAACCATATGCATGCGTGTGAGAGAGTGGATGCCAAATCGAACATGAGAATTCAATTAGTTACTATAGATTTTCTGTTTTTTTTCGATCAGGTCCAGTTACTTTGCCAGTTATTATCCTTGGGATTTGCTACACTAGTATATGTGCATTTGGATTTTTTATAGCATACAATCGAAATACTACAAATTTTCTCATTGTAAGTTGACATTATTCGAGTTAATGGTGTTAAATGTATTTCTTTTCCCGACAGGGGGGAGAATAAGTTTCTTCAGGGATCACAGGTAGGCCTTGATGACGACTATTATATGGCACAAATCCTGGATTCAGTGCTTCTTGTCGGCTAACCCACCTCCCAAACAACCTTCCATCTCTACCACTGATGTTAAATCACTTAGACTGGTGATTACATTAAAATTAGATCATTAGGATTCATTTCGGACTATAAAAGACTTTATAAACATCAAATCGGCCACTACTTATTGATTAACTAAAGTAAACTACTTAGTACTGTGTACTTAAGACTTCGCTGAGGAGGGGATGAAGACAAGGACATTCAAGTTTGTTGACAAACACATCTCTTAAACAGTTTGGCGTGTTCGATAATGAATGCGCCCAATTTCAGAGCTCTATATGAATAGAATGCCTAAATTGTGTTCAGTGTTTTTCAACAAGTTTCATAGTGTACATCAATTCCTGTCATCAAATTCAAATATGACAATTTTCACTACTCAGTGACATGAATAGGTGATTTGTTAATAAGGCTTTATATATATATATATATATATATATATATATATATATATAAACTTCCTCAATAAAAGAAAAGTTAAATGAAGCGGCTTATTCCTCTGGGCGTGTAGAAATCGACACCTTTAATGTTTTATAACAGATTAGTTAATATAATCTACTTTACTAAAAGATTCTAATAGATGGGTTACATGTTCGTCATCTCAGTAATCTTATTAGTAGATAATTTATCTTTATCTGAGTGGTTTTATTCTTATCCATCATTAACATTTGTTCACTACGCATTTACATACTTTCAATCCATCAGTCTTTCGACATTAACAATATTCCAGAATGTTATTCTACAGATAATATAGAATCATAATGTTGTATTCCATCGCTTAATATCTATGAAATTGTTTGAATATGCCACAAATTGTTGTTGGTACCAGTGCCATTGAAAATCATGGAGCACTGGACCACCGTTTCGTTCAAGTGTGAAACTCCTCAACAGCTTGCGGCACGGGCGTTTTACACTGGGAGGAAACAGCTGTCTAAAGCTTAGTGATTTTCAATAGTAGCTTGTCAAAATCAATCTGTGAAGTATTTAATTAAATAGAAATACCTATTCCCACAAAAATAACCACCCTAATTCAATTTAATAGTTTTCTGTAAGATAATACTAACTTCAATTGTCGAAAACATTATTCAACTATATTCGTTTCTATCAGTATTATGTTTCAACTACTTTGTGATTTGTTGTTGAAATATTATGGGATGTAGTCAACTGAGAAGAACCACAAATTGAAATCAAATAAAATGACATCTTTAATGCTGTCCAAATGTTTACTTGCACTTCATATATATGATGAATTAAAAACCAATGAATGTAATAGTTAAGAGGATAAACAAGTTGCGTAACATTATCTTTCTGTGGATAGACATCAATTTTTTCATGTTAAGTATCGCACACTGCAATATTACCCTTTAGTATTAAATAATACATCCTTGTTAGGTGATACCAATTACGTGTACATTGAGAACTACAATGAATCAGTAAACAAATGCCAGTTACCCAATGTGGAGCATAGGCCGCCGACTAGTATTCTTCAATCAACTTTATCCTGAGCTTTCCTTTCCAGCTTTTACCAAGGGCTCTTCATGCTCTTCATGTCTGTTTCCGATTCCCGACGCAGTGTGTTCTTTGGTCTTCCCCTTTTCCTTTGACTTTCAGGATTCCATGTTAATGTTTGTCATGTGACACAATTTGGTGGTTTCCTCAATGTTTGTCCTATCCACCTCCAGCGGATCCAGTATACATCAATAGTGAAATGTTTAAGTGTTACTAAATAAGTCTGTATACTACATAGAAAGGGATAACACTACAGATATTTCCAACTAACAACTAGCAAACATACTTTTTAAAAGTCCTTATATTTCTGTCAAATACTACTTTTAATCACATACTGATAAATTAAAAAAGCATAGGAGTAAATGATCATTATGTTTCTGTTCTCTTCGTTTTTTCATTGAACAGTATGAAGTACTCTTTACAGTGTGTGTTGTAAGTCATCTAGTTATGTTCGTTATATTTCTGAAGGATCCAAGTTCTGTAAGTTCAGTTGTAGAAATATAATACTTTGTATTAATTAACAGTATTTTGTTAATAAATGCATAACATTTATTCATAGAAGATTGGTTATGGTTGAGTACCATTGAAAACCAAAAGGTATTAGGTGCTTAATACATTTCATGGTAACTTATACTTCACAATCTTGTAAGACTGAAAATCATGTTGGTTTTGCTAGTGAATGCCTTTATGAAATAGTATCGAAGCTCCATTCAGATGTTATCAACGGGTTTCTCTAAGGTCGTGTGAGCGATATTTATATACCAATAGCGTCAAGTGAGTTAGAAACTAAAAGATACTAAACATGATTGTAGCTTTAATTTGAGACTCTTTTAAAATGGCCACCTTAAGATTAAACCAAGGCTTCTCAGGTCGGTCGTTGAATTCCTGTTTATTAGCATTACTGGGCCACATGATATTTAATGGTAGAATTTGGACTATAGTCAATTCGTGATATATCATGACTATTATCCAATAACAACGAATTAAATAGTGACTTTTGCTACTGGACATAGATTCACTGGTTCTGATGTTTATGCGTTTGCCACGCAATGCTTCGTGGCTTTCAGTGGCATCCTACTGAGATTAATCTTTGACCAATAAATACAAGTGATCAAGGTTAATCATTACGAAAGATGATAGTCAGTGTTGGATAAAGTATACAATGAACACTAAGAAACCTGAAGTTAATTTACGACAATTCAATGTATTAGTGCATTAAAAATTGGATTTAAAGTAAAATGAACAAATAATATACGCAATGAGACCATTGTCATGTGTTGATGTAACTCAGTACATACGTTTACAAATATGTGATGCAATTTTAAAAGTCATGATACATTATACAATAGAGAGTAATTCATAATTCAGTGAAAGATATTTAAAAGCGGTTAATTCGGAAAGCATCAAATAGACTCGAACTGAAGATAAATCAAAGAAATTTTAAAAGAGAGTTTCATCTCTTTAGTATGTTATCTGAATATATCTCATCATATGAATTCTACAATTGTTGCTATTTTACTTTAGTATTTCACCATGGTAAATATCAGTTTTATTCGAAATCACTATAAACTATTCCACATTGAACCAACTTCAATAGATTATTACTTCTAATTAAATATTACATAAGTATAATACTGAGTATCTGGTTAGCGTATTTTTAACAAAAACCTTATCAAGATACCAAAAAAAGGAGATTTGAACAAATGTGTGAATTACAGTGGGACTACACTATTGTCAGTACCAGGGTAAGTCTTCAACAGAATGTTGTTGAACAAAATGGAAGATTCCGTGGATGCTCAACTCCCAGATCAACATGATGGATTCCATAAGCATCAGTCGTGCACAGACTAAATCACAACACTACGAATCATCATTGAACAATCAATTAAATGGAACACGTCACTCTACATCAACTTCATTGACTATGAGAAGGCGTATGATATCGTAGACAGGAGATCGATATGGAAACTTCTTCGACATTATTATCTAAAATTCGTGCGTCTGACTACAGTTCAAAATCGTGCATGGAGGACAGATGACAAATGCATTCCCAGTGAGAACCGGTGTCAGACAAGCCTGCCTACTATCACCTTTTCTATTACTTCTAGTGGTTGATTGGATCATGAAAATCTCTACATCTGAGGGGTGGCATGGAATTCAGTGGTCAGGTAGAATGCGACTCGATGATTTGGATTTCGCGAGATAATCTAGCTGTTCTAGCCCATACACGCTAACAAATATAATTGAAGACGACAATCGTAGCAGCAACCTTAGCATCAGTAGGCCTGAACATACATAAGGGAAGGAACAAGATCCTCAAATACAACACAGGGATCACCAACCTAATTGAGCTTGATTGCAAAACAGTGGGAGGAGTGGATACTTCCACTTACTTGAGAAGCATCATTGATGCTTAAGAAGGATCCGATGGAGATGTGAATGCAAGGATTTGCAAAGCGATGGCAGCATTCCTACAGTTGAAGAATATATGGGACTCCAAACAACTTTCAACCAATCGTCAAATTTAGACTTTCTAATTTGAATGTGAATACAGCTCTGGTGTATGGAGCTGAAACGTCGAGAACTACTTCAAACATCCTCATGATGGTACAGGTATTTATAAACAACTGTCTACTCAAGATACTGAATGTCTGTTGACTGGAAACCATCAACAACAGCCTACTATGGAAGAGAACAAACCAACTTTCATCCGAAGAGGAAATCAGGAAACGACTTTGGAAATGGATAAGACATAGATTGCGGAAATCACTAGACTGCATCACGAGACAAGCATTTACTTTGAATCTTGTTGGGAAAGGTGAAAGTGGAAAGCCAAAAACACAGTGTGTCGAGAATCGGAAACAGACATTGAAAGGGTAATGAGAAACTGGAAACAGCTGGGAAGAATTGTTCATGTCAGGAAGCAATGGTGAATATTGGTGAGTGGTCTATGGTTCTCTGTGAGGGGGTGTCAGGCGTATGTAGTAATACTGAGTATATCTATAATAACAAAAGAAACCTCTCAAATATTATTTCTGACGATTTACTAAGTCCATGCTATATGATAGCTATCAGACTGTAGACTATTATCTTCTACCATTCGGTTCTAAATTACTTTGCGAAATTCGAATAACTAATTATTTGTGAAATCATCTTATGTTTTTTGCTATTGAATATATTATTCCTAAAGTTGTTGAATTCAAATTACAACAATCTTACAGTCAATAGATGTTGCATATTAGTATAAAACGCCAAAGTAGTTGTGTATCCATGACTAGACCATAGATGAAATCGAAGTTACTAAAACTTTGTCTGACGTGAAACTTTAAATTCAACAATCCTCACATTACTTAACAATATCTATCACAATATGCTTACAAAGTACTGACTTCACGAGGTAATTTTTTTAGATTTGGTGTGATGTATTCAGAGGATTTTAGCTAGATCAGGTTTGACGCAGTTACCTTCTTATTACACTGTACTATATTAAGAATGTACTCAAGTTATAATTATAAACTGTTTAATAAAAACAACTGATTTCATCAATTGATAAGTGCTTCAGTTTAAACCTGAAATTTCTGTATTTCATCCGTTATGGAAGACTGTTAATGATGATTCCCTTAATCATCATCTCATTAAAACTAGATCTTTGTTTTAGATTTCAAATAGTACAATCATCACAACACTCAATAACGATGTGTTTCAAATTGATTTACCCGGTTTGTATTAAACAAAGTTTCTTTGTACTGACCCCTTTTCCATTGTTGACACATTTGATGTTGTTTTCATTTAATTAGATGCGTTTACATGCTAAAACAGAGTTAGAAAAATTAGTTAAATCATATAAGTCTTTATCAAGTATGGATGCAGCCAGTCTGTTTCTTGGACTGATTATGATAAATGTAAGTTTTGTGATTTTTCTCCCGAATATTAATTCAACTTTTACTTGATTAAATTTGTCATAGATTGATGTTAGTAGGGCATCATTGATAATCGTACTTGCATCGAACTTCTCAGCAGTGTACACTATGGGTCCTGTCCCATCAGCTTCATGTAGGCGAATGTCTAATCCTTTCCACCACTGGGGTGGCATCAAATGATAGAATCCCAACTTTTATCGATTTGTGATAAAGCTCAACGACTAAGCAAATTCAATAAAAATACTTTATTAAAAGTGCTTGAACTTTTGTTTTAATCATTTCGTCTGCTTAATTTGACCAATTACTTCTGCTGTATGTGCATCTTGAGCGAATTACTTCATTACTGCGGTATGTCACAATAAAGATTATTGCTGAAATATGGCTAGCAAGCGAAATCCAAAAAGTTTATTTCATCCGATTTCGATCTATGTTGCTAGCTTAATATGTATGGATTGTAGTGTTGGTGATTACAAAAGGACTCGAACTCATCATTCGCCAGGAACCCTATAGGCGCTATGCTTGATTCCCTGGTATGATCGTGAATACACATAGCTTATAGGTTGTTTTCGTTTCTCGTCACAGACTTATGTTAGTTGTGTATCATTCAAGATATTCGCGAGTACGTTAATGCAAATTTTTAGAACATTGGTCAATGTAACTTTCACTCTATAATCAATTGAACAGATAAACGAAGAAGGAAGAAACCTTTCTAAGTAAATCATCTGTTTATTTTATTGTCACCAACACAAGATTAGAAAAACATTACTCGTCATTAAACATCTTAGTGATAAACTAACTCAATTGACATGATGTGCATATTGGTTAATCCGATTCTTGTATCTTCAAAACTTTTGTTTAATTTTCCACGTATTATTGTCAATACTACTTATATCGGTGTATCAGACTTCCCATAATTAGACTTCCCGTAATCACGTGAATAACTGCAATGGATATTCATTCTCTATTTTAATGTTTTATGTCATTATGTACATTACAATTAGTTTTACTTTGATCGAACATTTGTTTTAATTTGTACTTACATTGTTGATCTGTATTTTATGTCTCACAACCTTCTTTCATATACATATATGTTCTGACAGTGATTATGATTACTATGGTAACTGAATTAGAATTGAGTTGATTTGTGAAGATTGGCTTTAAGTCTTAGTTAATTGAATGCGTCAGACTAAAACGAAACAGTTATCCAGTGTTCATTTATTTTCAATGGTACCCTACTAACATCAATCTGTAACGTATTCAATCAACGAAGATTTATTTAATCTAAATTCATAGACGATTGACTGAAGTTGACATCAATATACTGGTCATTTTGACATTAACAGTTCCAGATTCCTGGAAAATTATCTAATTGTGGTGATATTTCTTGTCTTAAACATAAATATTGACTCACTTCGGATAATTAATTAATTGGGATTAGTAACTGTGTTGAATGTGACAAGAATTTATTGAAAAGATTATTCTGCATTCACAATTACTTTCTTTTAATACAAGTGGATTCACTAGACGATTTTGTGAAAGAATCACTGAGACTCGAACATAGCGGAACAGGTGGATAAAGCGCTTTGAAGTACTCCTGAATAGATCAGCCCCATTAAACCCACCAGTCATCGGGTCCGTATCTGTAAACCTTCCTATAAATGTCAACCTACTAACAATAAAAAAAAATCAACATGGTAATCCAACAAACCAAGAGTGGCAACAAGTGGGGCTAGATAATACACTAGCCGCGGCACTAAAGTCAGATATGAAAGTAAATTCAAAGATGTTTCATGTTTTGCTTCAGAATGATCCAGGATGAAGAACAAATACCAACAAACTGATAAAAAAGATATCTCATCAATATAACGAAGAAAAGAGATCTTAATAAGTATGTGAACTACAGACGCACCACTCTACTTTTACTTCTAGGAGAAGTAATTCACAGTGTTATTGAACCAAATGAAAGATCCAGTCAACGCCCTAATTCGGGATCAACAGGGAGGACTCCATAAAGATCGATCATGTACCGATTAAATTGGGGCTCTTTTTTTCATTGTTGCACAATCAATTAAATGGAACTTCCTACTTTACATCAACTTTCTTGACTATGAGAAAACCATTGACAGTATAGACAAGAAGACATTATGGAGCCTTTTTCGACTTAATAGGGTATCTGAGACGACTGTCAATATCATAAAGAATTCTTACGAAAGATTACACTGAAAATCGTGCATGGAGGTCTGCTCACAAATTCACCCGAAATAAAAACAGGTGTTAGATAGAGCCGTGTTGTCTCACTGTTTCTTTTTCTGCTGATGGTTGACCGGATTATGAAAAATGCAGCATCTTAAAATGGGTGCGGGGAGGTGAAAGGATGTGACATATTGGACAACTTGGATGCAGCTACACGATTTGGACTTTGTGATTGATCGACCTAGTTCTTCTATCTTATACACATCAACAAATTTAGATGAAGATGGACAGTGTAGTATCCACCTCTTCAGCCAACAGTAGGACTGAAATACACATGGGATAGTAGATCCTTAGATAAAACACAACGAATTCCAACTTCCTTACACTTGACCTGACGGAGGAACTGTTGGAAATATAGAAATTTTTACACACCTGGGTAACATGATCTATAAACAAGGAAGATCTGATGCCGATGTAAAGGCATGAATTGCCAAGGTAAGACAATAGCACCATTTCTACAATTAAAGAATAATCTCTGGAACTTGTACCAGCTATCAGCCAACATCAAAGTAAGAATTTCTAATACAAATGTGAAGACGTTTCTGTTGCATGGAACTGAAACTTGTAAGGAGAACGACGAAAATCATTTTTTAGAAGACAAAAGCATTTATAAATAGATGTTTGCGTATGATGCTTCGGATCTGTTGGCCAGGTAGCATCAGTAACAATCTATTGTGGCAGAAAATAAACCAACCAAAATTTAGCCTAGGAAAAAATCAGGAAAATACACTAAAGGCAAATAGGATACACATTGAAAAAATCATCAAACTGCGCCACAAGTTGACCACTTATTCGGAATCCTCAAGGCGAAAGGAAAAGAGGAAGATGAAAGAACACATTCCACCGGAAATTTGAGGTGTACATAAAAAGAATGAGCAACACATGTGAAGAACTGAAAAGGAGAGTCGAAGACAGAGTTAGTTAGAGAATGCTTGTTTTAGGTCTTTGCTTCCCGTTGGATGAGAAGCATTGTTCTACAAATTTACAAAGCAATTTAAGAGTTCATTGACTTCCATATTATGTTTCTGTCATCTTTCAATATTTCATGCATATCATGTCACCGCCAGAACCAACAGTGAGTTAGTTGAAAACGGGAATCTACTTTCTTTCTTAAAGATAATAAATTAATGATGAAATATTTGTTTGTTTTTATATCTTTTATATAAATAGACAATGACACAGTTTACACCGATTACAGAGCACAATATTTTCCAGTTATCAAGGAGTTTGCCAATCACTAATGAACATCCTATTTTATATACAGTAATAGTTGTGCTAGTTAGTACACTTTTACAATATACTTTCCCATTCTTGAAGAAAACTATACTATTTGTTGGGACTTGAACTTAAAACTGTAAGTGTTATAATTAATGACATTCATGACAGGACTAAAGAAACAATGTGAAATTAAGCTACTAATAACTAGACCTTAACACTAGCTAAACCGAACTCAATATAAACAGGTCCTCTGAAGTAATTCTTTCACCTGTAAGTAGCTGATAATGAATTCCTTGTTTAAATTAACTAACATTCAATGAATAAGCAATATAAGTTAGTCATGACTTGAATTATGATTATGAAATAGGAATTTGATAATTTTGACTGGTTTGTAGTGGTTCTTCAGTTCTACGACATTTCAATTGTTCTAGTCAAAAAGACGATAGCTCAATTATCATAATTACCTCTTTATATCTATTCGATCATTTACTTTCAGTTAAAATGTTGTGGATATACAGATTCATATGATTTTTTTGAATCAAAATATGTTGCTAACAAAGACATCTACGATGGAGTGGAATATTCAAGTAAGTTAATAAAGTATGCGTATAATACAATCACCATTTAAAATATTACCGATATAAAATCCTGACAATGAGCATACGTGACTTGATTCAACCAAATACATGTGATACATAAAGTTTATAAAGATTTTTGAACTAATTTGGTTTAATTAGGTGTTGTGAAGTCTGTTAAATGTTAATTCGACGTGAATAGTGGAGTTCTGCTGTGTTAGGTGTGAGACAGTTGCCCATCGATGACAATAGATGAGGTCGCGTAAACGCATCACGAATTGACCTAATTAGAAATATCAACTGTTGAAAACCAACTAAATGATTTGATGGTGAAGCATTCGCCACGGAGCCAAGGGATCTCGGATTGGACTCCTGATGAGGTCATGAATGCGCACTTTTAATCAGTCTCATACTGAGACAAAACATCTGTCAAGTGCTTCCTGATGATCAATAAATGTCTAGTTTCAAACCAATTCGAGATATCTAATTGATAATTTAATTTAGTTGTTTGTATTTGTCACAGATTGATGTTGACTAGGTACCAGTGAAAACAAGGGAGCATTAAACAACTGATTCATCATTACTTATCAACGCCTCAGTACTGAACACTAACGATTGCAACTATGGAATCAAACGCATGACCTTTAGCTTCTACTGAGAAATCATGACCAATACAACCACTGTTTCAGTTAGTGTCCTATAACGGAATTCTAACTCTGAATAACTTGTAATTAACAGCAACAATCATCATTTTTAAGTGGCCGTTAAACTTATAAACTGAGATTAAACTGATCGTAACGTCTTTCCACACGAAAAATCTTTAATTTTCAGCTAGAAATTATTTTCAGTAAAGGAAATGTCAAATTTATGGCCCGAAAGTTAGTAATAAAGCTAGGATCCTACGCCTGCTGACCATAAATCAACAATTTAAATTTCACTGAACTGGGGTGGTTATATGGGAATAGGTATTAAATCTAGTTAACCGTATTCATCACAGATCGACGTTGGTTAGGCACCATTTACAACAATCAGCTCATGGGTGAATAATTTCACGTTATTACTGAAATTCCAGTAAGAAGTGTTAACTGGTGGAGCTCAGACAATCCGAAGGTGATAAAGTTATGGTCAGTGATAATACGTGATTGTAAGGCTGCATAATGAACTAACGGATGTGTGAATTCTACCACTGAACACTTGTTGAAGGGTCCTGTAATGGTGATAGTTAAGGCCTGACGGTCCTGAGTTTGATTTCTTGGTGCAATCGAGTGCGCGCATCAGTGAGTGGTTCTATACTAGGACGAAATAGCTGTCCAATGTTCCATTACTTTTAGTAGTACCCAATCAAAATCAGTCTATGACGAATACAATCAAATGAACTCAGATGTTCAATTTTTTACAAAAGTCCTAAGGCCAATATCTTTAATGGCATTGAAATACCAACAAATTTTATTTCTGTCATGTCAAACAATCATATGACTTCTTTTTCATGCATAGACTTCAAGCATTAGAGTAGTATTGTTGACCAAGCTAATGATGTACAGTGAATAATAAATGCCTTATATAATCCATATATTCCAGGTAATCTATACAAGCTATGAATTTCATTTGGAATGGTAGAATAGTGAGCATTTAGACATTTTGTTTAGTATATTCCAAAGAATGTATATCTCTGAAGTTCTTTGAAGTTGTATCTCTGAATTCCAAATAAATTGATAGGAAATTACATGTTCTATGCCCGATGCAAAGTGTATCCAATGAAAGGATTTAAAGCTAACAACGAACAAAATAATTCTACTTGATTAAAAACGTGCCGAGATTATTTTTATCAAAGAGTTAGACCTAATCATTAGAATATATTTTGATTTTCTTGTTGATTTGCAATTGACTGAAACTGACCGGTCTCTGTTGCCGTATATGCATTCTGAGCGAAAAACTTCGATATAGCGAAAGTTTAAAAGTATTAATTTGGTCTGTATGTGACTGGCAAGTAGAATTCAAGACGCATGTCACGTCGCATTATGTACTCCTCAGTTGAATGTACCTGCATACCAGTGTTCATTTTCACGCCGGGACTCAAATTCAAATTCCACCGCGTTCATCATTTAGCAACTGAGTCCAAACAGCTAGGCTGAAGTTAAACTTGTAAAATTTCGCTATATCGAGGCATTTCGCTCATGATGGAAATATAGCATCAAAGATTGGGGAATTTCAGCCCATGATAAATCAACGGGAAGACCCAAAGATAAAATAATTATATGTACATATTTGTTGTGCAAGTGTGGCTGTCTGGACTCAGTAGCCTAGTGGTGAACACGTTGGCGTTTGCCACAAAACGAACTGAGCTCCAGTCCCCGTGTGAACACCAACACTGATATGCAGGTACATCTACCTGGCTAGTCTCAAAAAGGATGAAAGACGTGTTCTAGATTCCTTTTATAAGTCATAATCCAACTAATAAAATAGAAGGTTATGTGTATATGGCTTACGTTCAGCTACATACTACTTATAGTCAACTTTATGAATAACGTCAACCATACAATCATTTTTTATCGACTAACTAAATTTTAACAAAATTATTTTTTAACTATTCATATCTACATATCTTTTGGTATTTCTAGATATAGCAATTCCTATTGCATGTTGTGAAATGAATACTGAATATAAAATGTTAGATACTGAATGTCCTAATTGGCATTCAACAAGTAACCATCAATTCACTGTAGGATGTCGTGATGTGTTTGCTGATAATTGTATCCAAAGAATAAAAATATTTCTATATGCTTCATTAACTGTTATTTTTCTAGCAGTAAGTCTATTTATGAATGTATTCGAAGTTAAAAATACATAATGAATTAAAGTAGTATTGAGGTAATATTTATAATAATCAGCTAACCAGTAACTAACTTCAAGTAGTTCATTAATTTTAAGCTAAATGTGGTATCTGCTAGAGTGCAATTATGTCAAAAATGAGACAGGCATCACCAGTGATAATGAATGATTGACATTCTATATCAGAAAATTAATGTAGGAGAGCGATGAACATCTATTGTAATTGTTGTCAAATGTCACGACTCCAACTTTACGAGTCACAACATCTTACTAGATCCCCTAGATCGAGGGTGCATAGCGATAAAGAGTTATAAACTTGAACTAAATAGTTGCCATATTCTACCCGGTTATTAATGGTACCTAACTTATTTCAATCCGTAACAAGTAAAACCAACCAAACAAAAAGGAATATCGTTACAGGTTCATCTCAGTATATATTACATAATTAGGCTTAAACGAAATGAAAACCTAACTAACATGGAAAACATAATTCCGTAGTTTCCTATGAAGTTTCTACGCCTTTATGGGCGTCACCAACAAATTGATGTCTGTTACTCCACGTGGATCAATGGTCGCTGACCAGGATTCTGCAATCAACTCTGTCCTGGGCTGTCTTCTCCACTTCTTTCCAATTAATTATTATTCTCAGTTAATTATTCTTTCCACACTTGTTTATAAGTCATAAAATAATGCATATTTTAGGATAAAAATGACAAAAACTTAGTGTCAGCGATACATTATGACTTTAATTGTAGTAAATGCTTCACGATTACATTATTTCGGCTCCAACAAAGTCATGAATCAGTCTTCTTAGCCTTGATCCCGTCTAAGGGATCTGACCCAGGCCATCAAGATCTCACAGTGTAAGCTTAACTATCTGCTCTCTGACGTGCATTGGTATGTATCTGACATTAATCTTTATCAAATACAGTCAAAACTCTTTGACTTGATAAAATGAAGGATTAAAGCTTCATAGGCTGTGATTCCCAATTATTTGCCTCTTTATAACAATAATGTATTGAATATGGTTGACTTAATTAAGATAAGCTAGTTCATGATATTCATTGGAAAATAATGATTTGTTCCCAAGGTTTCATAATATGAATCGATCTTAGTTAAATAGCCACTAAAAACTTGAAACATAAAAAAATTGCTTTGTTCTAGTACAGAACATTTTAGTAATTTATATCCCCGACTACCGTACCACGGATCAAAACCCAGGATTTTAATACGTTGTGACTAACTCTTAACTTTTAGACCAGTAAACCGGTATCCAACGGTTACAATTTCTAACTTCGATCATGTAGCTAGCTAGAATGCAATAATCTACAGAATGCATGCTATTAACAAGCATACTATGTTTAGCATTGATTGACAATATGAGGTAATTCTGTGAACTTAAGTGAGAAACCGTAATTAGTGAACTTTAACTAGATCTTATAAGAAATTCAACAATCAGTAGCTTCAAATGCAATCATCTGATACATATTGTGCATTGGGTGAATTTAGGTCTATATATTATTAGATCAGAACTTTCAGAATGGTCTAAATATTCTCTGTTCAATTTATATGGACTGCAAATACTGAATGTATACTCTTTGTCCTCTTAGACTAAAATGATAACAGCTATAGATTTCAAGTACATTTTTTTCTTGTAATCACTTGTTGAAATTTTTTTTTTCTATAGATAATAATGATTGCATGCTGTGTACTTATTCTCAAGGAGTTATGGTGATCATGCCGAATTAAACTTCTTTATCATATAACTGGACGTAAATAACACTTCTATACTATTTTATAATGTAATATATATTTGAATTAAAACAGTGTACTAGAACAAATGACAAACTATCAGTTTAATGATTGTAAATAAGAGCTTACTTGAATTCGATGTCATGAATTGATCTGTGTTAGAAAACAATTGAAAACTAGAAAACACTAGACAATCATCTTGTTCTAATGTGGATCTTTTTAGTAATGTGCTGTTATGACGCAAGAAATTCTTGGTTGGTTGTTCCAATTAGGTGAGCCTAGTCAATAATTGCGCGTCTGCCCTATGCCCACTTAGTCGCAAGCCGGAATAAGGAAGAACATAAGTCGATAGACCAACCAGACAGAATCGAAGTGTATTTCAATCATGCCTTTTTATATACACAAAATCAAACTACACAGCTAATCAATTAGGAAAGTAACATTAATACAGAACTAAGGAAACAGTGGCAGTGAATAGGGATAACTTGTACACAACTATTTAACTGTAGACCATAATAAGAGACAATATAATAATAGCAAATATGCTAAACGGGTGGATAGGGTAAGAGGACCATAGCAATAATAGAAATGTAATGTTCACACTACTCACGACCAGAATATGTGAATTAGTTCTTTAAAACACATTTCTGGAAGTTTTCTACCCTTCTTTAGTTGTCCAACATAACATGCACAGATCACGATTCTGTTCTTGGGATCGACTCGTGGAACAAACATTTAACCACTGAGTTAACATTCGTCTTAGTTAAGCTTGTGATATGTATTTCATGTTTTCGTCAACTGACATAAGTGTGTAAGAGAAATACGTCTGCTAGTTAGCTGAATGTACCTAAGTTCTGGTCTTGCTGTTCACATTGGGACTCGGTTTGTTTCGTGCCAAACGTCACTGCGTTCGCCTCTAGGCTACTAAGTCCAGTCGTGCGTCCTGGATTCTGCTTGCCAGCCACAATTCATTAAGATAATACTGGTGAACTATGGCTATTATCGAAGCAATCCGTTAATGATGCACACATGACTTCAAAGACGGATAAATGTGAGTCTATGACAATTCATTAAGAAGATTCAAAAACATTCCAACTACATTCAGAGGATTGTTTAAATATAGTAGAAATTCCAATGTTTTATTAATACCTCCATGTTGCTTGAACAAACTGATGTCTCTTTCATAAACGCAGTTCCATTTATTAATTTAACCAGATTAAGAATGAATATTTGAATAGTAGAATAAGATTTTATTTCGTACTGATGTGCTTCTCAGCTACTTGTGATGTTTCGCATTATATAAAAAGGCTTATTTAGTAAATAGTTAATTTATTGAGGTAAATTAGGTATAGTTTATCTATTAGTATTTTTCAGTAAAGCACATTCTAACATCCAGTCTACTATGCAGCAAATGAAAATGACGATTTGTGCATATTTGACATCGCCACACATTGAAGAACAAACGGCATAGTTCAACTGTTCTTTATTTAAAGAACTAAATGGAAACTTGTTTACATTATTTTATTTTATTACGTTAAGTTAATTGTAAGAAATCGCTGGTTCCAAAGAATTTACATGCGTTTACCTAAGAAGTTACATTGATCGAAGCAATCAGAAGGTTTATTTCAGATTTTGTTGTCAAGTTCCTAAGAGCGTTAAACTAGTTGGGAGAAAAATCCTAAACAGTGTAATACCTATACATATGAAGCAATGAACATCAGATTGTCACTATGACACTTCTCATTGTGATTGATAGAAAGTCATGTTTTTGAAAAAGTGTATAGTGAGACGACCGAAAAATCACATATAACTCTTGCAATGAGAACTGGCGATATTGAATTGCAGTTAGATTCGAAAATGTTCTTAGGCTGCTTAATCTTGCTTATAACAATTTGACTTTACACATATTTACTGGTGGTTAGATATACATACAATAGAGATATTGATACACCAGAAGTATGATTCTGTATTTGAAACCAGTTGAATTCAACATACAAACAGTTCCAAGAAAACCAGAAAACACTGGGGAGTTTAATCATACATGTATACTTTAAAAGTTAATATGTCCAAGGGAATAGTCTAGGCCACTATAAACTTAATTCTTTTAATGTTCACTGACATTATTGTTATTAAGAACCATATACATGAATTGTATGTCCATAAGGAAACTGTTAAAAGTCTTTATCCACCTTCGTAACATTAACTTCGTTTAATTGGATTATAAAACAGTATTAAACATTATCTTTAATTCCTTTTAGTCATTAAGTCATTACATGATATTTGCTAGACTTCTACAGTTACATACAGCTTTATTTGTGGGAATTTATTCTTACCATTCATTAACATTTATTCGTTATTGTTGGGTAGAGCCAATAAACCCCTTGCAACAAGTTCAGAAAGGCGTAGAAATCAATAGAGAAAATTGTGTCCAATCAGCACACAGATAGCTTTAACTAGAAAATTCTAGACCAATGAGAAGTCACGTGATATGTCTCTGATTGGACAGTTATCTTACTACTACTGTGTCTAGTAGGATATAGAAATCTCTAGAAGCCTGAAGGACATTTATGATAATATAAATATCCTAGTTTTTGTACATAATTGACACCTTGCAGTAAAGTGTTATTTTGCCGTATTCCATGTCTACTCTCTCGTGTTCACGTTGAGGTGTAGTTTTAGCCTGGGGGTCGAGTGTAAGCTTAGGAGTCAAATCAAGCGGTCCACTTAGACGAGATTAATAATTGACGACAGAGATTTTCGCGGTCGAATAAGAATCCAAACCACGCGTCACAACAGTTATGTATTCACATACTTCTAATCCATTAGTCTTTTGTTACCAACAATGTTCTAGAATGTGCTTCCATAGATGATATAAAATCACCATGTTTGATTCTATCACTTAACATACATTACTTCACTTGTAACATGATATTAATTTGGATTGTTAACAACAATATTCTACGATATTCGTTTCTATCAGTAGTATGTTTAAACTACTTAGTAATTTTGATGCTGAAATATTATAGTATAGTTATCTAAAGAGAATCATATAGAGGAAGAAATTTTAACTAACTTATATGCTACTACTCATATGTTAGTTGTTACTTGTTTTAAATAAGTAATTATCTAAAATTAGTAAGTCAATAAGTAATACTATTACTGTTTAAAATTAAATTTAAGTAGTAATGTAAGTGCTGAAAATAGAATATAAGTATGCCAAATTTATTAATCATACTACTAATTACATACTACTGAAATATTCATTTTAATGATAATTAATTGACAATACAAAGAATAATAATTGAATGTTAGATATTCTAATGAGTTTGTTTTAATAAATTAACTAAATAGATTGAAAGAACAAAGTAGAAATAATTTGAATTCTGTTTTCGCGCCGAAAATTTAATTCCGCACACACACACATTTAAACAAGAAAAGTTCGTAGTTTGACAAATGAATTTCTATGTTATTTATCTTATCAAATATAAATCCATAATTCTCTTAGTACTAAGACAACACACACCACAAGTGTTATCTAAAAGAAAAAGAAAAAGAAAAATTTCAACAACATGTGAATGAAGATAGAAAAAGTAGGTGAAATCTGAATAAGTCACAATCGAAATAGAATTCAATTGTAATATTGAAGTTCAACTATTCTTAACATGATTATTTCTTATGTGTTGAAAGCAATTTCAGTGAATGTTAAGGTTAAGATTGAAAAGAAGACTAATTGCATTATGATGTTTAGTTAAGTGTTGAAGATTGGTCTACAAGTAAAAGGATATCAAAAAATTGAACATTGACATTGTTATTCTATAATTTCAAATTGACAAACTTTATTCTAACATTAATATACAGGGTTAGATTTCATTGAATTCATTTTAAACTATACAGCATTACTAACTACATTTATTCACTACTAGCATGTTAAAACTATAGTTATTTGTGTGTTTGTTTCAGACTTGTGTTGGTTGGATACCATTTCAAACTAGACAGCATTACTGAAGAGTTTTGTACTGGAGCAAAACAGCTGTTCAGTGCTTCCTCGTTTCCAATGGTAACCAATCGACATCAATTTGTGACAAAAATAAACAGCTAAAATGAATACTACAAAATTCTACAAAACTAATTCATTTCATTCACAATAATCAGCTAACTAGTGACTAACTTCAAGATGTTTCTGAAGTTGTAGTTAGAAGTGGTGATTGGTAAAGTTTGGACACGTCTGAAGTGTGACACATATCACCAATTGCAGTGGCTTATCGTAGAATCATATTATAAGTTTATGAAAGTAGGAATTATACCATTGAAAGTCATGACAGTGGTAGAGACAGTTAATTTTTCCCTTAGACTTAAAGGCGCTGGCTTTGATTATTTAAGGAATTCCATAATAGTACGAAGCATCTATCCAATGTTCCCTGGCACCCAGTCAACATCAATCTGTGATGGACACAAACAACTAAACTTAGTACCTATCTGCACAATATCATCTCAATTCTAATTATCATTTAAAGTTCTTGTGTAGCAGAATTTTACTTATAAGTTCGTATCCCTATAACTTGATAAGAATATACTTAGTAATAAACAAAATTTTTGATTGATGCTATGTAAACTTCTAATGATTTTTCAAATTCACATTCGCCTGAAGGTGTACTTTAGTTTGATTATATTTTGTATAAGATAAACATTGTGAAGCATATTATGACTATACAATCGACTGATCATATTAACAAGATTGATATGATGGTTATTTATTGAAACCACAAAGTCTCACTTGAACACAAAAGCCAGACACAAGTATCAGTTAATCAAAGCTCATACTATATCCAAGCGATAACATTAAGAAGGTAGATAGTAAAATCTTTGAAACGATGCCGTAGAAGCAATAAGAATGACTGTGAATATAGTTCGAAATGAATGTATAAATGAAAACTAGAAATGAAGATCTGAAAAGTGAATGTAGAATAACAATTATGACCGATCCTACGCTGTGTTGCCTCACACTTTTGTCGACCTCTAGATTTCTACCAACCTATTTATACAGCAGTAATTATCACGGAGTGGTGTGTGGTTTTGCAAGCATAATACATGCCTCGGCTATATTTGTTAGTTAAGCACCACATCTCCAACCGACTTTCCATCTTTACTGTGTAGATTGTATTGAATCACACTAGAAATTAAAATGTCTAGATGAATAATTGCTGGACATCATGTAGCTAATCACGGTAATATTTTGATGTCATCTATATTCGTAACCTAATAGAGTAAACATAACGATAAATTAGCTAGTTCAAGTTTTACATGAAACTGGTACACAGTATATATTCTATATCGTAAGGACACATATATCTTCTATTGCATTAGTGATTTGAATTAACAGTGGTAAGCTTTTCAATCTGCCAGGATCATACTAGGCATAAAATCACCAGGGATGAAATGAGTTCCACGACTCATGAAGTAAGCATTACACAGAACTGCATTCACTACTTATGGTCAATGTAGATGGAAACACAAACCTGTCTTATTGTAATGGATTTCACTTAACGACATACTGCTTTATTGATTACGCTTACATTGTTAGCTAAGCCATTTAGATGACTTAGTATTGCGTCAACGTCATCACTAAAGAAAACTCTCTCATACTGTGGTACAAATGATTTCCTGGACATTATTGAATGAAATATATGAACGTGTCGCAATCTATTCTTTACACCAGTAGGTCTGTCAGTGTCTAATCGTAGAATTTCCACTTTGATTAGTTTGTTGTATAGCTTAACCATTGACATTGATAATAACTATGTAACTCCGAGTATGTCAGAACTCCATCAGTCACAAATAATAACTAGGATTTTAAGAATATTGTTAATGCTGCTCTTTTCGGAAGCCACTTCAATTATCATACTTTTATTGGGATTTCGATTAACATAATCAACGTGTACTTCATACACAGGAACTAAACTTCTCATATATGCCGTAAGTATCTGTGGTGATCGCATTTAGTTTGAAATTTCATGCTCACTGATGATTAAACTGTATTAAATGAATTAATTAATTATTATATATTTGTCAATACATTCACCTACTAAAGTTTCTCCAGCCTGAATTAAAATGTTCTGTTTTGCCAAACGTAGGAGCGAGGGGTACAATTATCAGTGACTATTTGAATTATTTTCTCTTACGATTGATGTATTCGTAACAGAGATTTACTCATAATTATTGATTATCTATCGCGGTCAAATGATCCTAGTCTTGTAATTCACTCAAACTACAGTGGTGTAATACACTCTATGAACATAGTTTCAAGAAGACAATGAAGTATTTCTATTGTGTCGATGTTTTTAACTTGCAGAATCGTCAATTATTCATTGTAATAAAGCCACTGATATATATATATATATATATATATATATATATATATGCAGCTCTCCGTCTCCCACTTCATGCAGACATTCCATGTACCTACATTAATTGTTGCTTTTATTGTCTGAAGCAGCATTAGTCTCGTGAATCCTGAAGAAACTTGGCTTTCACCATGTGGAGTCATAACATTTTAAAACGAAAACCTTTCAAAATTCAGGGCAGTGTTAAAAAGGCGTTTTAGTCAGCAGTTTTTTTGGAGCAAGACTGTTTATACCTGAATGAGGTTGATAACCTCATACCTAACTCTCCTCTATTGTCTGGGCTTGAGACTAGCAGCAATCCTAGGAAGATTCCAGAAGGAGGAAGACTAAAGAACACTGCGCAAAAAACTGGAGGCAAACATCAAAAAAATAAACAGCACTTGAATGAACTGGAAAGGAAAGCCCAAGACAGAGTTAGTTTGAAAATCCTGGTCGCCTGGCCTATACTCCACAAGGAATAACTAGCATTAATTGATATATATGCATATATATGTATATATATATCTACAATGATAACTTACATTTAGAATTACTAACGTTATTGATATAAACGCCAGGTCTGAAATGTAACGAAATGCCTTCTGACCAAATGGTTCTTTACAACCTTTCGTATGATGTGCTTTATCATTATCTGTGGCATAATTTGTAAGTGGACAATTTGTATCAATCAACTTAAGTTTGTCATTCATTTTACAGCATGGAATTGGCATTAATACATCTGAAATACAACACATCATAGAAATATTGATAAAACAAGTTACTTAATGATATCAAGTAACAATTGAGTTCTGAATTGATAGATATGGTGAAATCAAAGTTTATTGGGTCTTCCAACATTTTTTACAAGATGCTTTGAAGAAATGATTGTCAATCCGATATTATGAATTGGTCTGAATTAGACAACCATTAATGGCTAGAAAGCACTGAACTGCTATTTCGTATTAGTATGGAACTTTTCTGCAGTAAAAATCCACTATCCCACCATAGTCCAAACCCAGGACTCTCTAGCACAGCGGCGAACCCTCCATCATTTGATCACTCAGTTGGATCCCAGCGGTTGATATTTTTTAATTTAGTCACTTCATTAGTCTCCAACAACGCCCAATTACAATCGATAATGATTGTTAAACAACATTGAATATCATATATGAATAGAATATACTTGTAAATGATCTCAATGAGTGAAACTAATAGTAAGTGATTTTCCCAAACATAAAGAAGACTTTTGTAGCCATAACTTGTGGAAACTTTAAATTTTAGAAATTAGACAAATGTTTTTATACTCATGGAAATAGGACAATAAACAAAATGAGAACACCTAAAAAACCTAGATCTGAGTGAAGTGATGGTGATGTTTGAGTTGGATTGTGAATGACGAATGGAATTTAGTATAAGCGACCTATAGCTATATCAAGACGATCCGCTGAGGATACACATATGGTAACAGAGACTGATCAATTTCAGTTCATAGCAGTTCAGCTAGAAGATTCAAGTACATTCTAATTATTAAGTGGTGCAGGTTTCTTTTCGGATAGAATTATTAATAAAGAAATTTTACTACTTAAGAAAGATCTCAATGTCAACATTAATAGACCTTGATTACCTATTTTCAAAGTTATTCCAATGATTGTTTTAGATCTAAACAAATCAGCGTAAAAATCAGTTTAAAACAGTGTGAAACAAAATATCTTCTACAGTGTTACACTCATAGATGAACTATTCTCATCTTTCCAAGAATGAATCTTTGCTCTGAAACATTCACGTAAGGATAAAACAACTGTTATCACAACGGCAGATTAAAGGAACACTACGATTACAATGAACACTTTGGCTATGACTATAAGTGCAATGAACACGAAAATAAAAGACCATATGCAAATATAAAAATAACGAAATGTTGTGCCGCCTTTAACAACCTGAAGGCTGAGATAAGTAGAGTATTACGGTCTATATAGTCAAAAATAGGACTATCACTATGGTTCTCTCTTGCTCCAAAAAAGTTGTAGCCCTTGTAGATTCTACGGGCTACCAATAATTCACAAGGTAAATGCCCCATTAAGACCAGTGTGTCTCTCTATCCAAACTGTGGTCAAAGTACGTTGATGAAACTCATTTTTACAAAACGAGATGCATTAAATGAAATTTTTGAAGATGTCTGCAAGTATTTTCGACAACATCAAATTCACAAAAGAAATTGAGACTACCTACCATAAATTGTTCTTTCTTAACTGTCTGGTCGAAAAGAAAATACCTAGACTACATATCTACATATACCAAATCAACGAAAGTAACAGTTGTTGGGAACTTTATAAACAGGATCTATCAACTGAACACAGTTACGGAAAACCAAGAGACTGAATTGAGCTTAGTGGTGTATACACTAGTGGTGAACAACTACCCTAAGAACATTGTTAAAAAGGATACTTAGGAAAAGTGTAATGCGAAGGAAAAACCGAAAATGCAACCGAAAGAGTAGATTGACAATGTGGTTTTACCATAACGAAATGAAACATTCAAAGTGTTAAGAAGAATTTTAAATAAACATGATACAATACACTGGGCTCTGTACTTGTAAATATCAAGGATAAAGTATCAAAAGAGGAACAAACGAACTGTGTCTATGAGATCAAATGTAGCAAATATAATGCTCTATACTTTGGAGAAACATCACAGCAGTTAAGTGTATGGGAAAAGGAACATATACTTTGTTTAAAGCATATTCCTAATCCCACTGAAGATTTAAGAAAACTCAAGAATAAATTGGCAATAACATTTCGTTTAATAGAAATAGAGCACAGCATCAATATCTCTGGAACATAAGTCCTTAATAATGGTTTTAATTATAATAAAGAAAGATTAACAACAGAAGACCTACATTTATAGGCATATCCCAATAACATTAACAGGCAAAATGGCGTACTATTAGCTGCATCATGATAATCAATGATTAAAAGAACGAAATTAGACATTATCCACTACTTTAATATTTAAACGCTTTCCTGTTATTCATTTATTTAGTCTTATTCCACAGTTCAGTGTGTTACCATCTGTAAATATACATTTATCCATTGACCTATAAATATCACCACATATATTTACTCTTACTCAAATTTACACAAATTGACACATCAATCTTTAAACTGTTTATCCATTTCCGTGAATATACTTCAGATCTATATATATCTTCAGAAATGATTACAACGTGTGACTGCAGATGAAACGCACACCATTCTTCATCTTCAACATTTCAACATTAATCCGTGATATAACGTAAAGATCATTCATTGTCATTGTTTCGCTTTCGTCAATTACAATAATCAGCTCCCTAATGATTAACTTCAGGATGTTCCTGAAACTCTAGTGAGAAATAGTTACTGATAGAGTCCAAACTTGTCAATAGTGAAAAAGTTGTCACCGATGACAATCCATGGTTGTCACGCTATTTTACAAACTGACCATTGGATGCTGGTCGGCCCAGTGATGCAGAGAGTTAGGCATTAGGTAACCTGAAACCGCTGGAGCGGAATCCACAGTAGACGTTTGACCTCTTGTTTACATTTATATTTGATAATTTTTAGTTTTGTTATTTCCCAGAAGAGACACTGGCCAGCTTACCGAACGAAACGTAGGAATTTCGTTAATTTTACTGGCTGAGATTACGTACAAATATATTCCATTTATATGTTTTACAAACACTCAGAGTCCAAATTTTGCCAATCCATTCGTTCTTCTTTGAATCGAAATTCTCTTAATACATTAAGTTGCCAGTGATATTAGAATTGTAAACAGTTAAAGTCAAATGGATAATCTATGATCCTAGTAGTAGGGCAGTAATTGCATACGTTTCAGGAGATCTACACCACAAAAGGAAAGAATCGTCTTGTATTTCATGCTTTTATTTTCATTATTCTTGTACACTGGATTCAATTTATAAGCAAATTCATAGCAATGGATCATCGATTACATTTAAATACGTCGTCGTAAAACTTTTCCCTCATCGAGATACTTGTTAAAAATAAACTAACTCCTGTGATGTTTTGCAGCTTAAAATGTACTTTAACCAAATAACTTATTATGATAGTGATAGGCAGTTCTTAGAGGTTTTGTTATAGAATTGGAATCCATGTTAGGATTGACGATATTGTCTCATTGTTCACATTAAAGATGTATAGTGATGACTTGTAGAATGTCGTTTAGTGTTTAGCCAATAAATGACTAAAGTAACAACAAAGTATCTATTGAAACAAAGAACCATTAGACGATTGAAGGTAACCTGGCATTTATGGACATAAATGACTGATAACTTTGACATCATCCATAATTCCCTTATCCTATATTAAACATTCATCACAGTGAACTATATTAAATACTTATGAGAAACCAATTGTTAACAAACTAGTTTCACCAGAACTAATATTCAACTTACTATCATAAGTCCGACCATCATATACATCTTGTGTTTCTAGCTTCATTTCATTGAAATCTAGAAGATCTAGAAAACCACAGCACTTTAACTGTTGAAATACAAGAAAAAAAAGAAAGAAGTTTCTTCTAGTTTGTCAGTGTGAAGAAAAGCACTCAAAAGGAGTAACTGTAATTGATAAGCTATAAGTGAGATTGTCTTTTTATTCAATGTAAAGATTGATAATTGAATGGTACATTAGAGTTTAAAGTGAAGATTACTAAGGCTTAGTTTCAACGTAAATGTCAGCGATGGGATGTAGATACATTCAGCTAATTCATCCTAAGCAGGAAGAAATATGAATTCGATATCCGATTGCTAATTAGATTATAATTTTACTTAAAATAACTTCTAACTTAATAGAAATATTCAGCCAGTTGGATTAAAGTACACATGTATAGATAAATAGTATTCAAATGTAGTCTGTAATATCCCAGAGTAGGGAAGGTAGTAGCAGAGTAAGTACTAATCGAAAGGTATAAGTATTACTTCAAGTAGACTGATGCAGAAAGCCCCCCTCTTCAGCACAAGGTTTCAAACTCGTAACAGTCAACTTTACGGTCTGTTATCTTTAAAACGTAACCATTTAGCCTGAAATTTATCTTTTCTGAGGTTGAGGTGTTTCCGTCGATTTAGCAGTGATTGGCGACTAGAGTCTTGTTTGACAGGTTCTTTTCAACATTGAGAGAATTCTATTTATCACTTTAAGGAAAAATGACATAAGAAAGTTACAACAGGTGGATTAAACTGTTAGTGAATATTCAGTCATAAAGCACCCATTCAAACGTATTATAATTTAAAAACCTCCGGTTATACTAAATTGTTGATGCCTGATAATCTGTAGCTTCTCCATGATTAGGCAACCCAATTGAAAGAAGGATTTTTGCTTTGTATTAACAATAATTATTTCACGTATAAGGAGGATATTTTTGACAAGTTGATGATGTTGTTATGAATGGAACTTTAGGACTGTTGCTGATATATTTTTTTATGCAACTGACTGAAAATCAGATGGATTAGCTCATCAACAAAGTTACTTTGAGAAGAATATAAGTGAATCAGGTTTCACTAGCATATGATAAAGACTTAAACGTGATATTACTATTAGATAGACTTGTTGACGTACATAATATCATACTCCTGAAAAAAATTGATGATAGCACTGTAATACAATCACTTTGTAGGAAACCCAAATAGACATATCACTACATAAGCTTAAGTGTATGTTGCCTCCACAACAAAATTCAACGAAACTACACAGAAATGCGTTTGCAGAACATACAAAACTAATGTCTGAACCACTGATATTAAGTAGACATTAATTTTAAGTGTAGAAAGCACCGTACAAAGCCTGTTCATGATTTCGTTCATAAGAAATAAAAATTACATAAACCCTTAATGAATAGACAATCTCAAAGTTAGACTCTTCAATTCGAACGTCAAGTCAGTTCTGCTGTATGGAGCTGAAACGTGGAGAACTACTGCAAACATCCTCAGGAGAGTACAGGTATTTATCAACAACTGTCTACGTAGAATATTGAATGTCTGTTGGCCGGAAACCATCAGCAACAGCCTACTTTGAAAAAGAACAAATCAACTTCTAGCTGAAGAGGAAATCAGGAAAGGACGTTGGAAATTGATACGACATACATTGCGCAAATCATCAGACTGTATCACGAGACAAGCACTAACTTGTAATCCTGTTGGAAAACGGAAAAGAGGAAGGCCAAATAACACCCTGCGTCGAGAACTGGAAGCAGACATGAAAAGGATGAACAGTAACTGGAGACAGCCTGGAAAGGATTGGTGAGGACAGAGTTGAATGGAGAATACTGGTGAGCGGCCTATGCTTCTCCGAGAGGGGTAACAGGCGTAAGTAAGTAAATTAATGAACAGAAGAGATTCAGATAGGGAAACTTCTAACTATGCAATGAAAACAGCTGCTGAAAAATTATATGTTATGCTGCAATAATTAATTGTCACTTTATGTGATTCCATATGATTCTTAAGTTTACATAAGGGATCATTTTACATCTAAATGATTCCACTAGTTCATTTATACGTGTGATAACACATATATAGTGATAAGTAACCAAATAGTTCAATTGTGGATTGTAGATTATCTACTTAAATAGACACAAAATTAGTCAGCTTCAAAGTCTTTAATTAAAGCTGGTAGTATAAATCCCTGAACCTCAATATTTAAACATATGACATACTGTCTTGGATATCCGATAGGTTATCATATTATCTAGAATACAGTTGGAATTGTTGTTTCTATGGATATTGATATTTTTAGTTGATTGAATATATCACAGATTGATGTTGACAGGGTATCATTGAAAATCAAGAAGTACTGGACAGTTATTTCGTTGTAGTGTGGAACTCCTCATCAGTGAGCACTCTAGACTTCGCATCAGAGGCTTGAGATTGATGGTAAACGCCATTAATACTGTCCTGTGCTCCCTTTTTCTTCAATGGTATCCTACCAACATCAATCTATGACATATTTGATCAACTAAAAATGTAGAATTCGCTTAAACCAAAGTTTAGCTACTCTCTGTCTCTATTCAATAGCTTCAAAGCATGTTAGGTAACTATAGCATATGATTAAGTGAGATTTTCATGTTATTGAAACATTTACAATCAGAAAGGTCAATTCTTTTCATTGTTTAAACTAATGTGATGGTTACATATTCATTTTGTAGCGGTAAATAATCCCCAAAATAAATAGTTCCATAGGCTCTCGACATTGATGCTGACAATGTTTGTTTTAGCGGACACTACTAGTTGAAGGCGCGCAGTCACGCATCTTCACCAGATCACGACTCGAACCACCGTAGGTAGCATCTCTCTCTAGTTTGCCAACCTAGACGTTGCTATCCCATTAAAGCTCTGTATACGATCAAATATAATTTCGCTTCCATCCTTTAATGACTTCTGATTTCTCATTCGTAAGAGTGGGATCCATTCGATAGAAGTGTCTTTGGTTATACGACAAGCGCAACTTGGTCATATATCCGGGGAACGCTTCAATTTCATTTTATTCATTTCACTTATATTTACAATTATCATAATATTCTCTTCAGTTTGTAATTAATTCGCCTTCAACAATAGTATATGCATAAATACTTTGGTAAATGTATGTATGAAATGAGGTTAATCAAAACGTTAGGTAAAAATAGATCAGTTGTTCAGATCAGTTCATTCTTGTTTTTATTACATTGTAAATACAGGACTAATTGTTTTCAGCCTACTTATTATTCTCTGACAGACTATAAAACATTAAAACTAGATTAAATATTGTAGGATGAATTCGTATGTTCCCATGGATTTTTTATAGACTGAATCTGATCAGTCACTATTGTGCATCCTGAGTGGAATGCCTCGATATACCGAATATTTACTAGTATCATTTAATTTGGATTGTGTCTGGTAAGTGGATTACATGTTCTATGAAAATTAGTTGTTCTTTTGTTGAGTTAGTGTTTTAACTTCAGTAAAACTAGCACTATTGTCTATCTTCATCCAATGCCATTACTGGTAGGTGGCTACATTAAAACTTGATATAGTTTAAGTCCATTACTAACAAATTCTTACTTGACATTTGATTTTACATTGTGAAATCAATTACTATTTTATAGTACTATAAATGAATATAGTGAACATTATTTAAGGCTTGAATTCCATCGGGATTACGGTTACACAGTATTACTAAAGAGTCTCATATGAACACGAAATTACTATCAAGAGGTTGTTTAACAAAAGTGTGTACATGATGTAAGTCTTTAAAGTGACAAATATTACCAATACTTATTATGGTCAACAAGATCATGTTATCAAGATAATAAGTCTAGTTCAACTTACTTCTATCATTACTACGGCTATAAATAAACTTGCTCCATCATGACTTTTAATTGATTTATATGAACGAAAATGTTTCTCGAAATTGATTTGGAACGATTTTGTTGTCTTCAACAAAAAAAAAAATAAAAGTTATGGACATATTTAGTCAATTAAATACGAATAAATGTTAGCGAAGGTAGTTTTGTCAAAAAGGGTATTAACTCCGGTCTTTTGTGTTCTTCACGGATTGATTCTAGTTGGGTGCAGATAGAAGCTAGGGAATAATAAACAGCTGTTTCATTCAAGTGACGGACTTCTTAGCAGTGTATATCATTGATTTCACCATGGAATCATACCCAGATCCTTCAGATTCTACGGTGAACATTAAAACTTCTATACCACTTTACCAAATGGTTTTTAATGGTAGAAGTTCCAGGTCTATCAGTTTATGATATAGTCTGTGACAAAACAAGCAACTAGATTTATTATCTATTTCTATAAAGCGTCCTCGATTAAATTACAATGATTAGAACATTAGTGGATAACTTTATTGAGTTTATTAACTTTCATTGAGGAGTCGTGACTATTGAAGTTCAAACTTATTACAAATAAGGCATTTATCGCCAGTGATAATCGATAATCATCTTGCTAGTTCACAAATTAATAGAGGTAGGAGTTCTGACATTGGACGCTGACTGGTTCACTGATATAAATCGTTAAGTGTTTGCCGTGATACATCAATGACTTGAGTTGGATCCCTTGGAGAAATTGGAGGTCGCGTATTGCGCAACTATACCAGGACGAAACAGCTATATAGTCTATCTAGTTTACAGTGTTATTCAACCAACGTCAATCTGTAACGAACGCAATCAAATACATGAGAATTTAGAAGAGTTAAGTAATCATTATTACTCAATGCTGAATTCATTATTATATTTGCACTTGTGATTAGTTAAAGACCAGCTGAATACATCTATGAAACCAACAGTGATCAAACCCATAACCATCACTAGTGAAGTGGGAGACATAGCGGTTAATTTCTGAGGAGTTTCATGGTAAAATAAGACAACTGTTCTCTTTATTTTTAATGACGATTTATTTTATGATTAGTCCGTAACACGATACTTTAAATTCAGTTATCTCCACAAAACCAAACAAGGCAAAATTATTAACTTACAGATTCAGGATTTTTCAGTAATAAACTTATCCAAACTATATGAACAATTGTACAGACAGTTAGAGTAACTTCATACTGAAATAAAATTGATTTAAAAGCTCATTTTATAAAACAAACAACTTCAACTAGTGTTTACATTTAAAGAAATATTATATAATCAAGAAAATATCACTACGACGCTCACTTACAATCAGTACTAAGTCATTAATGACTAACTTCTGAAAGTGATTCCTTGGAGTTTTAGTAAGAAACCGTGATCAGTGAAATTCTGCCATATCGGATATAGGATAGTTATCCACAAATAACGGTGAATGAGATTTTGTAAATAAATCGTAAATTGACTAAGTCAGAAACAGTAACCGTTAGAAGCGAGTTCAGTGGTCTAATGAACTCCGGTTAATGTTGAGAGATAAGCGTTGACTGTGTGACTACAAATTTCATTGTTGTGCATGAATTCAAATTTACCCTTTGTATAACAGTCACTTCTGTATTACATAGAAATCTGGAGTTTGACTGCTTACTTATTATTCGTAATGCAACATCGGTGTTCATTTGTTATATGTACTCATGATGGATTCCTATGGCACATCTAGGTAATTTAGAACCATTATCTATCTATTAATCTGTCTATCTATCTATCTATCTATCTATCTATCTATCTATCTATCTATCTATCTATCTATCTATCTATCTATCTATCTATCTATCTATCTATCTATCTATCTATCTATCTATCTATCTATCTATCTATCTATCTATCTATCTATCTATCTATCTATCTATCTATCTATCTATCTATCTATCTATCTATCTATCTATCTATCTATCTATCTATCTATCTATCTATCTATCTATCTATCTATCTATCTATCTATCTATCTATCTATCTATCTATCTATCTATCTATCTATCTATCTATCTATCTATCTATCTATCTATCTATCTATCTATCTATCTATCTATCTATCTATCTATCTATCTATCTATCTATCTATCTATCTATCTATCTATCTATCTATCTATCTATCTATCTATCTATCTATCTATCTATCTATCTATCTAATCTATCTATCTATCTATCTATCTATCTATCTATCTATCTATCTATCTATCTATCTATCTATCTATCTATCTATCTATCTATCTATCTATCTATCTATCTATCTATCTATCTATCTATCTATCTATCTATCTATCTATCTATCTATCTATCTATCTATCTATCTATCTATCTATCTATCTATCTATCTATCTATCTATCTATCTATCTATCTATCTATCTATCTATCTTATCTATCTATCTATCTATCTATCTATCTATCTATCTATCTATCTATCTATCTATCTATCTATCTATCTATCTATCATCTATCTATCTATCTATCTATCTATCTATCTATCTATCTATCTATCTATCTATCTATCTATCTATCTATCTATCTATCTATCTATCTATCTATCTATCTATCTATCTATCTATCTATCTATCTATCTATCTATCTATCTATCTATCTATCTATCTATCTATCTATCTATCTATTCTATCTATCTATCTATCTATCTATCTTCTATCTATCTATCTATCTATCTATCTATCTATCTATCTATCTATCTATCTATCTATCTATCTATCTATCTATCTATCTATCTATCCCTGATATATCTATCTGTCTATCTATCATCTATTCTCTATACATTTGGCAACAATAATAAATAAATTGAATAAAGAAATATTTCTTTTCGATTGGCTCCTTGCCAATACTCAACAATAACACAAAAGTTTTATATTCGCGCAAAAAAAAACCATATCAATAAATGCTGGTGGGTAGAACAATAATATTAATGATAATATGAGTAACTAATGAGAAATATATTATAGTCGGGAGACTAATGAAGAGTAACCAACTTTTAGAACTGTGCTTTAGAAGACTATTCCAATTATTTAACTGTGGGTAGTGTAAATATTTCATTTCTATGATTATTTCGTTCCTCTTGCTCTCTCCTCCCGTTTAGTATATTTACTGTTAGTATATTATCCCTTATTATGAATTACAGTTAATTATTAGTGTACAAATTACCCCTAATTATTGACAAAATCTCTTTCGTTTTGCAATTCATGTTAAGTTCTTAATTGGTCTGCCATGTGATCCGATTTTATTTATATATAAGAGAATATCTGAAATATAATGTAATTCTGATTGTGTCTGGTTAGTCCATTCATCTAGTGTTCTTCATTCTGGCTTGGGGACTGGTAGTCACAGGGTAGACGCATACAGGTACTGATTGGTAATTATCAAGGTCACACTATATTTTGCCATACGACTAATTGGCCCGAACATATTTTAAACATAATAAATGGCGATGTTGGGGGACATATCAAATATAACAAAATAGAATTGTGATGTATTTGGATTATTTCGTTGATCTCTCATGTAACGTAAAGTTTAGTTGATAACTAAAACTGATTACATAATGATAGAATAAACAAAGAAAAAAATACTCATTTCAGAGCATCATCCTACTTGGTTTACTAAATAACAACGAAAAATTATAAAAAGTTCAATCCTAGGACATCAAATTGACGTAAGCACAGCTTTCAAAAGAGCATACCGAACCCTAACCAACTTATC
This sequence comes from Schistosoma japonicum, assembly GCA_025215515.1. Classification (NCBI taxonomy): domain Eukaryota; kingdom Metazoa; phylum Platyhelminthes; class Trematoda; order Strigeidida; family Schistosomatidae; genus Schistosoma; species Schistosoma japonicum. Next base: position 15,384,296 of record CM046067.1, on the reverse strand, counting down.
CTTCACCACAAGATGTAGATACATATAGAATTGCATAAATAACAAAACCTTTGCATCTAAAAAGAGGCTTGTAAGCCCTCTCTCTCTCCCTAAGTAACCAAACTAATTTTTATACGTGTTCATCTAACACTTATTCATCATTCGAATTTTATTATATAATCACTTCTTACAATCAACTGATCATTCTTGGCTTACTCTTTATTTAAATAGGACTGTGACTGGCAGGCGGAATCTACGGTGCGTGTTTCGTCCTATTCGGAACTCACTGGTTGGATATACCTGCATACAAATGTTGATATTTACATTTGGATTCCAACTCAACCTGCTCCATGCCAAGTGTATGAATGTCTGGACTCGGCAGCCTAGTGGTGAACGTGGTGGCGTTTGACACTAAGTGAACTGAGTTTGAAACCTAATGTGAACACTAACATTGAATTGCTGGCACATCCAGTCGATGAGCCCCAAATAGAACGTAACACGCTCGCTAGTCACGATTCAACTTAAACATTGGTTGTGATTTATGGCTATTTCGAGACAATTCACCCATGATGTGCATATGACAACAGAGTTTGACCAGTTTCAGTCCAATACAAATCAACAAGAAAATGCAAACTCATTCCAATTGTTTTTTATTTTCTTTTTTCCCATATCATCAACCTGATAAAATAATCTGATCACCAAATCTATTTTCAAATGTTTTCATTCTTAAGTATTACATAATCACTATAAACTAATAATTAGGTTGTATAATTAAGTATCTCCTTCTGTAGACCTTATAAATGAGATAAGCAGGAATGATATAATTGAAAGATAATAACAACATTTATCCATCAATCACTTTTACATTAGTAAAAGAGTATAATGAGAATAACTCGTTCACAGACATTAACATAAAGAATAGATGATACGTTAAAAAGAAGTTTATATAGAAAATCAACTGTCGGTTTGTCTGTATACTCATTTCTACAGTTCTGTACTACTAAGATACAAAGGAATATAGTGAGAAGTCTAACACATCGAGCTAGATATACATGTTCTGAGGATACTACGAAAGACAAATTAACCACAATTGGCAACATGATGCTTATAAAAAGGAAAACGCAACTGTTCACAGGAAACCGGTTTTTCTCAAATTACAATTCTTAGACGACAGCATTAAAGCGATCGCCTCGCAATGACGTTTAATTCAGCCAAACTGCTTACTATATTCTACAATCACCCTATCATAAGGGCAAAAACTAAAGAAATACTTGCTGAATTCACCTCATCCATATGTATATACGACTTTAAGTGCTCCTGTGAAGATAGTTACATTGGCCACACCATTCGCAGATCCGTAAAAGAATTTCCAAGCATCACCCAGCATGGCTGAGTAAACTTTAACTGCGGTAAGTAAACAGTTCTATGCTTGAAATTTTGTTGGCAAGGAACATCAGGTAGACGTGAGGGAAGCTTTTAAAATAATCTGTCGAGTCCCATCTAATCTACCGTATAGTTTACACATACGTATCCTACATATATCGTGGAGTTATTGTTATTTACCTCCTCAAACCAGACCTGTGCTTTCATAAGAGATTTATACTACCTTTTTCTTTGTCCTGAGCATCATTATAGCCAACGCATGGATGACTTACAACTATCTTATTACACTCGACTCTTTCATTATTATTATCATTACACTGATTATTATTATTATTATTATTATTATTATTATTATTATTACGATGTATGATTCTTTTCATAACATTAAATTTATTATCTCTTAATTGCTACCTAATTCTTAAGTAACAATATTGACCATCAGATTTCTTACAATTACTTTACAGGTTTTTCCTAATAGATGTTGCGTAATGAAAAACATTCTAGTCCATTTACTTATCATTTGTACACTTTCAAAAACGTTATTTACCTTATTCACTAAATGAAAAGGAATCTCTACACTTCTTGTTATGTCGGACCACTACAGAAGAGTAACAAACTCTCAGAACTGTGTTTTAGAACACTACTTCAATTATTCTAACTGTGGGTAATATAAACGTTTCGTTCCTATGATTGTTACGTTCCTCTTACCCTATCCTCCAGTTTCGTGTATTTACTCTTAGTATATTGTCTCTTACTATGAACTACAGTCAATTAGTTGTGTACAAGTTATCTCTACCCACCGCCACTATTTCCTTAGTTCTGTATTAATATTAGTTTCCTAATTAGTTGATTATATTGTCTAATTTTATGTAATATATAAAGGAATGTATGAAATATAATTCGATTCTGTCTGGTTAGTCTATCGGCTTGTGTTCTTTCTTATTCCAGCTTGAGACTAAGTGGGCATTGGGTAGAAGCGAAATTATTGACTAGGCACACCTAAATGGCATTCGGTCAACCAACCAAAAATACATCTCGTCACAACACTACTCTTCATTATTTTATAATGCCTAAATGGAAATTATGTTTCGCTATCTCCCTTTGTCGCTAATTCTGTCATTATGTAATCAGTTTTAGTTATCAATAACTAAGTTTTGCTTTCTGTTGAGGAACCGAAACCTCCCCAAAATACAATCGTTCATTTAATCAAGCAAAAGGTGTTATATAGATTTTTTTATAAGATTGATTTGTATACTTTCATCAACTAATTCAATTTACATTGTGAGTTATATAAACATTGTTTTCTAGTCTCGTCTCATATTTTGCTCCACATTATAATCTACCAACAGGTCTAGCCTTTTTGAGTAGCAGTAAGTTGGGAAGGAACAAATTGTGGTATCCGATTGCAGTACAAGTATCAGAGATAGGGATTCGCACTAACCGTACCGACCATCGAAGGAAGCAGATATGTAATCCGGCTACCCTAGATAATTTAGCTGTATCATATTACGGACCGTACTAAGCTAATATGAACCCAAGTGTTTATCTTATCTGAGAGAAAATATATCATATTCCATTCCCGACGAGTTATTATTATTATTTTACCCCCACCCCAACCGCACTTGTTAATATGGAATTTTTGTACAAACATAAAACTTCTGCATTAATGTTGAACATTGAATGGGATCTAATAGGGAAAATAATTGTTTTCTCCCAATCAATTAGTTGCTTACTTTATGTTTTCATGAAATTATTTAATCTATAATGAAATGAGAGTTTTAATTCATTCAGGTTATTATCAAGTTATCTATGAACTTACCAATAGAAAAAATGTACTGCTTCGATTAAATGCAATAAGTACGCCAAATAAGTAGATACATATAAATACAAGTGATATTGCCATCAATGGTAAAGTTACAGGTCCTTGATTAATTAAGAAATGAAGATATTAAAGTAATTACAATGTATTGGTAATGAACATGAGGAATTAATCTTTATTATAAAATAAGTACTTAGTTAATCCAATTGAGATGGCTTGTAGAGATTGACGTTTGATTAGTTGATTGAATAGGTCACAAATTGATGCTGTCAAGGTGGTTTTGAAAATCAAGGAGCACTGGACAACTGTTTCATCCTAGTTTGAAACTCCTCGGTAGTACTCACTCTAGATCGCTCTAGGGGCATTCGATTAGTTAATCAAAATAATAGTTAACGGATATAAATCAGTTTGTAACAACGTAGAACCTGGTACATGCGTACATCAGTTCAAGTTGCCATGCCTCAATAAGCTGATAAAGATTAAATTGTCGGACCAAATCCCAGAGTAGGGGAGGTAGTAACAGAGTAAGTACTAATAGAAAGGCATAGAGATCAGAGATGAGATTTGAGACAGAAAGTGATTCAGTAAAGAGAAAATTATAATAAGCTCAAAAATTAGAATTTGGAGGAAGACAAGGAGTGGATGCACCTGCGCCATTGCGAACGATTTTGAGCCATATCACCTAAGGTCACTAACCATATGTTACGATCATCGCGTGGGCCCCAACCAGGTAGTCTGCATCTATTAACATGGCTCAGCCCAATTGTCAATGACTTCATGGACTGGTGCCATGTTTTCGTTTGGCCGCCCCTAGCTTTCTTCCAGCCTACTCCTACAACAGACAACATTGCTCGTCAAGGTAGACGGTGGTCAAGCATACGTAACACATGTCCTAACCATCTCAGCCGGTGAAGATTCACTACTTCATCAATAGACTTACCGTATTTACCTAGTACTCTATTCCTAACCCACGCATCGCTTACTCAGTGGTCCCAGCAAACACAATCAATGTTTCGGAGACATCTATGATCGAATACTAGGATCCTACGAATATCCTTTATTCTTAAAGGCCATGTTTCACATCCATAAAGTAAAATGGATCTGACTGCTGCGCAGTAAACGCGTCCTTTCGTCAGTAAACGGATGTCTTGCCTACGCCACGAGTGACGCAAGTTGGAAAAAGCCAATCGGGCCTTATGTATACGGGCCGAGATTTCATCAGGGTTGATGAACTCCAAAGATAACGGATATGGCTTATTAGTTTATTAAGCAAGAAAAAACGATAAATAAAGTAAAACTGTCCTTATGTACCATTATGGGATCATTTACTTAAGTTATACATTTCGTATATCTAATCACTGTTACAAGATATTTGTCTATGTAATAAAATGAAGCGATTACATAATAAGTTACTGCAAAATTTCAAGTATCCATAACAATTAGAAAAGTGTTACGTAATTATTTTAATAATGAAAAACTATTCCAAAATGAAAATAATTAACAAATTAAAGAAAAAAGAACAATAATTGTCCATTTAAATGACATGAACATAGATGCCTATTAAAAATAATATTAACTATGAAATGATAGATTCTTAAACTAATTGATTTCAGTAGTGCATAGAATATTCATTCGCATCACCTTTAAGGTTATTTATTTAACAACATAGATAATGATGATGAAGGATGATTATAGAGGGTGGGGGAAAGCAACGTTACCTGAGTTTATAAAGTGGTTGTGAATTAAGACTATTATAGATATATTCATATCTCTTAGAAGACATGCCGGGTATTATTATGAGATTTGTTTGGAAAGGGTTTCGTTTATGAAACCTGGACGTGAGAGATGATCTGTGTTCCGTCGTTTATAAAGGTATCTAACTGTGAAAAATCTGTGACGAATATACGCAACAAAATCAAATGCTATAAACTGACTAAAGTAACGACTCTACAAATAGACGCTGTCTTGTCTAATAAAATTCATGATCAAGTGTTTAACACGAGAGAGCTGAAGGTCCTTGGTTTGATTCCTGGCCGGTTTATAATTTTTCATTGTCGAAAAGTTTCACTTTAGTACAAAACGGTTCTTCATTTTTCCCTAGTCATCAGTGTTATTTAAATGAAATTCATCTTTGACGAATATAAACGACAAAATAAAAACAATAAGGTTGTAAATTGTAAAGAAATACTGACAGCGTCGTTCTATCTAAATTATGTTCTGATGATTCTGTTGCTTGGAGTGATAATTACATTCTTCATGAATAAATCATCAGACTTGTGAAATGCACTTGAATATTATAGAGATTATTGAATGTTAATTGGATATCACACAGTGGTCTGAATTAGACAGTAGTTAACAACCAAGAAGGACTGGTCAGTTGTTTCGACCTAGTATAGGACTCGTTAGTTGTGTACTCCCACGATCCTATCAGAACTCGAAATTCAATAACATACGTGACAAAATAACTAAAAAATTGGCATAAAAGGGGAGAATTATCAACTAAGTTAAATCAGACATATACTACTCAATAAAACGATTATCGTCAATAACTTACTTATAAAAGTTCGTAAAATACGATTTATATCATCAATTACATGATCATTTAATTTTATTCTCATTTTTCTCAATGTTGGCTCAACAATTTTTACAGCAGCTTTTGTCCAAAATAGAACAACAAAACATATGAATGCCGACAAAAGAATGAACTGAAGAAAAATGTACAGAAACATAAATCAAAGTCACATAGATAAAGACTATATCAAAAGTATATTAGCTAAGAAGTATTATTTAAGTTGGATTGTGAATGGCAGGTGGAATCCAGAACTTGCGTTTTGTCCTATTTAGGACTCGTTGGCTTGATGTACCTGCATCTCAATGTTGATATTCACACTGGGATTCGAACTCAGTCCGTTTACTTGTCAAACGGCACCGTGTTCGCCACTAGACTACTGAGTCCAGCCAGTCATACTTGTGCAACGGCTACATTGGTATTAAGATGAATTCATCTTAAAGGACTGAGTTGGAATCCTAGTGTGAACATCAACATTGGAATGCATGTACATCAAGCCGATGAGTTCCAAAAAGAACAAAACGAGATTCCTGGATTCCACTTGCCAGTAACAATCCAACTTAAATAATACCTGTGGATAATTGCTATATCGAGGCAATTGGCTCAAGATGCACATATAGCAACAGAGAGTGACCAGTTTCAATGTATAATAAATCAATTTGAATATACAAGTTCATCCTAATTATAACAGCTAACATTTTGTTAGTTGAATTAGAAAACAATTACATCATTGAATTAAACTTCACTGTTCAGAAGTGATATACTCAACGTGAGAACTGACAAGGTTGCAAGTGTATGCAGTGATGGCAAATATATTGATTGTACACATAGCAGTGACTAGTGTCATATTTGTATAGTCCATTGGTGTCGATAAGATTACACAATAGACACAAGTTTTAGTTATTGAATACTGTATATATTGTGTTTTTATGTTAATTGAATTTAAGCATTTAGGCAAGAAAATATGAACGTATGTTTCATTCTACCCGAAAAAAACCCTGCATTCTGCATATGTTTTGTTAAGATAGATGATCTCAATAAGATTTTAATCTTTTGACACTTAGTCTCATCATCTGAGACCATTAGTTTAGAACCTCATAGTAGTAGTTTTGCCAAGGATTTGCGAGTTATGGTGACACCTCGATACATGCTAACGAACGTAAGACCAGCTACACAATAACAGGAAGCTAAGCTATTCCTCAGCGCCCAAGCTCAGCTAACTAGAGTAAGAAGTCTAAAGACAGCAAGAAGCGTTTTATTCCACAGACAGCATGTCAGACGACATCAACACACACAACTCATGCGTATATATACAAAAAACAGAGAGCGTCCTTGGAATGTCATAGTTAGCGTACTAAAATAAACAATAAACCAATAAGATTTAGCGTCTTACCAATTGGGAAACAAGAACTGAAGGTGAGAAGGGAACTTTTTGGCGCGAAAACAGGAAATTTAAATTTACGCAATAAAACCACAAAAATAACAGGTTTCCCAAGTGAGTTTTAGGGATTTAATATCCCCAACAGTTTTATTCATGGTTTCGTTTCTATTTATTAATTTAGATTATTAATATAATACGAACTGAACAAATGTTACATTCACTTAATTCAACAGCTGCAATAACATACAAGATATACTCCCTCGAACTTTTAAAAAGTAATCCACGAATTATTTTCTTTTACTCCTGAAAGTCTTCGTCGTTCTCAAATAAAACTTTATTAATATTAAAAGTCATTTTGACTTTACCACACAACATAAAACTATTGGAATAAACCTTACGTTGATATATATGCTGTAAGTAGTATGTCAGCTTGACAGTTGGGACATGAATTCACTGTTTTAGCAGTGATACACATGATTAATATGCAACACTCATTTGTTTTATAGTTGAGTTAAAACTGCTTCGAGACTGGTACTTGACTTTACTAATAGTTCTAGAACGATATCGGTTAGGTGCCAATGAAAACAAGAAGACAGTAGATAATTGTTTCATATCTAGTATGGGACTCCTTGATAGTAATGTATACCTTCGTCTCTTACGAAGAATTTAGCACAGGATGTTTAGATCTCATGGCAAACAGTCAACTGTCATCACTATTGGATATAAGCTATATTAATAAATGAGTGAAATAAGAATTTCATCACTGGAAGTTAGCCCACTAGTACTGATGGTCTCTGATGGAGAAGAGGGTGACTACCGCCAATTAAAAAATTGTTTATAGGAAGAAACAGTTATTTAGTCTCTTACGGTACGAATACGAGCAAATAAATGCAATTAGCAAACATGTATTGTTTCGCGTTTTGTATTGTACCCCATTGACTAAACCCAGATTAATTAGATCAGATACATTAGCATTTTCTAATTTGCCTTCAAGAAATGATCTGAACTAAGCAACTATTGATCATGAGGAAACACTAGAAGTCGTTTTGTGCCAGTGTGTGACTCTTAGGCAGTGTTAATATACAACTGCGTCAGGAAGCCACATTTTCCTGAGTTTAATCCCTGATTGCGTCGTTGATGAAGAGTCCCATACTAGGAGAAAACAGCTGACTAGTGCTTTCTGGTGATCAATGGTTATCTAATTCAAACCAATTCGTGGTATCAAATTAACATCTTCATTCAAACATCCCGACAACACTCAATAACATTAGTATTCAGCCAATATAACTCAATTTTGCAAACATTTTAGACGTTCTTGAACTAACTTTGACTGAATGTTAACAAAGATATTTTTACAATGAATCTACTTGTATCAATTCAAAGTAAAACGTGCACAATAAGTAGAAAGTTTATTTACTTACTACACAGATTAAATTTAAAATATGAAATACTCTTCGTACTGTTGAATGCATTTCTAAAAGGGAATTGATGAATAAAGATATTATTAACACTTATAACATTGGAGTAATCTAATCATTAACCATCAATCAAAACATTAGACAAACTCTTAGAACTAGAATCAGTAGACTACATAAGTAACAAGAGATTGTTAACATATAAACATAGCTGAGTGATTAATTCTAAGGTTATAAGTAGTATATTAACTAAATTTTGACAGATCAGTTGAGGAATTTGTGAATGACAAATTAAGGCATTAAAATATCTTAATCACTCACATCGTTGTCTTATAATGGAATGTAGACTTCCAATTATTGTTTGAGTTGGTTTGTGACTGGCATGCAGAATCCAGTAAGCACATTTTATCTTATTCGGGACTCGTCGACTAGATGTATCTGAATGTATCCAAACATATTTGAATAATATAGACTGCTAATGTTATTTTGTTTGGTGTCCCATTGTTTGAATGTATGGACTTCTTTAGTCACAACATAGTGTCTAGTATAAAAAAAAACCTATTTTAACTTGTAATTATCTATTCTTAGAAATGTTCTCCATTCAAGATAATGAGTGTCCATGCAAGTTCATTGAGAATTATAGCTAAGTTGAGGAGAGGAAACTTAACAAATCTACAGTTAACATAAAATTTGTCCTCTTTCAACTCTGATTTAAAAGTATAGACACATCCGTGATAATCATTCTAAGACTAAAACAGTACTAATAAGTATTAATCCTGCAGCCAAGTTGGTTATCATATACAAAACTGATAGGTATTCCTCTTTATGTTAGTATAATTTGCATTTATAAATTTACATGTATCTGTTTATGGAGTTACATCAAAAGGATTGGAAGACTAGGCTACATACTACTGAGAGATCATATTCTGATCGACTTTCGACTGAATGGTTCAAAAACATTCAGTAGTACTATTTACAGACATCTTAACATCGGATATGTAACTGATGCTTTAAGACGTTTTAGGTAATAAACAAACAACCAAAGTCATAGCCATGAAACGTCTAAAACCAAACCTTTTTATTCAAAAGAAATCACTGATTAGTCCTTCCCTTCCATAGTTACATGTTCATTGTTCGAGTACATCATTTAGTCTTTTTTCTTCTCAAATTGTTTCACTTGTTTCGATTACTTTCTCTTCATATTTGTAATTTGAAATTGATTGGTGTCGACCCAGTATTCACCACTCACTCCTCATGTATTATGTGATCCGTCGAAACCTTCAGTTGTGTACTTTATTGGTCATATCCGTTATTCAGTAACTTTTGTTCACTAAGTATAGTTGTACTTTGCTACAGTTCACTTCTATTGGTTTAACTTGCATTTTTTACTCATGATTATAACAAAATTACCTCTGAATACCTTCACTTCACAGATAAGCCAAACAGTTATTTCACAATTTTGATTTTAAAGGATATTTCAGGTTTTAAGTTGTAGCTGATGAGAATCAAACAAAATAAAATGAATCATCATGTTATTCTGTTTAGATGTTTATCCGTTTTTTCTTGCTTATTACTGTCTAACACTTCTTACATGTAAGTATCATTTATTTAAATGCCCATCATCTTTATACTGTTATTCTATACATCCATGTAGGTATGACAGTGGTAATGAAGACAACGAACATTCCCATCAGGTAATTGTTCATTGATCACGAATAACCGACTGAATAAATAACTACAAACATCAGTGCCATATTTATAACACTGGTGAAGTTATGTCATCATTCAATATTGTAAATGGCTTGCGTCATGCAACTACTACTTCAAGCAGTGATATATATCACTTAAATGAGTCTCATAATGTATTCATACAGTAATCTGGAAGAACTACCAATGTGGATCCAGTCAAAACTTATAAAATACTGTAATAAGAAAAATAGATAGATTGAGGACATTATTTCCACATAATTACTGTACTACATAGACAAAGAAATTCATTATGTCACTTTTAAATTTCATTTTCTTGACGTGTTGTGGAATAGTAATCCTAATGGTTCCATATAAACTTGTAAGCAGAATATCAACATACATTGTACAGTATACCAAAGTTTTTAACTGAGTCGCTTGGAATTAGAATGGAAACCAAATTCAACATCTTTTTTCAAACACAGGACGAATACACAGCAATGACGAAAAATAGCGATGAACTGTATGAACTTGACCATAAGCATAAAATAAATATCCTTCCAGGGTTAATGACAGCAACTTTAGGAAGATTATTAGAATCAGAAAAGTCTCTTACTGTATCAATGAACTATTTTCTTGAACATTTAATTTAATATGAGACACGACAGCACAAATTTTAGAAAAAGCCGTAATAAGAAATCTCTAAGGTGAAACATTTTGTGCTGCAAAGACTCATATTATTTTCTACACGCAGCTTACTTGTAGGAGAGGTACTCAGATTTGATTACTGCTTTAGAATACACCTATATTCATCATCTAATGCAGATCAATTGGTGATATCAAATTGAAATTCAACAATCTCCACAACATTTAATTACAGGCAATACCAGCTTACTAGTAACTAACTTCTCAAAGTAATTCCTGGAGTTCCAATGGGAAGATGTTACTGGTAAAACTCAAACACGACACATATGTGGCAATTACCAAGTAATGGCAATAAATGAGATTGTGTACAATTATCACTAACCTCAACCATTTAGAGCCGGATCAATAGTCTACTGGTAAAACTTCCTCTGTAGTGCCTAAAAGTTTTAGGTTAAGTCCTTGCTGAAGTCTTGGATACACACTGCTAGAAAAACTTATACTAAGACAACATAGTACTCCCTGGTAGTTAATGATTTCTTAATTCAGACGAATTCATGATAACAAGTTTGAATAAATGTTATTTTACATTCATTGTACACTACTTAACATTAGTCAGTAGTTATTTAAGATGAAAACAGTTATAAATGAATAAATATTTAACATCAAATAAACAAAACAATTTGAGAAATATACATTTCAAAATTTGTTTAACAGTTTCTGAAAGTAAGATTATTTGAAATTGATTATGACATGTAATAATCACATTATAGGAAGAATTACATCAAATGGTATATAGTGACTTATGTTTAGTTGAAGAACTGTATTGTTAATAGGCACCGTTGACGTATTGAATGAACGCATATGTTGAGTATATCAAACAAACTTATCTTTCAACGCTACATATTTTATACCAATCAGTTAGTGGTCAGGTCAAAGTAATTATACGTCACTCATATAAAACACTCTAGATGATTCACTGAGTCAGGTACCAATACGAATTTATTTCAATGAAATTAATTAAATGATATGGATAGGTTCGCTTTTGCTTTCACTGAAGACATAATCTGAAACATCTAGTTCATACGGTGAGTGTCATTAAAATCATACTGTAGGCTATGAACAGCATAATGTTTTCAACAATTCGTAAGCAAGTACAATTAAAATTAAATGCTGTCGGTGATGATAATTTCATTTATTAAAAATGTAAATACTATGAAACGCCAATCAAATAATCTAGTAATGAAATTCCCAACTCATGACTTAAAGATGGACTTGATCTCTGACTATGTCATCAGTAGGCGCTTCTATGAAATTCTTTATGTGTGTAAACGTAATTGAAAACAATTGAAATATGAAACTAATCTCCTGTTATATATCTGCATTTAAAAAGTACATTAGAAAAGTAATTGCTTACCTCTAAAATTTGAATACTGTTAGTAACAACTGTAATGATGTAAGGATTTCAAATTAACATAATAGATGAGTCTATCAGGAATGTGCTGTATCAAGGTGAAATTGTATGGGTAGCAAACAGACACACAAGACCAATACTGTTGACACTAAACTGAGTTATGCACATGAACGGCCTATTAATTCTATGATTATCTGCTATTTGCTTATATATATATATATAGTCTATTAGATTATTAACAGTTTGGTGTTAATAGAGTACCATGAAAAACCAGGGATCCCTGGACGGCTGTTTCATGATAATATAAGACAACTTAGAAATGCTCACTCTCGGTTACATCAGGAGAATGCAACCTAAGGTCCTCAAGTTGGCATACTGCTAGAAAGTTCAGTACTAGGAATAAACGGCAGTCAAGTTCTCTCTAATTTGCAATAGTGCCCTGCTAACATCATTTTATGACCAAGCTAATCAACTATATACATATATTAACAAACTGCAGACCGAAATAAATCTAATAACAGTCTCTATAAAACACCTCAATTCATTATAGGTATGTATGCTTTTATACTTATTATTTTCATAAGCCATCAGAATCTCTTGTTCGTCTCAAATTTCTTTTAACTTACATGTAGTGTGTGATTCAATCTGTTGAGAAGCATCAACGTTACTACGCAATATTAAAAGAGGAGGAGGTTCTCTGTTGACTGACAACTATACTTTAAGGAAGAATAAATGTCGTATTTGCACCGCTAATGAGAAGTACTGATATCAAATTTTCCTCCAGACTGAATAAACCTGCTTTTATTACGAGTAGTTGTAAATTTACTAATATGTATAACTGTATGAATATCGATTGTCTTGATACTTAGAGTTATTGGGGGTTAACATGAGTTAGATAACTTTTAAAAGTTACAGTGCACTGAACTGACAATGTCAATGAATAGTATTCCACAATAGTATACACCTACAACTACAGTTAGGGCTCAAAGTCATCAAATGGTGTAGAATTATAAAAAGCAGCTTAAGAGTAGCAGCTTATTTATTCCAATTAATTGAATAGAGTTGTATTACTAAATTTTTGATGTCTTTGATACGTATAGTACAGTCTGTTGCTAGCTTATATCAATCCTGGTAATCTACATTTTAGCGAAGCGTTGTGCAATAACCTCTATTATTTCTGTTACTACATTGGTAGTCATTTTTAGTTTCATATACATAAGTGTCATTACCAGCATATTCGCGATAGGATTATTTGAATGTTGTAGCTTAAACACTTCACTTTTAATTGATGAATTACGAGTTCAGATCATACTACTGGAATTTCGTAGAATGGGAACAGTTATCAGTTTCGGACAACTTCATTAGCTCCGCATTACTGAGAATTCTATATTCAAGTTGTAATCATTTTGCTCTCATTCTAACATGAAGATACAATACTACGTCATGACATCTTCCTTCGTCTACACATACATAAACACTGATTTTTAAGAAAGTAGTATGATGAATTGTCGTTGGTATTAATGTTATTAACAGCCATTAACATAACGTGAAATGAGGAAATATTGAAATCCTGGATCAAGGGAATTCATGAATGTATTTTTATGTTGTAGAGACTGTTGCATTCGAATTCAATATCACGAATTGGTCTATATTAGACGATCATTTTAAATCAGGAACCAACACTAGATAGTTATTTCCTCCTAGTGTGAAGATCAGTATGCTCTCAGTAGTGACTAATGAAAGTTCAACTACATCAGATAATATTGGTTTAGTTTAGGCAGAAATACCTGCCAATAACACTATTGGATAGGAATCAACTGGCTCAATAGTTTAACTGCTTAAACGTTCAATCGAATCACTTGATCCCACAAGATTGTAAGTATACCTTGTCAATCAATATTAAATATCTAATAAAATCTTGATAAAACAACGTTTCCTAAATCACTTATCCACTTCTTAGTTTTTAATGGTTGATTACTTCAGATTTGAATGTTGTTAACATAATTCTCTGCTACAGTTGTGAATACCTACAAGTACAAATCTTCATAGTAGAACAAAAAATCCAAGACTGGTCTCATAAGTGTTTTGTTGTTGTTTTGTAACTTAAATCTATTCATAATATCAAATTATTCAATAATTTAGGGGTTGTTGTGGAGATAGTTAATTTGTTAATGCTGATATCCCGAATTGATCTGAACCAGACAACCAATGATCACCTGGAAGCACTAGACAGCTGTTTCGTCCTAGTATGGGACTCCTCAGCAATGCTCATCCACGACCCTGTTGGGGATCGAACCTAGGACGCTCTGGCTCCCAGACGAGCGCTTTACCATTGGACCACTGAGTCGGCTCCTATTGGCTGATATTTCTAATTCAGTCAATTCGTGTTACGTTTTGCTCGACCTCATCCATTGTCATCGGTGAGTTACTGTCTCACACCCGACACGATTGAACTCCACAATTATCTACAATAAGATGTTGTTACTAAGTGATATAACTAAATAAGAAAACATTTATGTATCACTACAAAAAAACAAAAAAAATCAATTTTATGAACTTACATCATTCAATTAAATGTTCATTATAATGGGAATAAATGGGATAAAACACAGTTGAATGGGATAATTTCAATTGATATAGATGGAATACAATTTACAGATTACATGAAAACATATCAATTGACATTGAGAAATTAATCATTTAAATTATTCTAAAAGTAATTCATTATCGAAATTATCTAAGCTAAAATGAATTTTATAGAAATTCATTATATAATTATGTAAAATGTGTAGGTGTGTGTGTGTGTGTTTGTTTGTATCTATGCCATATGAAATGATGAGTTTTTAATGTGTTTTGCAGTTTTGTACCATATTGGCATTATAATGGTAACTTATATGATATACTAATATATCGATTAATTGATTGATCGAAAAAAAATATTTCTTTCTCTATTTATTCATTGTTATTTCGATTGAATTTATTGACATTGACGAATGATTATGTCATTGATGCTTATGATATAGTTATTATTAATTATTATCAAACTTGTTATCACGAATTGATCTGATTTAGATAACCATTGATCATTGGAAGCAGTAGACAGCTGTTTCGTACTAGTATGGGACTCTTCAGCAGCGCGCATCCACGACCTCACTGGGGGTCGAACCCAAGAAACTCTGGCGAACGCTTTACCGTTGGACCACTGAGTTGGATCCTAACGGTTGATATTTAAATTATCATTTCGTGATAGGTTTGCGCGACCTGATCTGTTGTCATCAGTGGATAACTACCTCCCACCCGACATGGTTGAACTCCACCGGTCACGTTTTCACACTAGAACTCCAGCAATTACCTCAAGGAGCTAGTCACTAATGAGCTGATATTTAGTTACAATTCGGGGGTTGTGGAAATAGTTAATAGTCAATCCTGATATCACCAACTGATGTGATTCAGATAACCACTGATCACCTGGAAGTACTGGACAGCTGTTTCGTCCTAGTATGGGATTCTTCAGCAGTGTGCATCTACGACCCTATCGGAGATCGAACCCAGGACCCTCTGGCTCCGCAGCGAACGCTTTACTATTGTTAAGTTGTAGGCTCGAGTTCTATCTGAAAGTAAACAATCTACACAAAATGTATTGTTCAAATAGGTATATATGTATTAGTACTTAGTGAATAGGTTACATGAACATCATCATAGTTATGATGTATCATCTGTAAAATTAATAAGCTGAGACGGCTTCTAGAAACGTTGACAAAGTCTCTAGAACCCTTGAAGCAGTCGGAAACAGTCCATTCAATCACTGATCAATAAAACTTTCCGCAATCTCCATATAGTATATTCTAATTGGGTAATGGATGAAACTTTTTAGTCTGGATTGGATAGATCAATACAATAATTATTTTGTTTCCAGAGAACGATAAATACACGGATATTTTGTACATAACATTCTCTTACTAAAATAAAGATTCTTTCCTACTTGTCTTCTATCTACTGAATTATGACTATGAAGATTCAATGCGTTTAAGTGTTTAAGTCGTCCGTGGTTAATTCAGTAATCAAGTACAAGTTATGCCTTAGGTTCCTTAAGGGGTTCTTCAGTCT
This sequence comes from Schistosoma japonicum, assembly GCA_025215515.1. Lineage (NCBI taxonomy): Eukaryota > Metazoa > Platyhelminthes > Trematoda > Strigeidida > Schistosomatidae > Schistosoma > Schistosoma japonicum. The sequence goes on along the minus strand of CM046067.1, from coordinate 15,367,901 downwards.
TAGTCAGCTTTTCTAGGAGCAGTCCTAACAGAATGCTAGACGTTTGAAGCATTCATATGAAAACTTCAAAACATTATATTTTTGTTGTTGAATCTACATAGTCACCTGTTTAATTACCAAATTATTAAACTAATGACAATCCAATAAATGGTAAGTTGATTTTCTATTTCCCGCTTCTTTAATATTAAGGACTATAATTGATATCCTTAATTCCATTGAATAAATCAGTGACTATTTGGGTTGTGACTCAGTGATAGTAGCACTGATAGTTTAAGACGAGACGTACAGTATATTATTTCAGGATTAAATATCATTAGTGGAGTTCTGATACATTACCAGCTAACAAGCTTCACATGTAACGAAAACTACCCAATTACTTTTACTGTTACCTGAATACTAAATAATCTAAATGTAATTTGGAATAAGTCCATTAGTAATGTAAATTTTTCCTCTGTATCCTTTATGTTTCACTTACTATTGTCAATAGGATTTGAGAGTCGATTATACGGCACTTGACATTGAAACATTGTGTTCATGAAATAAAATCACCTACTAAAGAGTTGTAATAATTGCCATATTCATGTTACAGCAGAATCTATTCAGTATATTACATTGATAAAGAGCTAATCTTTCTGTGATCCATCTTTTTAGATAACTCACACGCATTATCGAAACGAACATGGAGTAGAAGCAGCCGTCACAGTCAAAATACACTGTTCCAAAGAAAGAATTATATATAAACCTCGAATTTAAGAAAGGTATTGTTAACGGTATAATACAATTGATTAAAAAGACTTGTCCTATTGTAACTCTTGGTATAACTTTCTACAGCTACCCACTTATATGCCTTAGGCTAAAGGACAAGCTACCATGACTGACCAATTAGATGTGTATTGACCAGTTTACCTGCTATTGTGAAGATAGGTACGTAGATCATTCGTCGAATCTGCTTCTTTGCCGTATCTGACAGTATCTTCTGGCACACTTGAGCAAAGGATAATGCAGATCAGTCATCTTATTTATATTGATTTATTCATGAATTGATTAATTGATATGGTAATTTTCATGGATATTGGCATTTTTAGTTGATGGAATATAGCACAGATTGATGTTGGTAGGGTACCATAAAAATCCAGCTTTTTCGTTCTAGTGTGGAACTCCTCAGCAGTGCCTATCCAAAGGGCATTAAGTTGAAAGCGAACGCCTAACTTTCTGTACCACTGGGTAGGCAGCCAACTAAATTATTTATTTGTTGAGACTTTTCTGCATCTTTATATTTCATTCCTATCATCATTCAAATTTACCATTATTATATCAACAATTATCATTAATAATAAAGTTTTCATAAACACATTTCCTTCCCGTCTTCCCCCCTATAGTCTAACGATAATCACAATTACTGTCTCTACCCTACTGATTATAAAATTTTTATATTTCATAGACCCTGTCACCTTCAATTACCAATTGATTATTTGAAAACACTAGGGTGTCTAGACTAGTTAAACATGACAACTAATCAACATGGTTACAATTTGTCATTCACCTATGATTTATCATATACATATACAATGTATGTACGACTTAACAACATGATAATGAATTCAATGGAAAGAGATCCATTTGTTGAATAAACTCACTTCAATAATGATCTTTCTATTTAGTGTTACATATATGGTTATAGTAAAATGTACTCACTTCAGAGAACACATAATGTATACAATTTAATATTGATTTAAGTAATCAATTAAACCACAGTTACATGTAAGAACTCAATGTTAGACATGAAATCACCTGAGAAATGCCTAATTTGAAAGGAAGAAGAAAATTGAACGATTCTTGTAGAGTACTGACACATGCAACAGTTGAAAACTACAAAAAACTAAATGATTACGCATAATTTTCAGATAAATGAAAAGATATTCAGTAAGTCTTATGTAGGCTACAAGTGATGAATGTCAGGAATTGTCCGACGATGAAACAGAATAGTAATACGCCTGATCTAGGGGAATGTTAGCATATTAAAAGAGTATGTAAAACAGATCAATAAAGATGAAAGAAACTCTTTCCTTGAAATACGCTCCAAATTTGGTAAGCGTTTTTTTCCCGCTACTCCTCTGAGATGGGTAACAGGCGTAAGTAAGTAAATACCCTCCAAATGAATATTAGAAAAAGAGATAGTAGAAGAGTCATAGAAATTAAAAAAACTCATGGCTATTGTACTCTAACTGTCACAGATGATATTGTCCCGACAATATCCAGTCATCTGAGAAGTCAGTAGTAAACCATTAATTTAAAAATCAGATTTTAGGATTAGTCTTAAATATTCCGAAGGAGTTTGCAGAAGACTTGAAAGATCTAAAACTATTCCACCTTGTCATAATTCAGTAACATTTCTGTATGCTTTAACAAAGAATTGTCCCATCGGTCGTTTACGATACTTATCCTCAGATGGGATCAATTAAGTGATCATTTCTAGTCAACTAGAAGCTGCGAATGAAAATACTATGCAGGATACATTTGACTTCATTAAACTTTTTGTATTATTCCATGTTTTTGCTTATGACTTTGGAGATTGGGTGGGGAGGAGAAACCTATTCTGAGCAAACAAAATCACAGGCTAACAAGCGATATTCTAAGCCTTGTACTTGCTAACTTGTTTAACGAGTATGAAGCCACTAGTAAGAGCACATAGTTACTAGTTATTGACATAGAGAACTGTAAGTGATCTGTTTTACTGTCATATGTACACGACTAATTGATTTCTTTAACTTAGTTTACAATTACAAGTTATGGAGTATTTAATGTACCTTATAGTGGAAACCAGAACACGCGTTTCATCCTATTTTCAAATGCATAACTGTTCAAAAAAGAAAATTAGTTGCGTTTTAAATCCTTCTTTATCAGGTGTAGAAAGCTAATTATTAAGTACCAAGGTCACTGGAGAATGCGTTCACATTAGTGAGAACTTATAGACTTTGTAAATCACAAGTTAAGATATCATTTAGTGAATGAATAGACAATATCTCAATGGTACAGATGGTTAGGTATTCTCTGAAAGTTTCGGATTTGATTCTATGGCAGAACCTAGAGTGCCACACTGTCGAGAAGTCCCATACTAGGAAGAAACAGTTGTTCAGCGCTCCATAGTTTTCAGTGGTGTCCACTCAATAACAATTTATGGCGAACATCAACTAAACCTAACATTTATATGTTGAATAATGTGTAAAACGGATAAAGCATTTATCAGTCGTCTTAATAACACTAGGTACTGAATGAAGTACTTGACTTTTAGGGCATATGAATAAGCTTATTAAAGAAAAATGCTTCGTAACTTATGGATGATGTATACGAATACATACAAAGAAGAAAATGTCGAGAGATAAAATGGAATGATTCAACGTCACAGTAATATAAGCTTGTTTATTTTCATTGTACATAACATGTCATTGATGAAAATTATTATGTTTTAGTTGACTGAATTCATCACAGATTGAAGTTGTTAAGGTACCACTGAAAACCAAGGAGCTCATGAACACTTGTTTCGTCTTAGTATGTAACTCCAGTTGTGTACTTTAACAGTTGACTAATACATGAAAATAGGGAAAACGCTATTTGACTATCAATAGTTTATTCAGCTATAGTACTCAAAGCGTCTACTATCCTACTAGGGAACGGACACAAAAACTTCAGACCTTATGACCTGTGCTTAGCATGCAGAATACTGATTAAGCTTTTCATTATTTACATGTTTAAATTCAGTATTGTGCAACCACCATCCTATTCCTAACGATGATATTTATCTAGCGCCAGAAACGGTTGGACTTTATTAGTTGAGGGTTCGTAGATGAAATATGAGAATCACTATCCAAATTTAGTTATTAACCAGTTCATATGCAATACTTCATTTACGATTCATTCATAAGAACGTAAAAAACATGTATTCTCCTCTAAAATCAAATCTGAATTACCCTCAATTTAGGTGACATGAAAACATTTATCTTACTTTGGTTTTGAGTTAAGATGATTTTGTGAAGATTGGTACTTAATTTACAGTGTGATTTCGTTAAATTTTGATCTCACTTTGATACTATTTTAAACTTGGAAACAATGACTAGTTGTTTTGTTGTAGTAATGGACTTCCTTAGCATTGTGTACCTTCTGCCGCACCCTGAAGTCCTATGGTCTCACGGTGGATATTCAACCATCAACAACACTGGCCTGAATGATGTTCAGTAGTAGAATTCTCATTTAAATCAGTTTGTAATGTATTCCGACGGTCAGCTAATAATCAGTCAATCAAATTGAGAACCAAACTTCACAAAACCACCTTAATAATATTCAGCTCACTAGTGACTATAAGATCTTCCAAAAATTCCAATGAGAAATCATGACTAATGGAATTTAGATATATCAGTAGTGAGACAATTGTTATCAGTGACATCAAATGAACATCATTCAATTTATTGAAACGATAGCTCTACTGTTGGACACCGGCCAGGCCAATGTTGCTAATATTTTAACATTCATCACAAGATCTAAAGTTCCTATATTCAATTTCTTGATTAGGTCAAAGATGTTAAAATCTGAACAGTCCCATAGTAAAATACGACAACTGAACTATATTCCCTGGTTTACTTCGATATCCTACTTAGGTTAATCATTAAGTCTTTTTACAAAAAAATAAGCTATTAACCCCCATAGTTCTCATGTGTATAAGTAACTCACAATTGAAATTCAATATTATGAATTCAAATAACTATAACGAAATGAGTTTAGTAAGAAGGTACTTTGTATTCTGAGGAGTGTAATGTCACATACTTAGGAATATGTAGAAAGAAAAGAAGGTAAGAACAAATGATACGCTAACAACAACAACAACAGCAACAACAGATATACTGACTTTTTAATAATGTAAACAATCAATCAATATAAGAAATGACATAATCATAGAACAATAATAATCTGATAATAGAAACTAGAAATCAAAAAAAAACAAACAGATAAACAAGATTCCTTACAATCCTAAAATGATGTAATATTTAAACAAACATAATGAAAATTGACTAGAAACAATAAAATAAGTAGAAAAAAATTAAATGAAAACAAAATAGTTCAATGTATCCTATACATTCAGATCAATTGAACTGTCATTTTGTTTGGTTAAAGTTTTCGTTTGGCAAGCGAAGGGTGGTCATTCGGGAATTCGGTTATTCAACTTGTAAAGTATAATAAGAATATTAATATATTGAACTTCCTAACTTAGTAACATACTGAATAACTAAAAAGAAAATTTGATAAAATCAATAAAATACAATAAATGATAATAATGATTAGTAAATGTCAAGTGGAACCAAATTGTTGTTGCCATTCTAAATATTTACCAGCTAATTGTTTAGCTGATGGCATAGTTGATGATATTGCCGCTTTAACATCATCAGTTGTAATTGGATCAAGATGAATTTGTGTTTGAGGTAGATCTAATGAGTAAATAATTGAAAATAAAGATGTAAATTATACATATATATATATAATAAAAGAAGGGTATTATAATCATTTATTTGTATTGTGACTGGCAAGTGGAATCCAGGACGGCGCGTTTCGTCCTATTTGGGACTCATCGGCTGGATGTACCTGCATCCGAATGTTGATGTTCACAGTGGGATTCTACTAAGGTATTACAATGTTAAATAGTTCTAGGTAATTGTTATATTTTACATAGATTATATTGATTGTTCATTCAGTGATGACTGGTGTCTTTTTATATCTCGTTACTACAGCTTAATCTTGGTTTAATATTAGTTTGGTATTCATTAACAAGGTGTAGATTTAATCCTTCTTGTAGATATTTAAACATGGAAATAATTGAAACCCTATACTGCTTCTATGTAATGATTGTAAACATTGAAGATAAGTGAAGTGTGGTTGGTATTTCACGGAGAAACATTCTTTCTTTCTAAAGATCAAAAAGGTCTTACTAACAAGCATGTAGATGATACATTAAAATGAACTGAAAGGTTGAATTGGATAAATTAGCTGATAGAGTTGTTCGTAGGCATCTAAAAAGAGACATTCTATTTTAACGATTTTCCGTTAATAATAGTTTTTATGGATGTGAACTAAATTATATGGGTGTCAGTCAATTAAGGAAATAGATTGACTGTGAATTTCACAAGTAGATTCGAATGACTTTTTGGATAGTACTTGAGATCTACATTCCAACCGATAAAGTTTATTGTAGAACTAGCAACAACCAGTGACTTTATAATTATTATGTCGAGACTGTATTGGAACATAAACACAATCAATAAACAAAATATTTCAGTAGTTTGTATTCGTCACATATTGATGCCCATTGCTTACCAATGTAAACCAGGGAGAACTGGACAGATATTTTGACCTTTTATAAAAATTCATAAACGCTTACCACAGTCGACTTTCGCTGAGGATCCCACCTAAAGAGTCTATGTTTCAAGGTGAACGCTCAGTAATTATCCATCTGTTTTAGTGATAAACATTAATAGTTGGAACAGGTTATTTAAAATTGTTTTCCTTCACAGTGTAAGGTGTATTTCAAGGTATAGAATATTCACTGGAGGTGGCTATTTAATGTGAAATCAGTTTGCCTATTTTCTTATTCTACCTGCATAGTTTGTACTAATAAATTCCATTCTTACTTATTGATAATGCTACTTTATTTACTTATTGTCGATAATCCCTACGAATAAAACTAGTTACTTTTCACAAAGAACCTAAACCAAGTGTTTGCCAGCCATCTTTTACTGTTGTTTTATAATCAACGGTCCAGATACATGTGCAATTTAAGATTATATGAAGTTGATCGTATATAGATAATTAAACTATAAGAATACACACATATAATGGTGACTTTTGTTAGAATAAAAATAAAATGCAGGTGATATTGTGAATAGTTTTGGGTATAATGGACATCTTAGAGTTCATTCGGATAAAAAGTCTTACAGTCGAATCCGTAATTCAGTTAACTTACCTTTGCCTTCAGTGGTCGCTGCGAACCCCCCTGAATCGTTGGAAACTGTAAATAACTTCTACAAAGCGATCTATCTGACGAGGTGTCAAGTAGGACAAAGCGCTTATGCTAATGGCTCAAATATGACGTTAATCAATCGTTGTGGTGGATATTGTTAAATATTAGTTGTTTATGCCGATTCGATTTGTGTTAAACAACCAAATAAAACCAGTATGCACTGGATAGTCTTTTCGTCATAGTATGGGACTTTTCTGTAGTGCAGATCTACTACCTTGTAAATAATTCTAGCCCATGACCTTTATGTATAGTGGAAAATGTTTAACCTTTACACCCTTTAGCTAGATGGCAATCTAAGGTTCATATCAAGTTAAAACTCAACAATATTCACAACACCCAATTTTAATCATATTAACGACTAACTTCTAGACATAATATCTAGTGCTTCAGTGAGAAGAGGTGATCAAGTGTAGGGTAGTTACCTATCGACGATAATGACTTGCAAATCAACAATATCGACCATTGTTTTCCATGTGGTTCACAGTTTTAACAACTGAACTATCGCCTCATAAGCCTAATGCTTCTCATTACTATCTCTATGATTAGGGTTGTCGATAGGCATTCCTAAATGTCGCATCCTATGACAAAACAGCCTCCTGTAAAAGATGAGATAGAAATTAACATAATCATTCATAAAACAGTCAAACCAATATCCTACTTACTTTCACTAGCACAATTTTCTAAAATATCAAATATTTTTCTAACAACACGCATAGCTGCTTCTTTGCACACTAAACGAATATCTGAACCAGAATAACCTTCAGTTAGCTGGATCAAAAATAAGAAACAAATGATCTTCTTTAAATTTTTTCTTTTAATATAACCAAATGAATAGATGTAGATCATATGATTAATTGACTTTAATTGATTGATTATATCATAGATTTATGTTGGCAGGGTACCATTGTAAACAAGAGACCACTGGATAACTGTTTTCAATGGTACCCTGCCAACATTAATTTGTGCTACAAAAATAACCATCTCAATTGAACTAATTGATTTTAGTTAATCATATGTTAAATATATAGGGAACTACAGATAAAAGTTTCATCTTAGTATGTAACTCTTCAGTAGTTAGATCTATTAACATTTAGTTTGTTACACTTAAATCGATCTTCGCATAACAACTTCAGATAAACTATAAGAGTCAATTAATTACTAAAGACGTTGCTAAAGTTTTGATAAGAAAACGTGACTAGTTGATGTCAGAGAGGATGTGAATGAAAAAAGTTGACACTAATGGTAGTAGATGGAGGAAATTGATTGATGTCACAATTATAATTAATATTGGCTCTAGTGCTTAAGCTTTTGCTGTAATATCTAAAAGATTTATAGTTTCTGTCTATGATAGAGTAGTCAGTGTGGATTACTGAGGTATCACATAGCTATCTACTTCCTTCTTGACTTCATTGATGCTTTAATGAATACAACGTACAAAATTTGATGATGAAGAAACAATTTAACTTAGTTTGAATGAAAACTTCTTTCACAGTTCAAACTACTTATGAGTAGCACTAACCATATGTATTCAATTTCTCATGTTCAATGTATAATTCATGCAATTTTCCCATGAAAATAATTTATAAAATCTTAAAAAAGTCTTTTCTTATACATTCTCCTATACAGTATAACTACAAGTACGGTAATTCTATATTCAGCTCATACAATCAATAAGTTCACAATTCAATATCAAGCAATATATCATGGTATAATTATGTGCTCTGGGTAGTCTTGTCTGTCTCCCACATTGTCCGAACATTCCATGTACCTATAAAAATTTTTACTCTGGTCGTTAAAGGGTGCATCGGCCTCATGATTTCGAAAATCTGGGCTTTCATCATGAAGCGTCATAAAGATTTCTTCACTTCAGGGCAGAATTAAATGGTTAAGTTTTTTATTCTGGTTAGCGTTTTTTAGCAAACTGTGTTTTACGGGATAGGGGTGCTAGCCCTATGCCCAACCCTCCTCTACCGGCTTGGACGGCAACAACCTAGAAGGTGCGGCGAGAACTAAACGTAAGTTCTATATTCAGCTCATACAATCAACAAGTTCACAACTTCATCATCAGAGTATATATATCATGGTATAACTAAGTACTACTTTTTAATTGTAGGTGTAGGAGCATAACTGTCACTAGTCGTTATCAACACCATTAATGGATATTATTTCTATCACTGTATTAAGATTTTCTGTATCAGCAATGACCGGGAGACCATAGCGGCTATCTCAGATTATTGTAAGTCGGAAGTTTTTGCGAAACAAAGATTCGATAAATAATTCAATGAATTTACACTAATTAGAACCGAATAGATCTACTTTACATACACATGATCCAAAAGATCAATCTAACTTCACTTAATACAATACTTAAAGAGTTTACGTTCAGTTTTTAAGTTTCTATTATGATGTATTTATAAGCCATTTAACTTATATTCTAAACGTTACAACGTTAAACGTGAAGTGATTTTGAACTTCGTGTAGGAGTTGGTAGATATTCACCGCACCCGCCACCAAAAGATATAATAACATGATAAACTTACTACTTATTGTGATTTTCAATACGATATCACGAATTGGTCTGGAGTAGACAAATATTGATTGTGAGAAAGCATTAAACAGCTATTTTTTTCTAGTTTGGTACTCTTCAGTAGTGTTCATTAACGATCCCATAGGAAATCGCACCTAGGACCCTCTGGTTCCTCGGCGTGGTCGTGGATGAACACTGTTGAAGAGTCTCGAGCTAGGATGAAGCATGGTCATCTAATGCTTACTCGTAACCAATAGTTAACTAATTCAGACCAATTAGTGATATTGTACTAACATTTACCAATCTCTCACAACACCTAATTATTATGATTTATTTATGAAAACGCCAGTAGTGCACACATTTTTATTAATTTCCACCTCCAAGAAAATTGTACCTTATTAGGAACCTTAGTTTTCAGTATATTACCTTTTGTTACTCTTTTACAAAGACAAATATGTCGTATATATATATATATACATGAACTGTGTACTTAACTCAACCAACCTCTTCTGATTTATCTTGTTATACTATTCGGCATAGAATGATCTTCTATTTTACATTAGTTGATCAAGGGTCAACAAGTAGTACGAAAGTCTTATTCTGTGTTATTTGAAGTTGATGTTTATATTGTTTAGAAAATAGACGGTATCAGCACTATTACCTCGATCGAGAACTTACCACTTTCAAGGACATTTAGCATTACATAGAAAAGTAAATCATTTCAAATTTGATGATATAATAATATTTGTCAAAGGAGTATGCAAACAAACCGAGTAAAATTTACCTCTGCCGCTAAATCGTAATCTAAATAACACTTCAATTGTAATCCACCTGATGTACCATGACCAATAATCGGTGGAAGAAATGATTCAAACATTCTTATTCTTGCTTCTTTATTTGGTAAATTAACTAGAATACGTTTTTCTAATCGTCGAAGCATTGCATGATCTAATTCCCTATAAATGTAATGACGTAAACAATTGGGAAACATTAATTCAAGCAGTAAATCAAGTATATCTCTATGATAAGAGTTTTGTAATATTCAGTTTATCAGCTTACACTAATGAAAGTACCAAAGAGCATTAAATGTCTGTTTTGTCTTAATAGTAAACTCTTCAAGTAACTTTCGACTTTGGATACATAAGTTAGTGAGTTAGAAATCTAATTGTGCTAATTTTTCACGAGACCAACCGTAGCTGATATCTTGACATAGTGGTTGAGTTCACCTTTCTTTCTGATCCAACCAAGCTATATTGGCTGGTTTACATGTTCTACTAGGTCTTAACAATCCAAGAAGATATTCTGGAGAGCTATAAAACTAAAAGCAGCAACCTAAGGTTTGACGACGAGGTTGTACCACAGACCATAGTGAGATGTTTCCCTCAGATATCCAGCATCTGCACCGATGCTACCTTCTCAACGAAAGGAAGGGGTTAAAAAAGGTTGACCCTAAAAATGTCACAGAATCAGTGTGGATGAATCTGTTATCTAATCAAAAATACATTTTAAAAGTTGCCTCATCAAAATAAGGCAACGTTTAACACTACTTATAGAGTGTCTTTATATTCAGGCTTGTTTAGGAAGTTCTATTATATCTTTGTGACTAAACCAATTTGATTCATTATCCCCAACTGCCATTGCGAGTACGTACCATCTCAGATGAATATGAAATTCTATTTAAACGACAAGATATACACTATTTTCCGAAAATACTGTTGGTTAACAAAATTGTCTACATTGAAATCTTTCTCGTAATTACTTTGTATGCTGAATAACATGATGGTTCTGACAGATATTGATTGCCTAAAAAATCAATATCTCATGCCAGAAGAACATAAATGAATAACATTTTACTGCTATTGAACAAATCAGCATAAAACCATATGATCATTATTACGATGATTGTTATTTTTAGTAACTATGTAAAACATTTAAGACAGACATGAAGAAAATTAACAGCACTTGGGAAGAGACGGTAAGCAAAGTTCAGGACAGAGTTTGTTGGAGAATGCTGGTCGATGGCCTATGCCTCACATGAAGTAACAAGTATTGATTGATCGATGCAGAATGTTATCTAAGAATGGGATTGTTTCCTTAAATATCTAAAACTTGAATTTGTCATTGGATATTTTATAATTGAGTAAGAAAATGCAATTCTGCGGTGGTACAACAATCAAATATACCTAATCAATATAAATTCATTTTTGATTGTAGTACAGAATTCGCTATTTCATGTTAGATTGATTAAGTCATTAACTGTTGGTTTGATTATTCCTTAAAGGGATAAAAACTAGCATTGTTTAACTTGGATAGTGGCTGGAAAGTATAATCTAGGACATGCGTTTTGTTCTATTTTAGACTCGTCAACTGGATGTATCTGCATCCTGATGCTGATATTTACACCGAGATTCGAACTCAGTTTGTTTCGTGCAAAACGCCACCGCATTCACGACTAGACTACTGAGTTCAGATAATCACACTTGTACATTTGTATTTAAAATGGACTTGTATCTTTACGTTGACTTGTTATGGACTGAAACTGATCAGCCTCTGTTGCTGTATGTACATCCTTAGCTGATCTTGTCGAGACAAGTTTATCCTAATTAATTAGTACCTTCGTTTTAAAATGTTTGTCATTGTAACCGAAAAATGACTGATACATTCTTCTTATATACATTTGTGTAAATATGAAATGAAGGTACTGCTAGCTGAAGTACTATAAGCTTCGATCACTTAACATTAGATTACAGTATAGGTAATATCTCTTTGACAAGAGATCTGATTGTAAACTGATCAGTTGAATAGGATCAACACTAATTCATAGAAGATCATTATTACTTATTATATAGTAATAATAATAATAATGGCTTTATTCAATAGTACACTAAGTATAATATGAATTTTCCGAATACACTGTCACAACAAGTCACTCGGTTTTCCATGTACACATTGAGAGTAATCGCAGCAAACTCAGTGAACTCATCAGCAAAGTGGGATAAGACCAATGATGTGCAGTTCAAAGTCATATATGGATTGATAATACATACGCATTTATATGCATTCAGATGTCTTAAACGGCATCCTAATGTCAAACAATCGATGTTATCATTTTAAAACTTCAAGTATACATGATTGGATTTACGCCACTTCGTGTTTACAATGATGGTAGGACAATCCTGACGAAAAGTCTCCGAACATTTTAGCGATACTAAATTGTCATCATACAGGCCATGTAGTCAAAATTATTGAACTATGATTAAAACACAGTTATAATATATATGTTTAAACTAAGGAGAAATTGTAAGAAATCACACTTTTCCAACAAGGGATCTGTAGTTAGGACTAAGAATTTCAGGAACAGACATCTGATGATTATTGAACTTTCCAAACATGTGTTGCAAGTAACTTTGATGTCTTTGAAAAGATCTTACTGTATAACTAACGATAGGTCGTAGACATTTTAAATAGGTGTGTAAGTAGTATATATGATTGAGTAATTAAAGCGAAACACAAAACGAAAAAGTAACATGTTGTAGTTAAAGATTTTAAACAGGCCACCAAACAATGACCATTGGATGTAAATATTTCATTTCGGATCACTAAAGAAGAGTGAAAAACCTCCAGGACTGTGTTTTATAGAACTAATTCATTTATTCTGGTCGTGAGTAGTGTACACATTATATTTCTATTATTGTTACGTTCCTCTAACCCTATCCTCCCGTTTAGCATATTTACTGTTATTATATTGTCTCTTATTATGAACTATAGTTAATTAGTTGTGTACAAGTTGTCCCTATTCACTACCACTTTTCCCTTTGTTCTGTATTAATGTTAGTTTCTTAATTGGTTCGCTGTGTGGTCTGAAGGAATGATTGAAATACGATTTCATCCAATCCGATTCAATTCTGTCTGTTTGGCTCAGCAATAGCTGTTTTTCCTCTATTCCGGTTTGGGGACTCGTAGTCGTGAGGCAGACGTGTCCGTACAGTGATTAGCAATCATCAAAGGTACTGTGTATTCTCGCAATACATAACAATTGGCAACATGGCTTAAAGTGAATCCAACTTACGCAGTCATTGTTCATAAATTGTAAAACATAACAATTTTTACTGGAGATAAATTGAAACCTAAATAGTACATCATAAATACATACACATTTACAAGAATATTTAGTGTATTATTTACCATGGTAGATTAGATGCAGCTAATAAAAAGACAAGATCATCAGATTTTGCTAAACCATCCATTTGCATTAATAATTCTGTTTTCATTCTACGTGATCCTTCATGTTCATTACCAATGGATACATTTGAACTTCCACTACTAGAACATCCATAACCAGATAATGAACCTCTTTGTGACATTAATGAATCTAATTCATCTAAGAAAATAGTTGATGGAGCATGAAATCTAGCTAATTCAAAGAGTACCTACAATATAAATGATAAATACAAACAGTAGAATTAAGGATTATTAATGAATCAATCAAAACTATTGATAGTAGCTATTGAAGATCATTGCAAAATTCAAAATGCAATGAAAGATGCCAAGAATCTTGGTAAAACTTATTAGTTTTTACTTGAAAACTACTTAAAATTGAAAGGATACAATTACTCAAGTAGATTGTGAATTGACTGATACTAACATTATTAACTATTATTAGTAGAACCAGAAATCTGATGGCTTTGGGTTCACTGTGAAGCGTAAAGGTGTTTTTGGGGTCAATTCTTTCGGTGAAGTAGTGAATAAGCGATTTTGTTAAGTGACGTTAAGTGTTGCCTTGAGATGCAGTGGAAATTCCACTGTTGTCCAATGGTTTATACGGTTAAGCTTTTGCCTAAATAATTGAAGTCCTGGGTTAAATTGTTCGCCTAAATCAATGATATACACTGCTGAGGAACTACACGTTAAGACAAAATAGCTACCTTGAGATTGGTTGTTAATTTGCATATACCGTTTTTATTCATCATAGATTAATCGTGGAAGGGTATCTTTGAAGACAAAAAGGAGCAGTAGATAACTGTTTTATATTAGTATAGGACTACTTGTGCATCACCGATTCCGTAAGCAATCGAACACAGTACATTTAGGAATTACGGCAAACCCTTAACCATCTACACCACTAAAGTGTGGTTCAGTGGTAGAAAATTTTTACTACGATTAATTTGTAATATAGCGCTATGGTCATTCATTGTTACTTGAGATAACTGTATCACTCCTGGTAAGTCATCTGTGCATTTTCATGGTGAAGATATGCATATATTCACATGAACACTGTTCCCTTCAAAATATTGCATATAATGATTAGTTGTTGTGTTGGTTACCACTTTAAAAAAGCTCAGATCACGTACCTGAACAAAATATTATTAAGATTTTTCAAACATAATGTCTACAATACGCTTAGTAACTAATTTTGGCCAAACTCTTCGCTCAAACTGAATTGAGATTGTTTGTAAATGTTGGTACTAAATCTAGCTGGTTGAATTCGTTACAGATTGATGATGGCAGGATATCAGTGAAAACCAGGGAGTACTGGACAGTTGTTATGTCCTATAGTGAGCACTGTTGATAAGTACCATACTAGGATAAAACAGCTGTCCAGTACTTCCTGGTTTTCAGTTGTACCATATCCTCGTCTAAGTATTCATACAATATTTTTTAATGTAAGTAAAACGATTTGCTCACAAATGAGACACTATATGAGTTATACACTAAATCAAATATAGATTAATGAAAGAGTAAACTACACTTAATCTTACTTCATGTATCGAATTATAATTCAGTATCTTCATTTTCAATTCATACTAATGAATTTTCACAAGAAGTCATTACATAATAAACATACTTCCATTTCAATAGCTTATCTATTCATTCGAATTACTTACTATTATTCATGTTGCTTAGTAAAGTTTAATCATACGTAGGAAATAAAGCAATTAGATCAGCTTCGTAAAACACAACTTAACACTAGTTTACATATAGTAACATAAGTATACAGTTCTGAAAACTTTCAAGCTACGATATATGAATTATCCAGAACTCTTTAGTTAGTAATAGTTTACTAGTAAGTGATATAATATGATGAAAATTAACTTTGTATTAGAATAGATAAATGTAATCAAGTAGTTGGATACAGCATGTACGTTTCACTGTTTAAATGTAGAAGAAGGGTACATCTAATTAACAAATTTCAAATAGGATGAAACTATTGTCGTGTGTTCCGTACTACCGGTTATAGTCTATTATTCTTACAAGAAAACTTGCAACTAATGAAGTAAATTCAAGGAAATTCGTTTCAGATGAATATACTCCCCCATCCTCGCCAACAAAGACCTAACAATATAAAGACGTAAATTTATCAACGGTAAACTTCTACCTTACTAATGGTTTAATCACAAATTAATCAATCAATACTTATTACCCTACGTGTAGTATAAGCCGCCGACCAGCATTCTCCAACTAACTCTGTCCTGGGCTTTCTTTTCCAGTTCTTCAGAAATGTTGTTCATTCATTTTTTTATATCCTACTCCGATTCTTGACGTAATATGTTCTTTAGCCTTTTTCTTTTTCTTTCGCTTTGACGATTCCAAGCTAGTACTTGTGTCGTGACGCAGTTTAATGATTTCCTCAATGTACATCTTATCCATCTCCAGCGTCCTTTCCTCCGCCTGGAATTCCATTAAGGTTATTATTGGTCTCAAGACCATGTAAAGAAATGGAGTTGGGTTGTGGTAAGGAACCCCATCTCATAAAACTCAACTTTGCTAATAAAACGTTAACCCCAAATAACCTTTCTAACCATTTTAACTCTGCGTTGGGAGTTGGAAGGTCGTCATTTCGAAGAGCTATCACGCCTCATAGTGAAAGCTGAGTTTCTTTGAAAGTCACAAGACCAACTTTCTTTCCGACAACCAAAGTAACAGTTAATATAGATATATGGAATGTTCATAGGATGTGGGAGACAGGGAGAGGCATTCAATTAGCTGAAGAAATGAAAAGATGCAACCTGAAGACACTTGGAATAAGCAGGACCTATTGATTACAAGATGCATAACAAAGCTCAATCTTTGGAGAATTGCTTTTATACTTCGGCAACGAAGAAGCAAATGCCTCATATACACAAGGAGTAGTACTAATGCTGTCCTAGGAAGCACAGCGATAATAACATTGCGCCATAAAAAAATAACTTTACTAGAAGATACAAAACAAACGTTGTTGTTGAACTTATGGTTACAAGTCGATTTGAAGTATTCATAAACTTACACGAACTAATTTCTCTGAATCACCTCTCCATTTACTAACAATAGTTGATGCAGAAATATTGAAAAATGTTGTTTTACATTCTGTGGCAACAGCTTTAGCTAGAAGAGTTTTGCCTGTACCTAAATTTAGAAAACAAATTACTTTAGTGATTATACTAAAGAAAAAGTAGGTATATGGAAGGAAGAATAATACACTATACAATTAGTCAAGTATAATCGGTTCACGTAGTAACACTCTTTATTAACAACATTCAACTTTCTCCATAATACCGAATTGTTATGTATTGTGAAAATACACAGTACACTTGATAATTGTTAATCACTGCACAGACACGTCTGACCCGCAACTACCAATCCCCAAGTCGGAATAGAGAAAAAACAACGATTGAGAAGCCAACAGACAGGACCGTATTGCATTCCAATCATCCCTTTTATTTATGCACTAAATCAAACTACACAGGGAACCAATTAGGGAATTCACACTAATACGAACCAGAAGAGATTGTGAAAGTGAATGTGGGTAACCTGTATACAACTTAATAACTGTAGTCCATAATAAGAGACAATATAATAACAGTGAATATGTTAAACGGGAAGATAGAGTAAGAGAAATGTAACAATAATAGAAATGTAATGTTTACACTACTCACGACCAGAATAAATGAATAAGTCCCCTAAAACACAGTTTTGGAAGCTTTTCACTCTCCTTTAGTGGTCCACCATAACATAAATTACAACGAATCTACTGATATAATTAAATTTCCAATACAAGTGACGCAGAGAAAGTCAAAATATCCATCAGTCAAAAGTAGATGAAATGAGTAGACAAGCGGGGGGGGGGGAGGGTACTAATAAAGTTCTACCATATATTTAACAGAACCAATGTGATCAGTCTCTGTTGTGAACTATCGCTATATCGAGGCAATCCTCTAAGGATGCACATATAGTAACAGAGACTAATCAATTTAGTCCATAATAAATTAACAGGAAGACACAAATACATTCTAATCATATGTACATACTCGTGTAGCTATCTGGTAAACGCGGTGGCGTTTGGCACAAAGTGAACTGCATTCTAGCACTGGGATGCAGATACATCCAGCTGGTGAGTCCCAAATGAAACGATACCTGGGTTCTAGATTCCGCTTACGAGTCATAATCCATTTCAAACAATGTAATGATTATTTAGTGCTTTATAGTGCTGATGAAGGTTTATTGACCAAGTGAAACAAAACTTAGATTTAGAGTCGGTTATCGACTATCCTAAAATCACTTTCTCTCACAGTATACGTGAATAAGACAATCGATAACTATTACTCACAGGTCAATCAATATATCTATGTTAGTCATGCAGAGTGTTAATCATAGCCCAAATATTACAATGTAACCAGTCTCATACTGTTAAATTAAGTGGTTTAGGATCAAATATGAAATAAAGTATCAGTTACCAGAAAATTCCGGCACCTAATAAGATAGAACTTAGATTCAGAGTTTTCTAGTTATTGTTCTGCATTAAATCAATTTTCATCCCGATACATTAATATAAAAGAAATGTAGGATTCATACAGTGATTATATAAAAACAATAGAACATTTAAGTAATCTACCTGGAGGTCCATATAGTAACAATCCTTTCCAAGGTGATAATATTCCAGCAAATAACTGTGGATACTATCCAAAATAAAATCAATAAGTTAGATTTATTTATTGTTACTAATGATAAATACACTTTATTTAGGTAACTAAAAGTATGGTCTACTTAACAATAGATCTTAAGTGAAGTTTGTTTTCTTAACTATAGAATGAATGTGTCAACTTTGAAATATATTTCATTGTTATGATTGAACTAGAATGAAGAAGATGAAGTTACACTGATTAAATATTCTATTGAAGTTCAGTTATCTACCATCTCACCATGATAAGTATCATCTTTTATGAAATAAACTGAACTTTGAATTATACAACATGAATTAATTTGTGTTAGATAACTATTGTAAACAAAGTAGTACTAAACAAATGTTTTGGCCTAGTATATGACTGTTCAATAGTACATGTCCATGACATTACGAAGGAATCGAACTTAGGACTTTAGAACACTTAACTAATAAATTACTAAGTACTTTGGAATAAAAATGAACTAGTAGTTATTTCTTATTACTTTCAATTGAACGAATAAATGTGTATGTACATACGAATGATTATGTATTCAGAGAACGGACAAAAAGGTGTGAATAAAGCAAACAGTAATTTAGATTCATCTACATTTTAAAACTTTAATCGTGACTGATTAAATGTTCTCTGACGATTACCCAGTCCATCATAAGAATGTCCAAATTCTATATACTCACTCTTGGAACTGTAGATTTATAAAGTAAGGAGGGGGTACTTTGTGGAAAGAGGTATTAGATTTAGTTAATTTTATAAGTCACAGATTGATATCAGCTAGTTACCACTAAGAACCGGGGAGCACTGGACAGTTATTTCGTTTTAGTATGAAACTCCTCAGTAGTAGGTAATCCTAATTACTCTAGGGAATCAAACCTTGAGTATTCAGGTCATACAGAAAATGTTCATCCGCTGAGAAGAAGCTATAATATCTAATCAAATATTCAGTAACTATGATGTTTTTATCGGAAGCTTTACACAGATTCATTAACAATTGTCATTAACGTTTGCCTTTCCAAATTATTGTAGCCTTTTTATGATCCTATTATCCTGAACTCTATACACAACTCCAATTCAGTCTTTATTGTATTTTGTATTCCCTATTGCCACTTGGTTTAGTATATGATACATAAAAGACATTGATTCCACTCAGTAAGTGACTTAGTCTCAATTCTCATTCATCGGTGTTTGTTCTTTCTATCTATACCTCTGAGGAAGACTTTGATCATTTAGGCATCGTTCCAACTACTTATTGTTTTTAAGTTTATCACGTCGTAATTATAACACAAAGCCTATTAGCTTGCTCTTTTTCTGTAAACGTTGAGGTCATTTCATCTTTGCACAGGAATGTAAATATTGATGTATTTACTTCTGAATATATGACACTTTCCACTAACTATTATGTAACACACTCTTTTCATAAGCTCATTAACAACATACATTCGTTACTTGATTTAGCACTATTCTACTTGTTTATTATGTTTCATTATATTAGTTAACAGATATTGAACTACTGTTCAGTTATCTATGTATGGTGTTCCTCTAATTATAATCAGAGAACATTCAGTGACTCAATAACTAGACGTCGTAAAGTTCGTGTATCTCAAATTCATGTTAATAATTTAGATACTAAAGAACATGGTTTTAGTGATTGTTTACTTCATTGTAGCATGGATCTACAACCCTGTAAGAGATTGAGCTAAAAACCTTGAAATCAATTAATAATACCATGATAGTCCTGATCATGACATCTTCGAAGTACGCTTGCAAACCTGTACACTGATTGGTCCATTTTTCTAACCAATCATCGTTAAAGAACAATCTAGAAGGTACCAGACTATTCTCATGTAGATTTTACATATTAACTCGAAAGTTATTAATTCATTTTTACTTTATTGTAATTTGGTTTCAAACAGTATCATGTTAACTAATCAAGTCTTGTTCTGATTTAGGATCAAGTCAGTTATGTTATCATATCATAGAATACTAGACAACAGTGGAACGCGCAACCTAATGAAAAGCTTGAAATTAATACCACTGTGATATCATTTATTGATTTACATTTTCGACACCAATCGATTTGTGACAGTGATTGATATTAAAGGAGTCCTAGACTAAGTATGAGTCTATTATATTATTATTCAACTGTCAAAATGAATGTGAATATAGGTGACTTACCTTGATTGGATATACAACTGCTTCTTTTACAAGACGTTTAGCAGAGTTTAAACCAATTATATCATCCCATCGAACATTAGGATTTTGAAGAAAAATATCCTACATCATGAATTTAAAGTATCTACCTTAGATTATATCACAGATATTACATTGAAAAAGCTAAATATCACGTATTTGAATGCATATGAATAATATAAATGAATCTATTAATGCTGATATCACGAATTGATCTGAACCAGACAACCATTGATCACCTGGAAGCACTGGATAGCTGTTTCGTCCTAGTATGGGACTCCTCAGCAGTGCGCATCCACGACCCTGGTGGGGATCGAACCCAGGACCCTCTGGCTCCGCGACGAGCGCTTAACCATTGGACCACTGAGCCGGCTCCTAATGGTTGATATTTCTAATTCAGTCAATTCGTGTTAAGTTTGCGCGACCTCATTCATTGTCATCGGTGAGTTACTGTCTCACACCCGACACGATTTAACTCCACCGGTCACGTAACTAATTGTCACCTCACTAGTGACTAGCTCCTTGAGGTAATTCCTGGAGTTCTAGTGTGAAGACGTGACCGGTGGAGTTCAATCGTGTCGGGTGTGAGACAGTAACTCACCGATGACAATGGATGAGGTCGCGCAAAACGTAACACGAATTGACTGAATTAGAAATATCAACCATTAGGAACCGGCTCACTGGTCCAATGGTAAAGCGCTCGTCGCGGAGCCAGAGGGTCCTGGGTTCGATCCCCACCAGGGTCGTGGATGCGCACTGCTGAGGAGTCCCATACTAGGACGAAACAGCTATCCAGTGCTTCCAGGTGATCAATGGTTGTCTGGTTCAGATCAATTCGTGATATCAGCATTAATAAATTAACTATCTCCACAACAACCCCTTAAATGTAATAAATGAATCTACTGAAAGTTGAATATACTTGAATTCCTAGATAGCTAATTCTTTGTTATTTTGTTTCTATTTTCTTTATTAAGAACCTTCAAGTCAGTACATATCTAAAATATATTGGAATGTGTTCAATGGAACAGAACAGTTTATCATTTAGAAACCATTAAAAATGATACATTTGAAAATATATCAACTAGCTAAACAACCTTCTTGTACTTCAGTATAAACATCTAGGATGGTATCAATCTACATGAAATGTTACATAATTGGTTGAGTACTTTCACATGATATTCAGGATATCCATTTACATCACACACTGATATATCAATGAAAAATCATTAAAAAGCACTAAATAACTGCTTTGTTCTTCTTTACTAATCCTCAGAAGTGTGAACTTATAACTAAATCAGTTCGTCTGGTGAATATACCACTGCAGATATCAAACATTGTCTAATAATGTATAACCTCAAGCTATTACATTTCTCAATGCAGGAAATAAGAGAAAAATACAGAGGAGAATAATAATAATGTAGAATACAATAAGTAAATATATAGGGGACATCAAGATGTTATCAATTTAATTATGATTCCAATGTGAATCTAGATGATTTCAAATCACGGTTATTCACAACGTTCACAATGTTTACTTAGCAACCGGTAACCAACATTTTTCAGTATTTTTCGAGTGTTATTAACAATAGTGTAGTTCTCATCATACACTTCACCTCATGCTCTAAATTTCCTTTTATCCATGTATTTCATTCATCGTATCCGAGAGGGTGGAATGCGCGAATTAATCATATTTAACAATAACACAGTTGTGGATAACTCAAGGTGATAAAAATGAAAATCACATTCTTAAAATACAACAATTATTCTTTAACAGAAAGGAAAAATAAGCAAAAATCTCGGGTACAATACATATAGTGAACGTAAATAGACGGTATTCTACCTAAGTGATTTACAATGAAACATCATAGATCTTTATGATGGATTTGGGAGGTGGGGGGGGGGGTAATTGACATGAATGACTAACTTTCAGAACTGTTATTGGAAAGATTATTGCATATACTTTAGTTGTGTTTATACAAGATGTTTTATCTCAATTGTCTGAATATTCCCTTCCATATGTTGCTATGTTGTCTTCCATTCATCATGAATAAATAATCAACCTGTGTACAAATTACTCCAGTTCCCTATCATTGTTATCCAAGTTCTATATTCATGTTACTTTCCTAATTAGTTTGATTTGTGGTCAGGATTTATGTCTATATATGAGAAGAATATTTATCATGCAATTTAACTTTCGTTGTTGGTTTAGTTATCTTGTTGTCTTCTATCCGGTTTAAGACTAGCAAAATCAAATCAAACTTAAAAGTATAGAACAATCAGTCTTATTGTTTATTGTTACCGTATTGGTTCCGATTAGGTCGTATCAATAATTTAGTCAGCTGATATTTGTATTGGTTGAAGTTCACGTCATACACCTTAATATTAATGAAACCAGTACTTTTTCAATATGAAAAATCATAATAGTCAAAATGATATTAGTTAGGTACCATTGGAAATTATAGTGCACTGATGGATAGTTTTGTTTCCTCCTAGTAGGACACTTCTCATTGGCAATGGATATCCACAACAGTGTTCTGTACAATGTTTATTTACAAAAAACAGCCTACAGAGAAGATGGGAAACTTACACGTGAAATCGTTAAAGCTAAACTCCTCCATTCTCCTGTGTAGCCTAAATAGCTACCTAAAGGTTTTAATAATCGTTCCTAAAAAGTAATTTCATTAAACAAAAAAAGAAAATTATAGAGATTCATAATTTTGTTGAGTTAAATAAAAGAAAAGAACTACTACTTGTTTATTATTTGCATTTTACTGGTTACCAATAGAAACCATGGTACACTTAACAGACGTATTATCTTAGAGTATGATGCCTCAGCAACATGCACCATCAATCCAACTATGTATCAAGTCCAGGAACTTCTAGTATCACTGAGAAAAGTTAGCTATCGGCATTCAGTGGTACGATTCTCACTTTATTCGATTTGTAATGTAGAACTATGATCATTCAATCCAATTTAAATAAAAAAACACCTATCCAGTTTACTACTGATAGAATTCAACCATATCGAGCATTTAGCACTTACACATCAATGACAATAATTAGTAATAGCATTAATGAATTGTTGAATTAGTTGAGTTTAGAAACGTTAACCATTGAAGGTTAGCTAAGTAGGATAACAATTAAAACTTCAATGGGACACTTGAAGATCCTGAGCATGGAAGTTCATCGTAACTATGAAAGACTTCGATACTGAAACGAAACAGCTATTTGATGCTTTGTCAATGATTATTTCTAATCCAAGTGAATACTTGATATCAAATGCAAACTTACCATGATAAACATTTAGTTAAATAAGTAAAAGAAAATATGATGGAAAACACAACGAATAGGAAAACTTCTACAAATGTGATTCTTGAGTAACTTATTGTAATGAGTAATAGTTTCCATGAAGGAGAACTTCAAACGAGTTCAATAGTCATAATGGTTATATTTATTAACTATTTGAATAGAATGTGTATAGTTAAAATCCATAGATGCTTGTATCATGATTATGAACAGTAAATAATACATAACTTCTCACATTGATGTTGATTAACTAAGTAGAATGAAAAAATAACCCAGGAAATATAAGATAGTTGTTTCGTCCTAGTATAGTATTCTTCAGTACTATTAACTCTTGATCCTGTTAGACAATCAAATTCAATACCTTACAGGTCTAGTGATGAACTATTTATCATAAACAATATTTGACTAACCATGGTAAATTGGTTAAATGTTTACTCTAAACAAACTATGCAATAGTATAACCATCAGTTAATGCTGTTAATGATAACTATCTCATTATCATTTTGCCTAAACTCATCTAGTCAAGACTTCATTCTAGAACTTTACAAACAACTGAAAGTTTATCACTAGTGAGCTAATATTTATACTGAGGTGGTTTTCTGTAAACTGTTGTTTGAATAATTGTCTGCTAAATCGTTGAACACTATTAAAGAGTTCAGTACTAAAACGACACAATATTCTCTAGTTTCCACTGTTACGGCAATCAAGATTAATCTCTGACTTTTATAAACAACGAATTAAATACTAATGTTTACATAAAACCACCGTAATGCAACTTGATAAGACTTAAATAAATTTAGTAAACAACAATTCATCCTTCATATTACATCTATAAAATGATAGAATCGATGTAATCTATTAAGATGAGTAGGTAGTAATGCAATAACCATCCTAAACAAAGTTAGAATAATTGAATTGAGATGGTTTGTAGAGATTGGTATAAAGTTTTAGTTGATTGAATTTGTCACAGATTAATGTCACTAGTGACTAACTTTGGAATATTTTTGAAGATCTAGTAAGAATTAGTGACTGATTAAGTTCAGACTTGTTAGGTGTAAGACAGTTATCACCTTTGATTATGGATACACGTCGGGCTATTTGCAAATCAATGAAAACGGGAATTCTACCATTAGATGCCGGCTGGCCCAGTAATGCAGTCGAATAGGTGTCCGCCAACTTGAAGTCCCTGAGGCAGAATCTAGAATGCTCACTGCTGGAAAGTCCCAAACTAGAGCGAAACAGCTGATTAGTGATGAATCTGTAACGAATTCGATCAACTAAACTTAAGACACCAACTAAATCCTATTAAAATTTCTTACCTGCGGATCTTCTGAAAGATGATTTTCATCTAATGGTAAACGAGTTTCTTGATTAATCATTGATTTATAGTCAATTATTTGACGTGGAAAATTCTGTCGCGTTGAAGATGAATAGACGTTTTGATTTGAATCGAATTGATTTAATGTCGATGAAATAAAAGTACTATTTGAAACATTTGATGAAATGTTACTCTTAACTATACGTCCTGATGTTTGTATGAGAGGATCTTGTTTACCATGTACAGTTAATCCATTACAAGATCTGTGCTATACAATCAAGTATTGAATCAAAAGATTAAGTATTATACTTTTAAAATTAGAAATATTTAATTGATTAAATTAAGTTGACAATCATCTGGCTATATTACGGACTAATATAATTAGGGATTCTATCTTTTTGACCAGACCAGTGATATGGATAGTTAAGCATTCGCCGTAAGACCTGGAAGATCTTAGGTTTAACTCCTTGGCGGAATTGACAGTGAACACTTCTATGAAGTCAAATACTACAACGAAACAGTTGTCCAGTTCTCTTTGATTTCCTTTGATACCCAAGTAACATTAACATTTGACGAATACAATCAAATAAACTTAATACCGATTACAAAAGAACAATCTTAATTCAAGTTAAAAGTGATTTACACCAAAAATGAAACCTACTAAAAACGTGAATGAAAACTGGTGCCAAGATTGTATTGTAAATGATGACTGCTAGCGTTTACATAAAATTCAAGTACCTCGTTTAACTTGTTTATGACACTTGGAATAATAAGATGATGACACTGAGATTGAAGGATAAACTACTTGAATTTGTCACCGCTTACATATCTAACAGTTTCATTGCTCATATTGGACATGTTACATTTACAAACGATGTAGGAATTTACATCTTTTTGCTCGTGACTACCATTTTTAGCATGGATAGACAACAGTCTTATTAAAAATATCAATACAGTTCTATATTAGCTAACTTAGTTCAAATGGGTTATGCAAACGAACATGAATCAATCTACTGTATGAATACCTATCTATCAAGGAGATTAGTAAGACTCAATATCTTCTAAACAATAGGTGGAATAACTATATAAGTTAAGTGGCTACAGCTCTGAATATATCGAAGAAATATGTTCAAACACTTTTACTGTTGTCAACCTTAGATCCAATTAGCTTATTTTCATGTTAATTAAACGATGACTTAATTAAGGATGAGAGTTAGGAGGGGTGGTAATATACACATTTGTCATTCCATAACTGAAGTTGATCGTATCCAGACATTATAAATCTCCATACTACTATAAGTAGTATTATTGTTAATCATGGATACGCATAATGCATTTGAATATCATCCAGTTCACCTTTCTGTTTTCAACTTAATTCCTATTATTTCATATAAGATGTAAGTTTTTTGAAGTAAACATTTGATCTGGATTCCACTTGCCAGTCATAGTTCAACTTAAATAATACTTGTAATCTATCGTTATGCCGAAGGAATCCTCTGGGGGGGAGGCATACATCAGAGACAACAGAGACTGACCAATTTCAATCCATAACAAATCAAAGGAAAGATACAAGTTCATCCATAAAAGACATTTGATTTGACTATAATTTTTTCTATTAGACTTGAACAAATGTAACGCTTGTTTCATTATCACTTACGGTATTTTATAACCTCTTACTTAGTTGATACTTAAACATTGACATTGAATACTTGAACTGATTGTAATCATCATCACGCTTCATCATCTTGTTTATTTCTATTTTGATATTATGAATTGATTTAAGTTAGACAACCATTAGAAAGTAGGTAACACTGAAGAACTATAAAGTCATTAATAGTTATTGTCATTTATATACCTAAATCTTAAATTCATATACAGTGATCTTTCTTATTTATCTTAGAATAACTTAATTATGTAATCATTAAATTTGAAATCATAATTTATAGAATCTGATTAGAATTAATTCAATTGAATATTCTTCATTCATATATTTCTCTTCTGACAACTGAAGTGTATAAGATATATGTTTTTCATGTTATTTTTAGAACTATTCATCTATATAGATTAACGGTCATATAGGAGGTTGAATCTAGGAACTTCAGATCCTATTAGTAAACATGATGCTTCGACAACACATATTCATCTCCAGTCTATTCACAATACAGTTTCACTAGCATTAGTGGTTATAGTTTGGTTAATGTGTTACTGTCAACTTGGTTAACAATATATTTCCAAGATTCTCACTTCAATTTTATAGGAGAAGTGGGGGGGGGAAAGGGGTGAAATTCACCTCTACACTAATCATTACTAAACACACAACTGATAATCACCTAAGTGATTAAAGTAAATTTGTCCACTTTGTTAGAGAATTGCACCATAGATTATTAGCACCTGGAGAACTTTTGAGCAGTAGGCAGAATTACTAATGACGTATAATGTTATATGATATTTTTATTATACTGGTGGTTGATAAAATTTAGTAAATATGAAGTATTAATATCCCCCTAAGCAGTAGGATGAATTTGTATATTCAAAGTGATTTGTTATAGACTGAAGCTGGTCAGTCACTTTTGCTATATGTGCATCCTGGGCGGATCGCCTCAACATAGCGAATATTCACAAGTATTAGTTAATTTGGATTATGACTGGGAAGTGGAATCCAGGACGTGCGTTTCGTCCTATTTGGGACTCATCAGCTGGATGTACCTGCATCCCAATGTTGATGTTCACAGTCGGATTCGAACTCAGTCCGTTTCGTGTCAAACGCCACAGCGTACACCACTATACTACTGAGTCCAGACAGCCGATGAGTCCCAAATAGGACGAAACGCGCGTACTGGATTCTACTTGCTAGTCATAATCCAAATTAAATGATACTCCCCTTAAGTAGTTTGAAGATATTTTAGTTGTTGTATAACTTAAATGCTCCAACTGTGCTTTTGTGTTAGGTAGTGCTTAACTGATTACATATTAACAATCAGACTGACATAGCTCACATAACTCAATGTTAACATTACTGGCTATACTAGTATAGTAACAATTCTCTACAGAAAATGTACAACATAGCAACAAAATTTACATTTTATTACTAGTCATTATTTGTTTCCATCTATTTAATCACTTATAACCATCGTTGTCTTCATGATAACTTGTTCTGTATGATAATATAATTAACTAATACAGATTTACAAACTACTGTGGTAGTATTGTATAAGTTAGATCGTGATTGGCAAACGGAATCCAGGAAGCGTATTTCGTCCTATTTGGGAGTCGTCGACTGTATGTACCTGCATTCAAATGTTGTTATTCACACTAAGATTAGAACTCAGTTCGTTTCGTACCATACATCACAATATTAAAATTGTCAGCTTGTTTAGTTTCTGATTCCTTATAAATTCTAGCCAGTGTAAACTACATCTTGATTGAAATTTTCATTATTGAATTCTCATTATACGCTTGTTATATCCACTGCATAAGTGTATAAAACCAGAGCATACACATATACCTTCAAAGTATATAAATAACCCACTGAACATAGAATAGAGACCTTACCAAAACATTATTAGCTTCCTTCACCTCCCTTACTCTCAAGTCAGTTTTATAATGAGAATCTATTCTAAACATGATCTCTTCACCTGTCAAATGAATTATATATACCTGAGTTAAACTAATTACTGTCTTCAAATAAATCTATACGTCTCAATAATTGTGAATCATATGTTTACTTTATCATTAAATGATTATGAACACTTATACATTTATAATGGTACTCAAAATAAAAAGAATTTTTCGGGGGGACAATTTCAAAGTACTGATAGTTTCTATTTTACAAATTGCAATATTCTATTCAATAATCTTGTTAGTAACAAGCCACAATGTGGTTAGTAACTATGAAAACATCGAGTGAAATTTATTTATTCTTTATGCATACATATATAATTCATGATTACTTACATCTTGAATAGTTCCATTGTCTGAACGTGTTTTTATTGTCTAAATAGAATAATTTTAACAATTATTAAAGTTATAATATCAATTAATAAATAACACATTTCTATTTAGGTTTAAAGCCAGTAACATTGTAAGTAATTGAGTAGCTTCATTTCATCTAATTGAAAAGAAACAAGTTATAACAATGAATTACATGGTATCTGACTACAATCCTCCCAGTGTAACTGTTCAACTATTATATAAAATCCTATTCGTATAATACTATGAGTATCCAGATGTAATTCTATTATTAGATGAAGGCTAAAATAACAATAATTATATAATCTAATATGTTAGAAATGTTTAAATGTCAACTACTTAGAATGTTGTCTTAAGGACTATCATTAACTAACCATAAGCATAGTTAGCACTTAATCTAGAGTACTGAGTTAGTAGTAAACGTAGGGTTTATAACTAAATGAAGCAATTTATTACAATGTACACAAACTTTTGCAGCCTATTAAACGATATGTCAATCTCGTGTCAAAATGTATTTACCAGCATAAAAACAATATCTAAAGTATCCTAAAGATACATGACAGACTGCTCAGGGCAAAGAATATCCTTTCAACAAATTTCGAAAATTGAAATAGTCTTAGCTTGAATGGTAACAATAATACCATTAATTAGCTCACATCTAAATAACCATTATATATGTATGTATGTATAATCAACATAGAACCTGGCATATGTATACGACTGTCCAATTTGTCACACATAAAAACACTGTAAGATTAATACCACATTATTAAAAGCAGAAGTTACATAACTATTGTGAAGTACTACCCGATATGAATGTTACAAATTGATAAAATATCACTGTGATCAATTATAAATGGTCAATAAAACCGGATGGACTATCATTATTAAGTGAAAACTTCGGACCAACTAAAGGTTTGAGAAACGTTTTGATTATCAGCAGATACTGTCTGTATCTTCTAGGTGTTCGTGTGAGAAGTAGCTGACATTGGATTATATATATATATATATGTATATATATATATGTATATATATATACAGAGTGATGATAATTTAGTAAAATCAATAGTCTGGTTGTTTCACATCTTAAGAGGATTATATTTTACCACAATGTTTGCTATACTACATGAAGGAATTTATAACTGCAAATAATAAGAAAACTAAATATTCACTAAGACGTTCAGCTTGATCACTGACAATTATGTTATGATTTCTTTCTGGGGCCAGAGTAGCACAATATTTTGACATCATCAAGGCATTTGGGACAGTATCAGTATCTTGATGGCAAAATTATCTCACGTGCGTTTCTTTGGAATGATTTTCCCATGGCTGCAAAACTATCTATATGACCAAGAGTTTTATATCAAAAATATAGGAGGTGTTCAAACTGTTGTAAAATGCTTTATAAAGGTCAAAAAATCTTAGAATTCAATAAAAAAATTGAATTATAGATTGCTGTCTTAAGCTTCAAATGATTTTTTCTATTATTTGATAATCTCCACGAAAGTATCAGTCGGTTCATTATAAACTACTTGAAATGTCAGAATTCGGAGAGTCTTTCAACCTGGAGGCGACTCACTGGAATGGTGATAAGACCCACCATTGCTCAAACAATAAAAAGAAACAATGGACTATTGTTCAGCATCTAGGAATACTAGGTTATGTTTATCAGTTCTCTAACTGAATATGTAAAGGACTACTACCGTTATTGTTACGCACTTATTAGTCTTTTGTTAATCTCTGTCTACCATTAACTTTTCCACATTTGTAGTCATGCACTTCGAATGCATTTTGTTTTTTCGTGAATTTACACGTCTAATTAACCTATCCTGTTCGTTATTTTATTGCCTCTCTTAAATCTTTGTTCTCACTACTCCTTCGCATTTTGATTCAGCATTTCTTCCCCTAAAACCTAGCAATCGACAGTCCGGTTACGTGATAAACATCTCACAATCTCACTGTCCAAAAACAACCCCATTCGCCGAACTTAGAGTTATGGTAACACTAGAAACCTTCAGATTTCACTAAGATTTGTGCAGTAGAGCCGTCAAACTATTTTGATTCAGCACTATCAAAAAATGTGTAACTGTACTTTGATATCAAGGTGTAAGCGCGAAGACGTGAGTTATTTCACACTAGTTCATGAAAAAGTGTGTGGAATTTTAGAGTATGATTTAGCTTTTAATTCACTTAGGATAGAAAGTAACTGGATCAATACTAAAAAAACAGAATAGTCGAAATAAGCTGATTGTATGATTATACTCTTACTAAGGTGTTTCATTTAGAACTTCATATAAGTCCTACACTTTTTGAATTATCGGTCACTTGATATTTCAGACTCAATGTTTCTCTATCAGACTTGATAAGACCAGGTTTGGCAATGAATAAGTATGGTTAATTTATTTAACTAGTATTAAATAATCATCATTTGCCAAATGTTGTTCTCTCTAAGACTGTATCCTTAATAAATTCTCTAACTTAAAAGTCTTACTAAGAGTCATATATATAAATGCGAATGACTAAGTTTTCGTAATGGCCAATAGTAAATTTACAGCGACTTTGTTAAAAGTCTTGGAATTCTACACTAGAGTAAGCCATATCCACACCTTTCATGAATGCGTTCAAGACAAAACTACGTTTTCACTGTACCACAATTTGTGAGGACCAATAAAAGTCATTGATGTCAAATCCCTATCCCTGGAAGACTGATAACTAAGGTGATCAAATATCATAAAGCTAGAGATTCGGAAAGTTTACTTACTTTAGTTGTGGTAAGAATATCTTCAGCATTCGGAACATTCGATGAATGGTTATGCTCAAATTCATGTATGGAATTAACACGGTTAAGAATTCTCGGAAGCGAGGATCGTCTACCAGTAACTCATGATAAGGTAGAAACATACTTTGACTTTACAGAACTAAATACGTGCCTCACTTTCTCACTTTTTATGTTGTTGTCTGACATAAATTCAATCAAAAAAATTAATTTAATACCTGCGAGCTTTTTAGTGATTCTAGGATATTTCTGAAATTTTATATAATAGTAACTTTCATATTCTAACAACACTGTTTCTAGATCCACATTATCGCACACTTCGTACTTTCGAAAGTCCAGATTGGTTTCTCTAGAGAGAGACGTTGCTGATTCTACATACCTTTAAAAATATTATCAGAAGTATAATTTACCCTTCTTCACTTAAATAATGCATTACTAATATCAACAGGTTTTTCTTCCTTGCGGTAGTTCGTTGTTCTTCCTTAGTTTTAATTAAAATAACAAAAATATCTTACAGACTCTCTAGCCTGATTAGCTGATCTCATCATACAGTAACTAAGTTCTGTCATTATTAGCGCTATGAGGCCATTTTGAACCAGCAGTAAAATAATCTACGACAACTGAGGCTTTGTATTATAGTTAAACAAATATTGTGAAATTTAACTCCTTTGCAACTGTGTGAAGTAACTTAGTGGTTTGTATGTTAGTCCGCTAAAGAAAGTATAGATTAGTGTGATTAGCTAACTGTTTCTGAAAAAACAGAAACTCATAATTTCGATAAATATTTTTTTCATTTTTGATAAAGCACTTTCATGCTACTCCGAAAGTGAATGCTAAAACACTGATTTAGATAAGATGCAATTCACCTAATGGTAATATAAACATAAAATTTGTCAGTATAGTTTATGTAACTCTGCGTATATGCCGTTCTCTTCTCCACTTGGAAGATATCCAAGTCAAAACCACTTAATTGTTTCCTAATCTCACTTTTGACCTTCATAAAACCATAGTAAACCTAAGATCTCACATTTACTGTGAAATCGCTCTAAAACTACTAAACAGCAATTTATTTTTTAGAATAGATGGTTATGTAAGCATTTTAATTTAGCTATATATGTACGACAACATACCGTTTTGGACGGTTGATTAAAGTATATGGTTCCACTAAGAAGCGAACTCTTTGTAAGAAGTCCATGTAAAGTAATATGTCATAGCGTATGATTATCTGCACAGTGATTATGTCACCCGGAAATCCATTGCACGGACTGTGTAACAATATACTTCTGGTGTACAATTGATAGCTCCTTGTCAGTAGCGTTAAAACTGTAAACAAGTTGATGCTTAGTTTCTGTGCACGTATCTAGTTGCGAGGTTTCAGGTGGTAAAAGAAAATTAAGGTTTGCTCTGAACAAAGTCATAGAAAAGTTTTATTAATGGCGATCAACATCTCACCCTAGAATTTTTTGCTCAAATCTTCTTTCGACATGTTTAACTCGTGACCTATATATGTTATTCGTACATGAAAAGATTAATTAAATTACTCGGGTGAGTTAGTATATTTTTCCTAGTTGAAACATAATTGGCCTCTGTTGCACAGAGCATTTTGAGAAGGAGCTCTTCCTATTGTCTAGTTTTTAAGATTATTGAAGAAACGAGTTAGGTAAAGTTCAGTTTACCTGAATGCTTGATGCTTAAATTGCCTTAACTAGACAATATCAGTAATTTATTTTTTGCTGTCAAAATCAAACCATTCTTACTGCCACGCTCAACGAAAATAAGATAGATCATGTTATAATAGAGTTGTCACAATAACTAACTAACTAATAATAATCTATTCCCTGAATAAGGAAGCAAGCCATTTTTGTGGTGCATTATTACATAAAGAGATATTCAGACATGTGGATAATGGAAGAAACAGAAATACCGATATTAATATATATATATAACTCCGTTTAGTATCTTCAATAGGTTACTCTCAGTCCAAAACCCTGATAAAGGAGAGTTGAGCATAGAGTTAGCAACCTTAAGTTGTAAAGTTCAACCTTGCTATAATCACGCTAACCTGAAAAAACCATTTTAACTCCCTCCCTGGGTGTTGAAAGGTCTTTATTCCGAAAAGTTATTACGCCTCATGGTGAAAGCCGAGTTCCTTCGGAAACCACGAGGATACCTCACCAAGATATCCCGAAAAAGGAGGTCTTGGCGACTGCGAGAACTACAGAGGTACCAGGAAAAGTCTTCAACAGAGTGTTATTGAACCTAATAGAAGACCCAGTCAACGCTTAACTTACATATTAACAGGCAGAATTCTATAACGATCGTTCGTTTATCAACCAAATCGCTACTCTGCGGTTCATTGTTGAACAATCAACCAAATGGAATTCACCACTTCACATCTACTTTCTCGATTACGAACAAGCCTTCTACAGCGTGAATAGGAGAATATTATGGAGCTTTCTACGACATTATGGAGTAACTGAGAAGATAATCAATATCATAAGGAATTCTTACAACGGATTACATTGTAAAATCGTGCATGGAGGTCAGCTCAAAGATTCATTCGAAGTGAAGACTGGTGTCAGACAAGTCTACTCCTTCTCACACCCCTCTTTTTGCTGTTGGTTGACTGGATCATGAAGATTGTAACATCTCAAGGCAATCTCGAAATACAGTGGACAACATCAATGCGAGTAAATGACTTGGACTTCGCAGATGACCTAACACTTCTATCCCACACACAGCAGCTAATGCAGATGAAGACGGACAATGAAGCAGCAGCATAAGCGACAGTAGGCCTCAAAATACACAATGGAAAAAACCAGATCCTTCGATACAAAACAACGAACACTAACCCAGTTTCATTTAACGGAGAAATTCTGGAAAATGTAGAATCATTTACACACTTGGGCAGCATTATTGATAAACAATGACGGTCTAATGCAGATATAAAGGCACGAATCGACAAGGCAAGAGCAGCATTTTTCCAACTGAAGGACATTTGAAATTCAAACCAACTGTCAGTCAACTATAAAGTCATAATTTCACCACAAATGTGAAGACAGTTCTGTTGTATGGAGCTGAAACTTGTAGATCTACTAAAAGCATCCTTCACAAGATATAAGTATTTAATAAACAAATGTCTGCGCAATATACTTAGGATCCGTTGACCGGGTACCATCAACTGCAACCTTCACTGGCAGAAAACAAAACAACCTTTCTCCAGGCGAGAAAGAAATTAGGAGAAGACGCTGGATGTTGATAGGACACACACTGAGGAAGCCGCCAAATTGTCTTACAAGACAAGCATTAACATAGGATCCTGAGGACCAAGTGAAAAGAAAGGGACCAAAGAACACTTTGCGTCGGGAATTAGAGTTAGACATGAAAAGAATGAATGGCACTTAGGAAGAGCAGCAAGTGAAAAGTCAGGACAGAGTTGGTTAAAAAAGGCTGGTCGGCGGCTTATTCATCACGTAAGATTGTATATATATATATATATATATATATATATATATATATATATATATATATGGTTAATGAACGTTACGTAATATGAAATTGAAAATCGTTAGGAGCAATAAAATTCTGCATGCAGACTAAGGATTTTCGAAAGGGGATGTAACGGCTGATTAGTCAGATTGCCTAAAAGTAGGGAAATATTTGCAAACAAACATGGCTTCTGCAAAGTATGGTTTGTCCTGGGATGTGTGAGAAAATGGATTCTGGAGAAATTTGGTTAGTTTTCCTTACCACTTCTCAGTGAATGTGGATTTGTTTACGATTCTCTTGTCAGTTATATAATTAGAAATGCTGTAAAACACAAGAGGAGGCAACTAACTCCCCTGCAAACAGAATTGATAGGATAATTAATGGTAAAAGTTATGACTAATTCACTATATTAAACGGATAGTCAGTTAATCGAGTAAGTAAGCTTTTGCAAAAAACAATGTCATCGACCAAGATAAATAACAAAGCTGAATGAAAAAGATTAATGGTGTATCAAATAGGGATATTTGAACCAATGGGATGTGGAAAATATGTGGTTCAGTGTACCAGTTGCCTTCACGTCATTGACTTTAGCCATTAGTATTTTTATCAATAGTATGGGGGCTTGTGTACTCATATTGTAAATAGATTATTCAGAATCCAATCAGTCAATGCATCATAGGTAGCCGACCGGTATTCTCCAATTAACTGTGCCCTGGTGTGCTGACTAACTTAAAGACCTTATATTTTGTTAAAGTTTATCAGTGATATGTATGTAGTGCAGTCGATCCAAGTACACTAATTCTGATAGATATTAAATTTATTATATGTACTTGCATTAACTGTTAATTTAGTATTTATTCTCATTTAACTGTTTGTAAGGCGTTATTGACTCAGTAGTGTTCCGCAGTCGCCACACTGGGATTTCCAGATCAGTTCTTCCCAAATGTTATTCAATTTTTTTTAGATCTGCCTCGAATTTCCGGTACAATGTACTCTTTTATATTCCTCTTTTCTCTTAGTTTTGAGGATTACAAGTTAGTGCTTGTCTTGTGACACAGATTGATGATTACCTCAATGTATGTACTATCCACCAATAGCGTCTATTTCTAATTCATTCATTGGCTGAATTTTGGTTAGTTTGTTCTCTCCCCCAGAAGGTTGTTGTTTATGGTATCTGACCAACAAATCTGAAGTATGTAACGTAGACAGTTGTTTATGAATACTTGTATCTTTTGAATAATGCTTTTCGTAGTTCTTCAAATTTCAGCAACATAGAATTGTCTTGATGTTAGTACTGAAAATTGTCACACTGATGTTGACTGACAGCCGATTTAAGTACTGTATATTTTTTAATTGTGGAAATGCTGCTATTGTTTTGCCTTGTCAATCCATGCGTTTACATCTGCTTCAAATCTTCCTTTATTATTAATGACGCTACCTAATTATGTGAAATTTCCCATATAACTTAATCTTTTCAGAAAAGCACCACGGAATTCAATTAGGATGTAGCAGTCACACGGCAACTAATGGGAGTCAGCATATTTAGCAATATTTATTTGACGCTTCATTTATAACCGAACTTCAAACACACACAAAATATCCTATCTCATAAGTATTCGTAAATTGAAATTATTACCCTAGCAATCATGTAGGCTGGTCAATAGCACCGCCTTTTTTGTATTGTAGACCTTAGCCAGGTGATAATACTAGTGGGTAGTTAGTACGATTCTGAGTGTCATCTATAAAAATTATACTATTGAATATTAATATGGTAAACCAAAAACTACGACGCTTCCCACGCCATTTAATAACAGATTTAGCAACAGGTTGATTAATAATCTATCATGCATAACACAACTCGTGATTTTTTTATGTGATTATAAACAATTAATAGACTTTACCGCTTAATATCATTCTATTAAGGATGCTAATCACTAACAATGTAAGTTTTTATTCTCAGATAACTCTGTTTTATTTGTTTTTAGAGTAGTTATGAAAACGAATGGACTTCGGGTGAAAAAAAACTGCGTGCTACCGACAGAGCATTAGTTTTTAAAATAGATGAGATAAAGGGTGACGCTACTTGATAATCTGTTAATGTTATCAGAGTGCACTTCAGGGATTGTTTTGGACGAGTTATAGTGTTAACTGTGTTTCTTTTAGAGGACAATACTAGGTTATGGCATTCAGTTACGCATAATCATGAAGGCTTTGGGTGAAAGTAGGTTCTCCTATAGACAGATAACATATACTTTTGAAATCTGTTTATTTTCTACTTACGTTCATGTATATCTTCCTTCTCATTCAATACTGTCTCCTGCTTTCTAACTTTCTATAACATATGGGTTTAATCATTAAAGGTCACCAATCGCCAGATCAATTAATGAAAACATATTTCTAGATGCGTACAGAAAGTATGTGTTTCACGCATTTGGAGATATGGGAACATCGTTTCTGAATTTACAATCAGTGGTGTGACATAACTGCATAAGTAACTGTAGTCTGCTGTCTTGTGGTAGAAACAGTAGTTGACTATAGATACCGAGTTGAAAGCTATTGCTGTACTAATCAGTTCTGTTCATACTACTACTAAACAATTCCATCATTATTGTTATTATCACTGCTTTAAATTGTTCGACACAACACTTATCATCTCTATTTACTCGCAACATTTATATATCCATCCATTTGTGTATCTGTTCCTCCACATTTATTCGTCCGATCTTCAAC
Source organism: Schistosoma japonicum (assembly GCA_025215515.1). NCBI lineage: Eukaryota > Metazoa > Platyhelminthes > Trematoda > Strigeidida > Schistosomatidae > Schistosoma > Schistosoma japonicum. The sequence goes on along the minus strand of CM046067.1, from coordinate 15,329,603 downwards.
GAATTAATCAACTCTTCTCTAAACCAACATTGCATTCTTCAGATATTCATCCCTACACGAAAAGTTGAAAATATCCGGTAGCATGATATCTACTAGCTTCGTCTACTCTATTGTCCCATAACAGTCAATCTCAGTTACTCTCAACGCACCAAAGTGACAGTAGATTTAGGAAATTGTTCAACTCACAGGACACTAAGAATAACCTAAAAAATTAGTTCAACACAAGACAGAAACTCATGTATGGCAAATAATTTGCATGAGTTTATTACGGAGATGTTGGGTATTGCATTTGGTCCTAGTCAATCAGGGTCTACGAGTCAATCAGGCAGTAATACCTATCTAACTAGTAATCATCGTATTTATTTCAGTGTATTATGGACAGAATTCTGCTGTTGGAGCTACTGTACCGTTACTTTTAAATTTGTTCGGTGATCAAAATGCCATAGATTACATTAAAAATTATGATCAATTATCACTGTGAATAGTCAAGCATGAAGTGTCTATAAATGATCATATTCACTTTGAAATACAAATAGTGACTTACAAGATACAATTACAAACTAAGTCTTACTTTAGTCAACAAGCAATTTGACATCACAGCTCAGTCTACTAAGTCGGGACTACTTACGAAGTGTAAAACAGTTTCCACAGACTATCATCGAATAACACAAAGTCGGTTGAAATACAAGTCATTCGATGCTTAATGTGTAATCTAGCAGCTAAGTGCTAGCCTCAGGAGCTAATGGTACTAGGTCTAATTGTTAGTTGAATCCTTGGTGTAGAAGTTGGATCATTTTATACAAAGACGAAACATCTGTTTAATGATTCCTAGTTTCCAGTAATTATCTAGCTATGGTCAGTCTGTTATGGAAAGCGACATTCTTGCCATTGTAATTGATTCTAAACCATATCATATGAATGCACAAATCATTGATCAAGTAGATGCGAACTAGGTGTTTTGCATTTATGATTCAAAACAAATGTCGATTTCACGGATAATCCTTACAAACTATACAGTTACAAATAGTTGAATGAGTTGATGAAAATAGACAGCAAGTTTGACATTTTCAAAATATGCAATGTTTGTAAATTGTAGTGCATTACGTAATAAGATAGGGAATATTTAAGTTTGATCAAGTGGAAACAAATATCACCTGTGTTCATAGTTGCCAATGATTGAATACGATACATGAGAAATATGATATTTTCCTTGGCTATTGCTTACAAAAGATAAAAAACAATGAAATGTAGCAGTGACATAAACCATCATATTACTATCAAAGATTTGGATTACTCAAGGTTGGATCTTAATCACTATATGTTAGCTTGTAGGCACTATGAGCATATTTTTTTAATATGGTCATTTCTTAATAAGTTTTGAATGTATGGAACATAGCTGATAGTAGAATTCCGGGATACGTGTCTTACATTCATTAGTAATTGTCACTTTGACATAGGTAGAACCCAGTGAAATGGAAATTATACCCATGTATGGAGTATAGGGTTAGTGTAATACACTAAGCCCTAATGGTCACTGGACGTTAAATACAGTATTCCAACTCTTCAAGATCAATTTCACTGACATCGATAATCGGCATTTGAAACAGTCACGCTATTCAATTCAACATGGCTATGATCTACTTTTTGTAATTCTTCTACTAGATCTGCTTAAATATACCCCCCCCTCGTATGATTGTTTCATATATAGGATGCATTAAAGATACAGGAAAGCCCGGTAGCCACGGTTTGGGTGGGCCAGGCTATGGAGTCATTGGATGATTTGGCTTTAACCCAAGTCCACTTAATTTACGCAGCTAAATCATCCCAATCAAACTGATTACAATTGGACTATTAGTCGACGTCAATTCAACATTTTTAACACATTCATATATTAAATGAACAGAAAACTGATAGAAAATGTTGAATATAATACATTTTGTAAGTATTGAAAATTTTGAGGTTAATATCAATCTCTACAAATCATGATTATAACATTAGCTTCAATTGAATAGACAACATTTATCAACATAGTTCAAGATATCAACCCAATCCATTACATTTTATAGTTTATTCTAAAGATCCAATGTTTATATATATATATATATACATATTTATATGCAAAATAATATTAAGTATTAAAACTTAAATATTCTAGAAAATAAAAATTGAACAATGAAAGTTTCATCTTTAACATAAGTGTACAATATTCTAATTTCCAACTGGTCTGTTTAATATTTAATTAAATAATTCAAACAATTGATATACAATTAAAGGGAATGTAATTAAAATCATTAGATTTTTATTCAAATATACACGATATGATGATAACTAAATATGATAAAAGAAAACATTTGATTATTAAGTTGAATATCATAGAGAGAGGTATAATAGAAAACTAGATTCTCTTCGTTAGATAGTTTAATTATGAAGGTTAAAAAAGGATGGGGATCAAAATAACTACACACACAAAAAAAAAATGACTAAACAAGTATCAATAACAATAACTAATCAAATGCAAAATTCACAGAATAAGCTTTTAGTTAGTTATGAAAAGAATCGTATACATCACATTTATCAAAAGCTTGCACTGATTAAATCATCTGGAATGGTGATAAAACCCCTTCCATTAAACTATTCACCTAAACTACAAATCACTTTCATCTTCTCATAATTTAGATTATGCAATAATAATCAACACAAATTTTGCCTGTTATATTACACTAACTTGTAAATAAGCACAAATCATATTTGAGTTATTTTAACCTTTACAATAAAGTTATAAGAAAATTTTGCTACAATTCAACTGTTGATTTCAAGTTAATGATAGTGATGCAGGTCTAGTCCTCTCTAGTACTAAATGAATCCTATTAATTAAGTCGAAACATGGTTATAAGCCTATGTGACTCAATATCATTTGCATTCTGTTGAATTATTAGGTGGCTATATGTAGTTATGAGCAGACATCAGGTTGATAACTATGTACTGAACAACTTGATGTTTATCAAGCCGATTATAGTGCTGATCGAGTCCCATCGACCTAGTTGTAATGTGGTCACTAATCTAAGTGATTTGACGTTACTGGCATAATGTACAGATGATAAGTTGTTTCCGGATGATCAACTATACGCATACAGCTCACTTCTACAGGAGACTAGTCGCAGTCCCGATAGCTTAAGTGATAACGGTCTCAAATTGTGGACCTGGGTGATTTGAAATCGATCCATCCAGGCAGCTTGTGCATCAGTGTTGATAAATGTTAAATAGCAAGTAAACTAGGGTCATGGTATCCTGCTGAAAGATTGATTAAAGTTTCACAATACTTAATAAGCATTATTCCCATTTGTTAATTAACAAATAGTAGTAATAGAAAGTGAGGTTGTTTAAATGGAATCCATTTTAAATAAAGTTTAATTAGTAATCGGGTGTTGAGGGGATTGTTAAATTTGAATTTGATATCACAAATTGTTGTGAATAAAGCAACTGTTGAAAACCAAGAATTCAGAAATATTAACTGTTGGACGTCGATCACTTTTCCGAGGTCTAATAAATAAACGAAGCCTGAAGGTCCTGGGTTCGATCCCAGGGTGGAAGGGGTAGCGGGCGTTCATCACTACTAAAAAGTTCCATACTTGGACGAAACAGCTGTCCAGTAATTCCTAAATTTCAATGGTCGTTTAACTCAGACCAGCTTGTGATATCAAATTAAAAACTTAGGAATATGCATGTTTGTGCAAATTGAAGTTACGTAGATGTAACTAGATAAGTTGTTTTACACAATTATTATTGAAATATGCACATAAGGAAGCTTGCACCAATAAATGATTAGTCAATCAGATGATATTTACTTTAACTTATAAATATTATCGTTTTTTAATATTTGATAAATGTACTAAATCTAATGTAAGACGTTGAAGGTGATCGGTAGAAAGTCGTAACTGACTAGATGGCACTAGCTAACAAAGTGCACCATGACGGAAATGATATTCACTGTAGTATTTTAATCGACGAATCACCCAGGTTAACAATCTGTGTTGCTACCACTGAGCTATTCGTGATTCCATTGACACCCTTTAGGACTAAGATGTATTCACTGATGTAATCACCGATTATCGAAAAGTAACATATTTGTCTAGCTTTATAGTGTTGAAGAAAGTCAACTAAATGAGTTACAATATATATTCACTAATCTAAGTGACAACATTCCATGCATTAGGTATTGATGTTAAGCGCTTGGAGGCAACCAATAGTACCAGGTCTTCAGTAAACTGATTGAGATGTATAGTCTTACTATTCACTGTATTTCAGATAACGTAAATACAGAACCATTATTAAAGCATACAAACACTCGAATGTGACCGAAAAGCCATAAATAAATTAGCTGTCTTCGAAATTTCGTAGTATTCCCGTCTTTTAAATTGCATTCATTTAATATTTAGGAGAAGGCCTACACCTATTGAACAAATTATTTGTTTGGCCACATAATACATTACATTATCTTATCCCTTGACAGCTATCACATTGATTTTTTTTAGGTTCATCCTAATCCAAATCCATAACCTTATCAACAACCTTCAAAACTTGTAGTAAACTCATAACCTCTAGATTATTTGATTAGTAAAGAACACACTATGCCAGGAGTCGGAAGCGGACATGTAATCAATGAATAGCACTTGAGTAGAACTGGAAACGGAAACCCAGGATAGAGTTAGCTGAAGAATCTTGGTCAGCGGCCTATGGTCCACAAGGTGACAGAGATCGATTGATTGACTGGACCAATAATTTACCTTTTTAACTCCAGTCAATTCAAAATGATGTTATTTATTTTACACTTAATGTTGTTAAACTACACTAGTCATGACTTCGCTCAAAAACTCTTTAAATATCGAAAAGTAGAGATTGTACACAATGTTGAGGGGTACGGAATTATAACAAAAGTTTATCAATGTATACTAACCATAAACGATACTTCTACTACAGTCGTCTTACAATGAAGAAAAAACTATGTTCATGATACTCATTGACTTAAATTAGATCACATATAATTCATCAAGAAATTGAATATATAAACTGATATAGTGTTGGAATAACGTGATAATTAGCAATTATAGTGAATTCCAGTTTATCTTCCTATTAACTTTTCATATAGTTCAATCTTAATTCATTGAATTGTACATATGTAATAAGATCTATATTTTAGTAGTGAGAAAGAAAATGATATAATATTTTCACTAGAATCATAAAACAACTTCATATTACTTTACAGTGGTTTAGTGAATCAGTCATGGACAACGTATAACCTGAGATACATACATATAAGTCCAAGTTTTCATACTATATCAGCACGACAAGATCAAATTCACAAGATTAACGAAACAGCATAATTCGATAGGAAGGAATAAAACAAACGAATCTACTGAAGAATAATAAAACTAAGGATAGAAAAAAATATAAAGTGAATACACTTGTATCACTGTGACTGATTTTGAGGTGCTTCCACCTACTCATCGCGATTGCTACACGAACACAAATTAAGTAGTCTGCATCTACCAACATTGCTTAGACCAACAGTTAAATACTTCATGAACTGGTCTCATGCCACTGTTTGGCCGCATCTACGTTTATTCCATCCTACTCTTAGGCCAAATGTAATCAATCATTAGGACTGAAGACACTTCCAAGATACATAAAATGATTGTGGGTTAAATCTTTTTAATGCCTAAGATCTACCTAACGAGGAATGCAGACATATCCAAAGCAATTTGTTTGCGCTTGAAAAGCAAGAAACTATAAACTAAAGACTACAAAATAAGTGACCATAGACCCATTTTTAAGTTTCCATTACATTTGTTATTCTTGGAAAGTCGATTAAACTATAAGGCTAAACAACTAAAAATAAACATAATAAACCCTCACAGTAAATAAACTCACTTAAAGTAACAATTATGTTAAAATTCACAGTACCGGAAACCTTTTCTGATAAAATCTGTCAACCGGTAAAAGCTCCTAACGCTACTTATTCAACAAAGGCTAACAACAAATTAAAAGAGCGAATTGCAGACTGTAACATTAGTCTGACTGGTACTCATATTTAAAATTATCAGCAAAAGTGCTACCTTGTAATCAATTACATGAAGTCCGCCAACTAAAACATGCTGTAGCTTAGGTTAGTGACTAGTGCTTCATGCTAGCAATGATTAAATGAACCTTTGCGTATTTACCCCTGAGAAAAAGTTTTAAAAGTCGTTAAGACGAACTATTCTTTAACCTTATAAGGTTAAGATAATTACTTACTGTTGCATAATAATTACATAATTCACCTTGACAGCATTCTACACATCTCCAATCCATATACCATTCACGTTGGCACGTTTTTCCGGCGATTTCTTTCTGACGTTCACATTCTTCTGTAGAAATACATGCTTTCCATAAAAAATGAGTACGTTCACCCATAGGTGACCAATATGGAGGGACTAAAAGAAGAAAAATTCTGCAGTAAATATAATGTGTTGATAACGTTTTGGTTACCAATCATCTTGTCATACAAACTGCTGGTCATTCATAGTCCCATCTATTTTAGATGAAAAGAACACGAATGTATATATAGTACTTTGAATCAACTGAAAAGTTAGCTTATCTGTAATTACACACTAAAGTTTATGCGTAATTTTAAACGTATGAAAATAAAAAGGAAGTATCACATCACAAAAGATAATGTTGAGATGCGAAAGCATAATAAGATTATTAAATCGGTTGTAAACAACACAGAACCTAAAGCAATTGTACATTAGTCCAGGCATACATAACTCATCATCGCTTTAAAACTAAGCTAGGGCAACGAAAATCAAAGAAGTCAAATAGTAATTTTAGCGATTCTAAGAAAAATTAAAGGATATATAGTTATAAAGGATGAAATCGTGAGGCAAAAGATGTAAACTGATAATAGGACTCAAGATTTAGAAGAATATAAAAAGAATAACCCATTTGAATAACATCAATCGGTGATAAGTCCTGCTTTCTGAAGAAAACCTGAATATTTTCACACAGATAAAGTTATCAGTCAAGGATTTTGTAAACTGGTGATGTTTCTAGCATCTTTGTCTTATTAAAATGACCAATAAACGTCAATGTAGTCGATTTCGCAACACGTTTGCGATCTTTACGTCAATCCAACAATAATTATGAAAACTGTTGAATGACATAATCTAAATATAACATTATCATATATGTATTTATACACTCATGCTTGAATTTTTAGGAACAAAAGTGTTTAATAAAAACAAGAAGACATTTGTTTCATAAATACGATGTATAAAAATGTTAAATTTGTCGGTATCTAAATCAACTACACTATATTTTCTGAATAACACAAACGAGATGAAAATTACGTATATACTTATAGAGACTATGCAAACGTTCGCCTCATTCTGAAAGTTTTCAGACTTTTAAAATTGAGTGTCAATTCCTTACTTTTCAGATTAGACTTAATCCTACGTGCCGACGTAAACCTACACCTAAGTGCAGTGTTAAGGTAATAAACTACTTAAAGATAGAGACTTAAGACATTCTACGTGGTCATTTAACTTAAAATCCAGTTTATCCTTTGTAAAGTATTTCGCCTTTCGTTACTTATCACCCGATACCGCCTTATGCCTTGCTATTAGATTACTAGGAGAACTTTCCTTTGCTATTTTAGAAAACAACCAATTTCGGACAATATTTTTATCTTCTCCCAGCGGGAACAACATAACGTTCAACAAAGTAAAAATAATAAAGTCGCATGTCGGGGCAACAAACATGAGGTACGATCAACTCACCGGTATATGAAATATTTGTTATGCACGAATGTTCGTCCTCTAGGCATTGCATAGTAGTTTTGATACACTTATCTTTGTTTCCTTCCTGATTCCTACACACGTAGCACTCCATTGAACTTGCTTAAAAAGGTCAAAAACTAATAAGACGTACATTCATTCAATATTCCAACAATACATAGTAAAATAGCAAACGCCAGCATTTCCTCAAAGGATCCCAATACAAAAACGCGGGCATGTGTGAGTAAATATCAAATGCCCTATCTAAACAAATGTAGGTACACCATTGCAGAATCGTATGCACGAACTTTAAGCACATTAGAAAATAAATGCTTTTAATAATTAAAGCTATACTTTTTGTCTAGCACTATATAAGGAAACGCTACTCATCTTGACAAATCTTAGTTCATTAAATGATATTTTCATCTCTTAGGTTTGGTTTTTGAAGAACATTAAACCCAAAGCGTGCAGCAGCCCTGTCATTGTGAATTAACTTTAGATTTTACCCTCATTAAGTAATTAAATGAAGGTGTGTACACATTTTTTCTTGTAGTAGGCTTTAGGTTTACACTAGTCGTCTGACGGTTATTGCGATTATTGTCCTTAGGACTAGCTTTCTTCGCCCCAAGAGTTGTTTCAATCAGTTTGAATAAAAAATACAAAATAACTCAGGACAGAAATCATTTCTTAGAAATCTGTGCGTCATCGTTTATTCATTAGATCTCTGATACTGTACTCGAAAAGTGCAACCCTAGTTGTGTGTAAACCACATAGCTCATGTAAACAGTAGAAAACATACATCTGCCTATCTTAGTGAAGTTTTTTCTGGGATATATTTTCGCTTTAATAGCCTCGATTTCAAGCAGATAAAGTTGAAACGTAATCCTAAGGTCAAAATGTACCTCATGCAGCCAAAATAAAGGTGAACTTGAAGCGACTTTAGTTGACTAGTTAAGAGTTGACTTCATAACTTATGTATACACGAAAATAAGAAAGTTTAAGTATTCATTTACTTCCTTATTCTTTATAGGGATTATGTTTCCTATTATCTTATATTGAATGTTGAGAGACACTGTGTGTTTGAATGACTAGCATCTCGCTCCAACTGTCTCCTGCCCACGATACGAAATAAAGACCTATTACCAAAGATTATTATTTCTTCTGTTATATTAAACGGAACGTACCTAATTGCTAAAAACTCAGTATGTTATAATAACGACAATATACGTTACATCATTACTGACAACCTAACTGACATACGCCAAAAGACATGTCTGGCAGAATTAAAACCATCGCTACCATTAACCACTGAGGAACGAAGAGTAATGCTTAGATAATGCAGAGTATCATCAGTGAAACTTAGAAATTCATTATATAGTCAAAAATTTGATGATTAGGAATTAACTTGATAGAAAACACACGTAATTAGAATGCTCACGGCGTAAGCCACCAGTAGTCATTTATCACGAAACCACAACCTCAGCTTTTACAGCAATACGAATGGAGTTCGATGGCATTAAGCAACCATAACAACAGTTTTTTAAAAGGCATTCCGGATCCCATACTCGTCAATGTTATAGGCTATGTTGAGATGCATACAGTTCTTATTTCGAAGTTTTTATGACGATGAATGTTATGATATATATATATATAATAAATTGTTTTGGGCCTAAAGACTCTTCGAAAATACAAGAGCATGAACGACTAGCAGTTGGCATAATCTTAAGTGGTAAATTGTCATTTATAATGCCTGCGTGGGCACTAATTTTGCCTACTTATTTCAACGATCCCAGGTTACTTGTACTGTCATCATGTACTCACTGCATCGTCATGTCCCTAGTTGTAAGTGAATATGCATAAAATGAGTACGGAGTTTACTTGTGCGATATTGTTTGATTCTCTTTTTCGTATATTGGCGTGTTAGCTACCTCGAAAATGAAGCAGAACAAGTCCTATGCAATGATCTACTCGGTAAGGTCCATGAGGTCATTTCATTTATACTCCTTCTTCATGCAAATCTCAACAAACATACACTTTGTTCATTATAAACAACTATGTGGGAACCTTACATTTTTGATAGTGAAAATTCTGTAAATGTTATTGGTTAGCGTCACCAAAACAGCTGATAAACGGTGATATATGTAAGACTTAGTAATGACATTGGAAAAACTAGCATGAGGCGTAAAGGGGGGACACCTACATAATACACCAAAGAAGCTAGCTGAAAAATACTCTAAGCCGGAACGACCAAACAAGAAGAAGGATGGCAAACCAATCACTGAGACAAGTGGGTAGAGTGCTTCAAAATACTGTTGAATAGACCAGTCTCATGAACATATCAGTCATAGAAATAGCATCTGTGAATCTACCCATAATTATTAAGCTCAAATAATCGAAAAAATCCAACAGCTCAAAGGTAGCCAAGTAACGTAGCCAGATGACATACCAGCTGGGGCACTGAAGTCAGATACGGAAGTGCCAACAGATTGGGAAGAAGGATACCTCATCAAACTACCAAAGAAAGGAGATCATAGCAGGTGTGGAAACAACAACACCAGCACTCTACGTTAAGTACCAAAACAACATTTCAACAGATTATTGTCGAAGCGAATGAAAGTTCCAGTAGGCGCCTGACTTTGAAATGAACAATCCTAATTTCGTAAATATGTATCACGTACAAACCAGATGGCAGCACTTGTGATCACTGCTGAACAATCGATTGATTGAAACTTACCACTTCACATCAACTTTCTCGAATATGAGAAAGTAATTGACACTCTAGACGAAAGAACATTATGAAGACTTCTTGTGGTAAACTTAAGAATTGTAAATTTATGAATTGTTCTTATCAAACTCTCTGCAATTTAAATGATCTATTTATTGTATTGAACTTTGTGTTTGGTATGTTTTTAATAGCGAGGTACGTTCCGTTTTATTTTAACAGAGGAAACAATAATCTTTGGTAATAGGTCTTTATTTGCATGCGAACACCGGAGACAGTTGGAGCGGAATACTAATCATTCAAACACACAATGTCTCTCAACATTCAATATAAGATAATAGGAAATATAATCCCTATAAAGAATAAGGAAGTAAATGAATACTTAAGCTTTCTTATCTACGTGTATACATAAGTTGTGAAATCATCTTTTAGCTAGCTAACTTAAGTCGCTACATTAGCTCCCTCCTTGAATTGACTTCCGTAGGAACGTCAGTTCGATCAACTTAACTAATAAAATTATCGTAGTTCTGCCACTGTAGCTCAATAGATAATTACTAGCACATTCAGCACTTGACATTAGATCAACTGTAAACAGTCTTTTAGTATTTGACGATGTAACGTGGGTTATATTTACTTTTAGTACTGGTTATCGAATATGTAGGGTTTACATTCTACCACAATTGATAATTAGATACTTGGACTTAAGCTCCTATTGGTGACCAGAGATTGGAAAATAAGAGTAAGGAAATGAAACAAGAATATCTGAGGAAGTACCGCGAGCGGGCTACCCAACACCATGTTGGTGAGGTACGATTTTCCCATGCTCTGTCCGGTTATCAGGTGTTTACTCACCTGCCTCTTCAGTCGCCCTCAAGTCAAAATGAAAGTAGAATCTACTTCAAAAAAAATTGTTGAAACTCCATCACACCTAAAGAATTGCTCCACTGTTTGTATAAAAAAAGTTAAAGTACAAAAATAAAATGTACAATTATAATTGATAAGTCTTCGTTTCTACGTAAGTGTTCGGTTTGAAGACTAGCTTGGAACCTGGAAGAAAATAAACATGGTGTAGACATATGTACATGCAAATGCATTAACAAAAAAAAATTTATATCAATTTAATTGAAAAATATATATATAAGTGCTTGAACTTGTCAGGAGTCAGACCAAATAGGCTACCTTGAACATGTGACAACCGCCTTTTATGACTGAGTTCGTAACGGTGGGTACTGATAGTAACCGTTAGGTAAATACTTAGAAAAAAAATGAATTACCGATAATATAAGAGTGCTTAACCTTATTAGGTTAAGGAAATAATCTGCGCTTAACAGACTACTCACTCGATGAGTGGTAGGCATGAAAATCATAGTGAAGCTGTATCTTCTAAAGTCAACTAATAAATGAGTAGCTTCTAATCTTACAAGTGTGTAAGTTTTTATAAATTATTAAAAAAATAAAGAAAATGTACCAACAAAATCTAAAATTTTAGACATGACTTATGTTACTACAGCTGACAAATGCTAAAAATAATGTAGACGTTTAATAACTTACTGTAGTTAGCTTAGTGCTATTTATACCTTGTGACAAAAACAATTAGAACTAAAAACACTCTAATCACTATGGAATATGATATATTTTCTGAAAAACAACACACTTTTTCGTAGTAGTATGTTGTCGTATCAAGTTATTAAAAATGCATATCTCCAGTGAAAAATGGTTTTAGTATTAGTCTAAATAAAAATGCATACATATTAAACAGTGGTGTGTTTAGTAAATCAACTTGTAGAAACAGTGAAACTCGCCTGGGTTGTTTTCGGAATTCGCTATTGTCGAGGTTCATTTGTGTTAATTATGTTATTGTCTACTAATAGTGAGGAACCTAGAAAAATTATTAGTTCTGCAGGCGAAACTTGCTCACCACACTCACCTGAATTAGAGATTCTGTTTTTTAGTGCCTTATCTCTGTTGATAGGTTTTCGGCTTACAGTACTCAACGAATTGTTTAAGAATATATTGCTTAAGTACAATTTATTTTATATATACAAAAAAAAAGGACTACATCGTTCATATATCAAAAAAAAAAACAAAATCCGCGTGAAAATGTGTACAATAATACTTAGGACTATTACTCATTATTATTAGAACTACTTAGACAACGTCGATATAGGGCAAAGCGAAAATTACTGTTTATTTTATCTAAATTTTTTAAATATATATCTACAAACTCGAGATTTCAGACATTACGTGATTACCCTTTAGACTTAACTAAAAACGTGGGTATCCCTGTCTGGACAATCGGTTGTGCCCATCTAACGCTTTTAGCCAATTTTACAGCCTTAACGTTTTCACTTTTTAATTCCATGATTGTTTGGTCGGGCAAACGATCTAACAACACGTATGGGGGTCGATTATCTAGATAAGCCGGTTTTAGCCTATCAATACTTACTGAGTCGATGTTTCCTTGTTTCTGAATTACAAAATATTTCGGTTTTCTTGCAATAACCTTAAATGGACCTTCAAAAGGAGGGCTAAGTGGTGCTTTTACTTTGTCACATCTTATCCAGACGTGTGAACAGTTGCTTAGATCCTTAGGTAAAAATGTCGCTCTTGACTGTTCACGAGTGTTAATTGGCATAAGCTTAGACATTTGGTCCCTTAGTTGGTCTGCATAAGTTCCTAAATCAAGTGTTTTACTGCCAGTGTGAGGGTTAATAAACTCACCTGGTAGTCTAAGAGTGGTCCCAAAGACTAATTCTGTTGCTGAACATTGTGAGTCAGTTTTGACAACTGTTTGTATTCCCGACATAACTAATGGCAGGAATTCTGTCCACGGACTGGGGTTTGAATGAGATATAAGGGCAGCCTTAAGTTGACGATGGAACCGTTCTACCATCCCATTAGCTTGAGGGTGATATGCCGTGCAACGTATTCTGCTGGAGCCTAGAAGTTTAGCTAAGTTGTTGAATAGTTCAGATTCAAATTGCGCTCCTCTGTCCGTTGTTATTGTTACAGGTGTATCAAAAATGGTCACCCAGTTCTGCATGAAGGCTTTAGCCACCGTTTCGGCTGTGATGTCCGTGATTGGAACAGCTATAGGGAACCTTGTGAATCTATCTATACATGTAAATAGATACGTAAAACCATTTGAACGTGGTAAAGGGCCTACTAAGTCGATATGGACGTGTGCAAAACGTGCATCGGGTTGAGGAAAACTTCCAATGAGTGACTTTGTGTGTCGGTCAATTTTAGATTGTTGACACGCAGAACACTCTCTAACCCATTTAAGTACATCTTTCTGAAGATTCGGCCATGTGTATCTGGCATTAATTAGTTTAGTCGAGGATTTCACTCCAGGGTGAGACAACGAATGAAAGTAACTAAATACTAATCGTCGCATACTTTTAGGAACGAAAGGTCGGGGCACCGCCTTCGTTGTGTCACAATAAATCATAACATCTTTCATAGGTGACGGAAACTGTTTTAGTTTGAGACTAGAGCTTTTAGTTGACAGTAGGTTTTGTAGTTCTAGGTCATTTTTCTGACTGTCTCTTAAAGTCTCGAAATTTATTGTTGACTGTTGTATTATATTCATTTCTAATCTTGATAATGCATCTGCCCCCTGGTTGTCTTGACCTTTTACGTGACGTATATCACTAGTGAACTGTGATATGTAATCGAGGTGTCGGACTTCTCGAGGTGAGTATTTATCGGCTTTCGCTTTTAATGCATTGGTTAACGGTTTATGATCCGTATAAACTGTGAATTCTCTGCCTTCGAGCATGTGTCGGAACTGACTCATAATGTTCAGCAGCAGAATTAGTCTTTGGGACCACTCTTAGACTACCAGGTGAGTTCTGGAAACCTCAACATTTTAGAGAAAGCTGAAACTTAAATTACGAATATTATTATCCGAAAAATGCAGGTATTTATGAATAGTTGTTTACGCAAGGTGCTTTGGATCTATTAGTCACATCAGTTTCAAACTAAGGAAGAACTAGTGTTAAAATGTCAAGGTGAATAGGACACGCACTGCGGAAGTCACTAAACTGCGTCACTAGGTTAGCTCTGTGTTGGGGCCTCAACGGTTCATTGGAAAAGAGAAAAACGAAAAAAATACATTACGCTGAAAAAATGGACATGAAAAGAATGAAGAACACTGTAAGATCTAGAGAAAATATCCCAAAATAGACTTGACTGAAAAATTCCGACAGCCTATGCTTCACAAGATGTAGGAGGTATCTATTGATCGATTGATTAAATAATTGTGTGACTAATATACTTACTTAATCAACATTTTTATTCGTCGTAATTTAACGTTCTAACGTAATTATTAAAAATGTTCGTCTGTGTGGATAATATACGCTGATTTGTAATTTAACATCCTGAACAAGCTTGTAAACTGGTTTACATTCTATAATCAGGTTCAGAGCATGTTATCGTTAATTTGTTGACATGTTATCTGTGATATCATCGTCAAAACTACTGTTAAGATAAGACGTGCAACTATCGTGTAAATCCTATTATTGCAAATACTAAGCAATATGACAGCGAAAATAGGTTTTATAGACCTACTGCTTTCTTGGTCACAAAACTGTTTGCTGGAGCAGGTTTTCTGTACTAGGGTGAACATGATGTATTAAAAACTGGAGGACATCTACCCTCGTAAAGTACATGATTCGAACCATTGCTGTTTCTAGTTTACACCAGCACCCACCCTCTATACATTTAGTCCGCAAGTTTTAAATATGTCGACGACGTAAAGCCGTGAACGGCTATTCGAGATGATAGCCACATAAACTCCTACAACAAGAACTAACTCGGATAGGGAAGTAAGTGGGCGACAACTGCTTGGCGCTCAATGCATAGATGTCCCACACTATGTATTGCCACACTCTAGATAGTAGTCAGTGGAACTACAACCTAGGTAAATATTGGATAATTAGTACTTTTAATGAACGAGAACTAAGTTTACTCTTCACTGAAAGACTGGGGACTGTGAAAAACCATCAAGTGGGTGTAACAAGAATGTACGACACGTTACACCGAGTTCTTCGGCAGGTAGGCAGCAAACCTTTTTTTATCAATATATAAGATGTACGTAGGACCACACTTGGAAAACTGCGATATAGTCTAATTACGGCTTGCAAAGTAATTTATATTACTAACGGTGGTTTCCATTGTCGATTTTTCCTCTCCGTGCTCCAGCGGTAGTCTTGGTAGCACCAAAAGAGCCACGGATGAACGAACTTTTCATTTCTTTGGTTCCTCGGAATTATCAGAACTCACTACAATTAGGTTTCTTTCATAATTTACAAACAGTGCTAAAGCATATCACCCTGCGTTTATAGTTTATGTGAGGTCGGTGTTTAACATCTCAATAATCCTTACTTTCAGTTGGTGCACGTATATTTTAATATTAGTAAAGTCATCACATGTAACCAACATTTCCACATCATATATTACAACTTAATGACAGTTTGGATTATCAAAAGGTGGCCGATCATTTGCAGAAGCCAGGAATTTCGATAAACGAACCATTTCATCGAGGGGCTTCCGGTCGTTTTCTTCTCCACGTATTGTCCATATAGAAAAAAATAACGATTGATGTTCCATTGGTGATTGTCATCAGCATAACACCCAAGCCACCTTGTCCATTTTATTTCACCCAACGTATTATGTAATATAGTTCACCATTCGAAATATGACCTTCAAATTCAAATTCGTAGGTAGCTCAAATAAACCACATTTATATAAACTTCCGTCATGCTTTACGTATCCACATTAGCTGTTAATGTATCTTCTTTACATTTAAATTTCAATTATTTACTACCGGACACCAGCAAATAGTATTTCTCGCCCACCACAAATCCGTGTTACTAAGGGGAATGTACCCAACATGCTATTACAAGACCACCTACAAATACCTTTTTTACCCATGCTATTTACGATTTCCACTACGTGAAAAAATTCTTCGTATGTACTTTCTTTGTAACGTCTATTGTTATTAGTGTATTAATCTCAATGTACTTTGTAGAGTGTTCTAAATTTGTCAGTGAATCGGATCAAATTACTGTTGCTTGTTTGACTGAAATGCTTAGTTTCTTCACTATATTTCTGCTATTAGAAACTCAGATTGTTTCTAGATGTTTGTTCCATTCATTCTTAACGGTTCAGTACAACAGAAATATTGTTCGCAAGTCAGCTATAAATTTTATTAAAAATGGATAAAATATCAGGCTCTTCAATTTTCAGTAGTTTCGTGGTTTTAACTCATTTTGTGCAGGTGTTAAAAGCTGTGTTAATAGCAAGCCTGAATAAAGAAATAGGTTCTATATATCTACGTAATATCATCGATGTGAAGAGGCGTCACACTGGAACAAATTCATAAATTTTTCCTTACATGACAGACACTTATGGTATCAATCCTCAAGAAACCAGTGTAGGTGATAGATATGTTGGGATACCAAGAGAGCCGTCGACAGCCTGTCAAGTTTTTAACAGAGTGCATAGTCTTTACCACACCACTGACCATCCAAATTTGAGGGGACCAGCACATAATCAGAACTGGTGGTGAATTAAAAGAAGCTTTGATTAGAGTTAAATAAACGATTGTCAAAGCAATCACTGTGTATACGCACATTAGCATGAGATGGAACTCATAAAGGGCACTTGAGCTGAAACTCAGTCCTGCCCATTTTTTCAATAGTGGGTTTAATCATCAAACAAAACCATAGGCGCCGATTTTCATTTGATTTGTTCTAAGCCCTGACGAGATTTCGTAGATAGGACAACATTCCACATTATGCAATTTAATCACTCGAAGAAAATATTTCACTGACAGACCTCCATGTCAGGGAAAAACAGGTCACATTATTTGGGTTCTTGCCTACAGGGATTTTTCAACAACAAAATACAACACTAAATGCGTCGCAGTATGATCTTTCTATAGCATCACATTTAATCAATCAGATGAGTTCATGGATACCATGGCTACCGACTTTTACATTAGCCGGCCTACAAATACTATCATTTTAATTATTGTAGTTCCAACCCGATCACTATTAATTGATGACTACTCCAAACGCTGTTTCAAGTATAATTTGTCAGTGTGTGCAATGATTCCCCAAGTTAAACCTTAGAAACAGAAGCCTAAAAGGATAGCACAAAGGTTGAAAGAAGAATCACAGTACTATGAAATACAAAATAGTCAGAAGAAGAAACGCTGGCGTTAGTAGCCTGAGATCAACATCTTTTAAATGTAACTTCTATCTATTCGACTGCTCACTCGTATCTATCAACATTAACTTGTAAGTAAACATAAAATTGCGACAAAATTTCAAAAAATCTCAAATAGGTGGAGTGATCTTCAGGTTTGATAAATGGAGGGTATTTATAAAACTGCTATAGTAGGGCGATAGTGTGGTGGTTGTAATAATCCTGGAAGTAAATAGTTATGTAAGGGTTTTATTAATGCGGTAAATAATCCCCAAAATAAATAGTTGCATAGGCTCTCGACATCGATGCCGACCATGTTTGTTTTAGCGGACACTACTAGTTGAAGGCGCGCGGTCACGCATCTTCACCAGATCACGACTCGAACCACCGTGGGTAGCATCTCTCTCTAGTTTGCCGGCCTAGATGTTGCTATCCCATTAAAGCTCTGTTTACGATCAAATATAATTTCGCTTCCATCCTTTATTGCCTTCTGATTTCTCATTCGTAAGAGTGGGGTCCATTCGATAGAAGTGTCTTTGGTTATACGACAAGCGCAACTTGGTCATATATCTGGGGAACGCTTCACAGCCATTATAGACTTAATAAAAATCACTAGATAATCACTCCGCCACAAATCACCTTCAGATCACGAATTGACACGAGATGAAAGCATGTGGTCAGTAGAATACCTAGCCCTTTCACTCGCATCGTTCTCCATTTTGATTGCGTAATTAATATTGTGTTATTTGAAGACGATGAGTAAAAATGGTACTTTGACGGCCCTGAATTAATTTGTCAAAGAATTCATGAGTGAGACTGTGTATTCTATTTACCGTTTATTCCTATGTGCAACTTAATTCGTAGTTAACTTTGTACTAATTAAAAGGCTTGGCCACGAATGTTAGGGTGGGTCGTGCGGATGAAGTTATCAGGCAGTGTGGCTAACACGCAGTTATAGGAAGGCCGAACGGTTGCACCACATTATTCATCATGCAATCAACTAAATTAATAATCAAACCTATTGCAGGAACCGTTAAGCCTATTCCCATGAAGAATCGCGTTATCTAAATAAACAATTAGTCGATCTTAATTTTGTATACGATAAAGTACAACTTCCTCTTCGCCCATTATTCACCTTTACGTTCTCGTCCACCGTTCAGTCGCTAGAACAACGCTGGAAGGTCAGCAAGCAATATTTGGTTAAATTTAGGGTATCTTTCAACTTAAAAGCCATATGATTAACTTAAGTTTCTGTATAAGTCGATCTACTATAAATGAAGTGCTATATTTGTGTGAAAACACGAGGTTTTGGATTGGATTATTTTCAGTAATCCATTCAAACAGAATTTTGTGGCAATGGTTTAAAGGCGATTTTTGCCTTTCATACAAGGTCTAGTTTGTAACTCAACATGATTCTTCTGATTGGGGGTAGGGAGCAATAGTACAAGTGCTGAGGTTAAGTCCCAGCTACTGAAGAAAGCAATTAATATTGTCGACACGATTTCATATTCCAAGGGATTTCACGTGGGTTTTCAACAAAAGGCATGAAACCAGCCTGCAGTATATTTGCTAAATTCACTTAGAAAAAAGATGCGGCTGTTGTGGATATCAAAATAACCCACACCACCATCATTCGATTGGAACAGTAATATTCTTGATTTTTCCTTCAGATGATCCATTAAACCTGCTCTTACTATTTAGTTAGAGATTTATGACGCAAATTTTTCTTATTACTAAAAATCCGCATTTTAATACCGTCACTCTATTTTTCGGAATATTCTGATTGACAATCTAATTTATTTGTTTTTACAGAAAAATATTTTGTTTATCTCTTATTCCATATTTTTATTGATCACTTTATTGTCTAACCGATCGTTCATTAACGTGATAACTCCGTTCTGAGACATACACTGATTCACTTTCAAGGGATGCTAGCCCTCAACACAGCTGACACAGTTGAAAGATATTACACTGTCTAGTGGCTAGAACTCCCACATTACATAATAAATCAGAATCGAAACCCTGCCTTGAAATCAGGAAGTGAGCGAAAACAATCAGTTACTTAAAACTAACTTTTAAAAAGATATTGAAATATTGGAACGTCATGGCAACATCTGATAACATTGACAAGGTTGCGTTTGTTCTTTAAGCGGGACCTTGAAAGTTAAAGGCCATGGTTGTGGAGGTGTATATATCGTCTACCTCAGGGAATACGAACGTAATTTTAGCACTTTTGCTTAATTAAATCATTATAGGTCAAAAGTAGACAGCAATACATAATGAACGTTTTATCAGCGGCTAAAATACCTTTCGAAGTAAAAGATATTTCATCCTCAGAAACTTACAAGCAGTTCATGCAGAAGGTTCTAAAAGACAATGGGAAAACGCCGATAGCTCCTCAGCTATTTTTTGGATCTGAATATCTTGGGGTATATCTAAGGATACTTTTAATACACTTGTTGTGGTTTATAAAAACTATTCTTGGGTTGTCTAGGTTTATTTTGGAAATCTCATAATTTGTTATTAGTTTACTCTAAGCCTAACAAAGTTGTATTTTGCTTGCGTTACCAGTTACACGCCTGATAAATTCTTAAAGTGCCTTAGAGCATTTTAGTAGGAAAACACTCTTCCATGAATCGAGCATCTGTAAAATGAGTTGTAACATTCTGATGACTTGCTTGCATGTCGCTTGAATTAAAGGTGGATAAAATGGCTACCATTTTGCAGTGAAGTGGAAACGGATGTTCTGCTAGTGTGTAAGCGACTATTTGGATGCTAGTTATTTTCGAAATGCCATTTTGTTACAAACATTTTACTCATGACGTCTCAGCGTCTCACATTGAAGACCATTTATTGGCGCGTCTTAGGGGCAAAATAATTCTGGAGCCTGTCATGTATCATTGCAGTGCTGAGAATAATTACTGAGCAACTTTTCTGATATTTTAACTCCTCATTTGGGTTTATGGCAATTAAACATGACCCTGAGCAAGGGAAAACGATAACATCTCTGCCATTGTGATGTGCTCGAACACCAACGTATATTCCTGGGAGAGATATTGATCATCCCTTTGCTTTTTTTGAATTATGGTTTTTTTATCAGCCTTGTCCCTCGCCTTTTGATCATTTATAAACATGTTTCTCCCATTGTATTGTTGCATTTCGTCGTATCTTACAAAAACCGTTTGAGCTCTGTAATACTTTGTGACCTTTATTTGTGAACCTTTACAAATGACAATAAGTTTTCTAAACACTGGGTTTAGTACTTCTAGTGTCCACGGGAAGCATAAGAGATTTATTTTCAATGGAATACTAATTAACTTACTGGTTACTTGAAGGAGACAAACCGTTATAAGTTGCGGAGACTGTCTTTGACTATTCTATTAGATAATTCACATGAGCTGTGCTAAGC
This sequence comes from Schistosoma japonicum, assembly GCA_025215515.1. Lineage (NCBI taxonomy): Eukaryota > Metazoa > Platyhelminthes > Trematoda > Strigeidida > Schistosomatidae > Schistosoma > Schistosoma japonicum. Next base: position 15,308,446 of record CM046067.1, on the reverse strand, counting down.
AACATACTAAGGTTTTCTTGCATATGCTACCTCTTATTCTGTGCCTCATAGTATTTTACGACTATCGTACAGATCATATAAATTGCACTTAACTAAGCAACTGAATGGTACTTTTAGCCGCTTTTGATAAATAAATATCTCAGAGTAAAAGACATTTATTTACTGTTGCTAAGTGAATTGTAGTTTGAATTTTTAGGTCATGGTAGGTGGGGAGTGGTTTAAATCTCACTAAAGAAGCCTTATCTGGTGGATATTACACATACAGCCGATCCATTTACGACAAATATAGCAGTTGCTAGCTATTACGCAGGATTTAAACGACAGCCCTGGAAAGTTTCATAGCTAGTATCGGTATATAGGCTAGAGACTAAATCTTAGTTAAAATTAAGATTTAGTTTTCGAAAAATAGTTTGGGATAACGATTTGCTGTAGAAATAGGACTTAAAGTATGATTAGCACTAAGGACAGCAATACGATTCAGATTTAGGGTTGGAAATAGTCTCTATAGTGTGAATTACAATTAACAGCAAGATTTTGAATTTTGTAATCAGAAATAGGATTTTTGCTGAGAATACAGTTTCAGAATAATATTTAAAGTTGAGTTTCGCTTAAAGATTAGAATTAAAAGTCAGAATTAAGGTTTTAACTTAATCTATATGGAAATAGTAATTAGGAATGGTAGTATTAGCATTCAGAACTAGATTAGTGTATTGGTTTTTGTATTGCTAAAGAAATAAAACTCATTGTATCACGCCTCCTCTGGAGAAACCTTTAGTAAAATTAAATTCACTCTGCAAACCATATATAGGTTTGGAACTATTGTGTTGTTTATCTATCCGTGGATAAATCTTGACTCCTTACTAATGATTTCCTTGTGGTCTGCATGTTATAGTAAGTCATCACTCGATATTCTTTAACAAGTGATTGGAATTTTTAAGACAATAATCCATTCTGGTTTTGCCGTATTCTGACTGGTGAATATAAATCAAAAGATCTTAAGATAATTTATAGAATCGCTCAAGTTGTTCCATATATGCCATGTCTACGGCTTCGTCCTAACCAGTATATACTGCAATGCATATATATATTAGCCCTGTTGCTTAGAGGTTATTAAGATAAGCACTTTTTTTGCTTAGAATGGCGCTTTGGCTTTGTTTTAAAAAAAAAAATAATTCTTTGAAAATATTTTTAGTCCTATGAGAAAGACTTTTCCATTTCTGCTGGTTCCAGTAACTAGTTCAGGTTGAATTATGTAGTTCATAACACTCAGTCAGTCAGTCAGTTACAACGTAGAACTTGGTACATGCTTACATCAGTTCAAGTTGCCATGCCTCTATTAGCAGATAGAGATTAAACTGTCGGACCAAATCCCAGAGTAGAGAAAGTAGTAACAGAGTAAGTACTAATGGAAAGGTATAGAGACCAAAGATGAGGTTTGAAACAAAAAAAGTGATTCAGTAAAAACAAAATTGTGAAAAGCTCAAAAACTAGAATTTGGAGGAAGACAAAGAATGGATGCACCTGCGCCATTGCGAATGATTTTGAGCCATATCACCTAAAGTCTCTAACCATTTGTTACGATCATCGCGTGGGTTCCAACCAGGTAGTCTGCATCTATTAACATGGCTCAACCTAATTGTTAATGACTTGATGGATTGGTGCCATGTTTTCGTTTGACCACTCCTAGCTTTCCTCCAGCCTACTCCCACAACAGACAACCTTGCTCGTCGAGGTAGATGGTGGTCAGGCATACGTAACACATCTCCTAACCATCTCAGCTGGTGAAGATTCACTACTTCATCAATAGGCTTACCGTATTTACCTAGTATTCCATTCCTAACTCACTCATTGCTTACTCGGTGGTCCCAGCAAACACGAGCAATGTTTCGGAGACATCTATGATCGAATACTAGAAGCCTACGAATATCCTCTATCCTTAAAGGCCATGTTTCAAATCCATAGAGTAAAATGAATCTATCTTCTGCGCAGTAAACGCGTCCTTTCGTCAGTAAACGAATGTCTCGCCTACGCCACAAGTGACGCAAATTGGCAAAAGCCAATCGGGCCTTGTGTATACGAGCCGAGATTTCATCAGACACCAGATCGTCAGGAGTTCATAACACTGACCAGTAATAATTATAATATGGTAATTCATATTAAGCTACCATGATACATCTAGAATACTAAATGATACTCAGCACTAATATGATATCTGAAGGAAAAAATTTTTATAAGTAACGCATCTCCTATTAGAAACTTGAGAAGTTTTCTCTGACTGTGATTTTATCTTGCTTTTCCTTAAAAAAAATTTCTGAGTATTAGCATTCCACCATTACTGCCACATAGTCTCACAGGGCACACTTACGATGATAGAATAGTAATACTAAACCACAAGATCAACTGCAGGTCATTAATTGACTCTGTTATCATGATCTTACCCTGGCTGTTTCAAACCGGTCTTGTCCAGCGGAACAAAATGTATTAGTATAGGATCTGTGTGGACTTTATTGAATTAGTAGTTTGGATTACAGACTGTTATTAGATAGATAACTAATAAAGATTAGGGAATACTAGCGCCTGTTTTATCCTAGTGTAGGACTTCCTGGTGACGTGCGTCCACTACTTCTTTCAAGATTACTACTTCAGGTTCGGTTGTGATTGCTGAATAATTAGGCTAATTTGATGTTATATTTTCAACTTCAGTCGGTCCCGTGTGTTGCGCGATCATCCTTTAGCGCCACCAATGGGTAACTGCCTCGCACTCGAAACGGCTGAACTTCAATAATCACATCTCCTAATTAAGACTCCATGCATTACTTTTAGAACTAGTGCTAGGGAGCTGGAAATTACTATCAGTGTGTATGGGGGGAATTTTCGAAAACTTTAAGGTTTGAAATTTATATCTCCGATAACTTAAGATAGAAAACTTTTATGTGAATCACAGAAAGAAAAAAGTTTCTTTGATACTGAGTGATATATAGTATGTTAATCTATAGTACTTCTCAGGTTTCTTTGATAGAATAGAGATGCAGTAATTGTACTCTTGAGTCAAAGTAAATGGATACACTGTTAACAGTCACGCTTGTGATGACTTGCTAACTTTCGTCTCATAAATAGGATAAATAGGATTACCGATTTCTATGTTATAAGACCGACAACCACCAGCTAATTAGTAGCTTGACTGAAATTTCGCCTTTAAATCAGTCAGTTACAACGTAGAACTTGGTACATGCGTACATCAGTTGAAGTTGTCATGCTCCAACTAGCAGATAGAGATTAAATTGTCGGACCAAATCCCAGAGTAGGGGAGATAGTAACAGAGTAAATACTAGTGGAAAGGTATAGAGGTCGGAGATAAGATTTGAGAAAATGTGATTCAGTAAAGAGAAGATTATGATAAGCTCAAAAAACTTAGAATTTTGAGGAAGATAAAAAGTGGATGCACCTGCGCTATTGCCAACGATTTTGAGTCATATCACCTTTGCCTTTAGATAATTGAATCTATAATTATTAGTTATGATATAAAACAGTTCGAGAAACTTTCCAGTTTCTTATTTATACAGCTTTACTGGATAAACTTACTTTCGGTGAATATGATTAAGATATCTGTCAGTTAGTAGTTGTAGTAGTTAAGATTTCTTAAATGTCGTCTACAAATTTCATTTTTTTGGTGTTGAATTGTATTTCGAATCTACAAACTACTAGTTGAAAAGTAAATGCTTTAATCATTAGTTTATTACTTCACAGTCTTACACATTCTCCTTTATTCAACTCAGTTAGGTTGTCTTTTGTTTGTATACATATACAATATAATTACATAAATCTCTTCACTTAGTCATAAAAAAATAACATTTATCACAGATACATTTCCTTTATCTTAGTTGACATAATTCATGCCCTGGCGCAGTGACTGGTAGTGAGTAAGATAAGAAAACAAATGAGCTGATCGACCATTGAAAACGACTAGAGATTAGGATCCACTAAATAGCTATATCATCCTACTATAATACTTATTGTCTGTTCTCAACCACAACCCAATCAACAATGGGATCCAAGACCTTCAGGTTTCGCGACAGGGGCTTGATCTGTACGCAGACCATCGGGATGTCATCTATTAGTTTACGTTTTTGACTTTAGTAGATTACTGACATAACTGGATCTCGTAGATTCACATTTTTCAGAATCTTATAATCGTTGTCTGTCTAAGTTTGAGATGTAAAGTGTTAACTTTAATATTGTTAACATCTTTGAATAATGAAATAAATGAACCTCTCAATTATGGTACCGGTAGCTATAACATGGAAAATACTCGTAATAAATAAAATGTTAAAGGTACAGATTAATAGCTAAGTTAAAGACCTAAAGAAATTATTATCAATAAGGTACTATTTTAATAATCTGGAGGTTAGAACCATTGTTTAACTAGATATGCTTGTTTTAATTAATAGATTACTGAACTATATATACATATATGTAACATTTTCACCATTGTGTTAATTCTTTCTTTATATTCTATTGGTTAGGATTATGAAGAATTTATTCAAGCTAATGAAAATGAGATGTTATTTGAATTTCTTAAAGTCAATGATACATCACGTGCATCAAGTGTTGAAACTGAATCATAATGTACATACATTTTATACATAATCTATGCTTAAATTGATTTCTACTTTATACAAATAAAAGTGTAATAATCCTTCTTTTATTGTCTTAAAGTCTTTACTTCACGTTATATATATATATATATATATATATATATATATATATATATATATATATCGCATTCAATATATGTTCATTCATTTCTTATTATTATCATCATTGAAGCAACTACTACTGATTTAGTAGTAAGCTTATTATACTGCTGAGGTGTGACAACTTGAACCAATGGACATATGCGTCAGGTTCTATGTTGTACATACATATTTAATGCTTTACTCTTTAATTCTCTCTCTTATCTATCTATCTATCGCTTCCTTTCATTTGATAACTTACAATTTAATCGTACAATATTATGTGTTTTGTAGTTTTCTTTATTGTAAATGTTTTTCTTTAGTATTTTCTATATGTTTCATTTATTGTTATTATTTGTACTTTATGCTTTAGTTTATTTTCATTTTACTTTATTGTTCTCTTATTGAATATCAATGTATTATTTACTTGTATATCCAATTGACTACTTATTATTATTATTATGGAATATAAATAACACATTCCAGTTGAATTTAATTTTCTGTCAGTTATTTCATTATGTTGGTTAATTTAATAATAAACTTATATACGTGTATATTTGTATGTTTAAGGACAATAATGATCATAGTATCACTGTCACCTATGAACAATAACAAGAATCCATGTTGTTGGTAAGTTACTTTAAATTATGAATAAACTAATTTGTATCAGTAAGTAAAGTAATCTAATAATAATAATAATAATAATAATAATAATAATAATAGTTTATTCTCAGGTAGCATTTTGTACATGAGAGCATACCAGTTTACAGGCATGATCAGAATGATATAGATTGTTTTTAACAGGGAATATATAGAGAGTCATTTTTATGAAAATCATGCTATATGAAGACATTAATTAATATTTATAAAGTCAACTATAACAAGGTCCAGAGTTTGCAGCACTAAGGAATTAGAGATGTGTTATGTATTGTAGAACACTTCCAGCATGCGTTCGCGCGTTTTTCTACTGTAGTGCTGTAATCGCAGAAAATGGCTGTGGGTAAGCAGAATGGATCATAGAGACTATCCAGAAACGGGAAAAGACTGAGTATTTGATATTAGGTTAAAAGAGCCAATTTATGTGGGTTGGTCTAGAACGGTGAGTTATAAATGCGTTAATTTCGTTCTTAACCATCGTTTGGAGTAAGTTGCATAAAGAAGACCAATTCCATAGGAGAGCAGATCACAAACTCGCGTCGACAGTGATATAGAGGAATGTATGAAATAGAAAAAATATAAACGAATTTTTAATTAGTGAAAGCAAAATAATCAGTATTAAACCAGAATTGTTTTTTCATGGCTTTTTTTAGTCACTATGTAGTGTTTGTAGTTTTAGAGCCTTAATAAGCCATTGCTGGTTGAATCAACGTTAAGTGGTAAGTCGTCAACGAATTTGTATAAGTCTATAGATTCTAGGTATGTGGTGATCAGTCGTTTAAACCTTAGGATAGAGTCAGTAGTGCGAATATTTTGTGGTAGCTTATTCCAGAGTTTGCTGTAGAGTACGATAAAGAACTTACAGCGTTGTTGTGCTTGGTATTTATTGATAAGTAATGTTGCCTCGTAGTTTCGAAGATCGTATCTAGGCGTTTGGTTCCATTGGGGAGAGAAGGCTGAGAATGATATTCCGGTGATAATTTTATAGAAAAATATTAAGTTATGTCGTAGTCGGCGATGACTCAAGGGTTCTAAGGAGAGTGTTTTACATCTAGCCGTGTAGTTCATGTTGCTATTAGTTCCTAGAATGCGACGTGTAAAACTTCTTTGCACGCTTTCTATACGTGTTCTGTCTATGCTATTCATGCTCGAGAAGATAAATGAGCAGTACTCGAGTGTAGGTCTTACACATATCTTAAACAAAGTAAGTTTAGCCTCTTGTGAAGAAGTTTCTAAGAAGGAAGCCTGTTAATTTTCTAGTTTTCGAGACTATAGAGGAGGCGTACTCTGTGAACTTCAAGTTACCTGAGTATTTGATGCCCAAGTCGCTTGTTGATTGGAGTATTTGGACTTTAGACCCATTTGGATAAAACGTGAACTGGGGGTTATGGTTGCCTGTGTGCATGATTCCACATTTACTATGGTTAATATACTTAGTTAATATATTTTTTTTTATGATCAAGTTTTTGGATTAAGTGTAGAATTACGATATTGTTTCTATTCATTCATCAGTTAGTTATGAATAACTAATCAATCAATGACTGTTACTCCTTGTAGTGGATAGGCCACCGATTAGCATTCTCTAATCAACTGTTTACAAGGCTTTTTTTTCCAGTTCTTTCCAAGTGCTATTCATTCTTTCTATATCTGCCTCTAATTCTCTGCGTAATGTAATGTTTGGTATTTTTTTTTGCTTTGAGGATTGCAAATCAGTGTTTGCCTTGTGATACAGTTTGATGATTTCCTCAATGTGTGTCCTGTCCACCTCCAGCATCTCTTCTTTTCTCGGCTGAATTTTGGTTGGTTTGTTCTCTGCTACAGATGATAGCTACTGAAGATATCTGACCAACAAATTTGAAGTATCTTACGCAGACAGTTGTTTATGAATATTTGTATCTTGTGAAGGATGCTTTTAGTAGTTCCTCAAGTTTCAGCTTCATACAATAGAACTGTCTTCAAATTTGTACTGAAAATTGTGACTTTAATGTTGATTAACAGCTGATTTGAGTTCCAGATGTTTCTCAATTGTGGAATGCTGCCTTGCCTTGCCAATCTTTGCTCATGAATAACTTAGCATCCATATATATATATATATATATATATATATATATATATATATATATATATATATATATATATATGGATTCGTCGATTGAAGGTACCACCTTATATAAGTTTCACAAAGTTGAAAAGGATGAATTCGAAAGTGATAGTAAAAAGGTGTGAATTAATTCAGTTGTTTAGTTTTTGATTATCAACAAATTAAGAAGTATTAAGCAACTAGTCAATTTGGTATAAATTCTTATGAATAAATGGACAACGTATTAGTAAATTAAAATACAAATCATGCATACATCGTAAATGAAAGTTATCTTGAGTTGTTATTCTAATGAATATCAAGGGTATAGCAAATCGCTATTCTGATAAGTGGTAAATAACGAATGTTTGTTACTGATTACCTTCGGCACTAACCAGGATCGATATATGCACATATCATTAGTTAGTTGAGAAAAAAAAATTGATTTAAGGTTGTTTTTGTGGAGGTCGGTATTTAAGTTGTTGTTTGTATTCGTCACAGACTTGTTGGGCGTTAGCCAGTTATTACCAATGACAATCGATAATCGTCACGTTACATCACAACTTGATGGATGTAAGAATTCTACTACTTGAAGTCAATTGACCTATTGGTACAGATAGTCAAGGGTTCTCCATGAAATCTGATGGTTATGGGTTGGATTAGCTGGTGGAATCGACGGCAGTGTTCCATACTAGAACGAGGCAGCTATCTAGTGCTTCGCAGTTTTCAATGGTAACTTACCAACATCAATCTGTGACATACAAATAACTAAACTTAAAGCCTCTATTTAAAACTACTTCCATTGCAAATACATTTTGTCTTACGAAAAAGTTTTTACGCCTATAGGTAACCAATAAGGCTTTGTTCAATTAATATAGAAATAGTGAAAATCAATCGCAGGTCACCATGTGCGTTCCTACGTTGGTACACATGTTTATTGATCCAATTTGCTGCACTTCAGCAGTGCAGCAAGGTTAACACGTAATTAGTAGAAGTAGCAGATAATCCAGGGATAATTATAAAAAGAGTGGAGATATAGAATATGGTTCAGGGAGAAAGGGTCAGTTCGTGAAAAGAAATTTATGAAATAAATTTAAACTCAGTTTAAAGGTGGATAAGAAGTGCATTTGCCCAACTGTGATCGATTGTGGACCATATCATTCAGAATCTCCAACCATTGGTTATGGCATTCACATAAACCCTAAATAAGCAGTTCAGACTTATTAACATTGCTCAAATCAGCCATCAGTGACTTTATGTAACGGTATCATGTTTTAGTTTGGCCGCCTCTAGCTCAGGCAGACAAAACTACCATTAGTCCAGTTTCCTTTTCAGGTAAATCAAGAAGTGTCATATCATGATATGGACAAGTGAGAAGTGAAAACTGATCACCTAGCTTTTAGAACACTACCTTTTTTAGTGCAGATGTTTATGCATTGATGATTTCCCATTAACGAATACTTACTATAATTAGATTGATACATAAATTAATATCCTTTATTGAACATCGTTCCGTATTACTAGACTGTCTAGTTCATCATTCAAGTGTTTCTTCCTTCACTAACATGGAATTAAGCGTCTTAACGAACTGGACTATAGGTTGATAACACCTTGACAGTTGTACATATTTTAGTCACCTACTAAAGTTCATATCGATAGACTAGAGAGTGAAACTCATCAATTAGTACTCAGTACTAAACTTTTAGAACTCAACATTAATAGAAAACATAATGAAAATCTCATAATAAAATCTATTGTACAACACTACCTAGATGTTAATCTGATTTCTTTATTGACTAATCCATGCTAATAGTAACTATGTTCTATGGTCATTCATTTTAATGTTACCATGTGACTTATTATTTTAGTTGTTGTTTTTTTCACACTTCTGTAACAAAACTATAAACAATCTCATTGATTAATTACAATGATAAACTAATTAGAAAATAAGTAACTATGTTGAATCTACATTAGTTTATATATTCAAAAAGTAATAATATGATCGTTCGCCAATCTGAAGCCCTTGGGGCAGAATCTAAGGTGCTCACTGCTGAGAAGCTCTACACTAGAAGAAAACAGCTATTCTGTGCTCCCTAGTTTTCATTGGCACCCTACCAATATCAATCTGTCACATATTCAATAAAATAAAAATACTAATATGCATTGGTAAACAATGCAAAACAGGTAAATACCTCATTATTTTCAGATAATACTAATGATATTGATGTTAGTTACCTTGAGTTGAATATTATCGGTTCTCTTAGCATTTTACTAAGTGATATCATTCTATTGATGCATTAAACTATGTAAATTTTTTACGGAGTACCAAAGTATTGGACATTCTAGATTTTTGTATTGTATAGTTTACAGTTTACATAGCTAAGGTCATTGTCTGAGTTTTCTGTGCTTATTATTTATGTTATAGTTGAATTTGTTATCATGAATTGATCTCGGTTAGACAAGTCAAGAATTAGTACTAAACAGCTGTTTAGAAAGCTAAAGTCGGGTGCGTCTATAATGTTACCGAGAAAATAAGCCCAAGATACTTAAGCTTCACGAAGAACATTTAACGATTAGACCACTGGGTCATTGGACAATCAGTAGTTGATACTTCTAAATTCAGTTATGTTTCGATATATTTGTACGGGTCTATCTACAGCCAACAATCGGTAACAGAGTTGCATTCAACATGATTGAACTCTATTGATTTCGTCTTTTCACTAGAACTCCTGGAATTACCTTCTGAAGTTATTCATTAGTAAGCTGGTGTTAATTATAATTGGTTATGAGATTCAATAATCTCCATAAAATTCAATTGCAAATATGCTGTATCCAATAGCTCTGGTTGTTCATTTCATTCATATAGTGCTTGATTGCTGTTTTGCAATTCTATGTGTTTTACATTTGATATTTTAGGTCTTACTTCCTTAAGTATATTCATCACAGGTAGTTGTTAATAAATTCAGAACTGTTATGACGAGAGAAAGATGGGGGGTGTGGGTGAGTGACCGAATGCCAGATTACTAGTGTCTAGTTGGTAATTGTGCGCCTGCCCTATGCCTACTTAGTCCCAAGCCGAAACAAGAAGAATACGAACCAATAGATCAGCCAAATAGAATCGAATCTATATTTCAAGCATTCTTTTATATATACATAAAGTCAGACCACACAGCAAACCAATTAGAAAATTAACATGAATACAGAATGAGGGGAATAGTGGTAGTGAATGAGAACAACTTGTACACAACTAATTGACTGTAGTCCATAACAAGAGACAATATAATAATAGTAATTATGCTAAATGGGAGGATAGGGCAAGCGGAGCGTAACAATAATAGAAACAAAATGTTTACATTACAGACAGTTCGAATAAATGAAATAGTGTTCTCAAACACAATTCTGAAAGTTTGCTACACTTCTTTGTGGTCCGACCTAACAGAACCTGGAAGTGAAGTTTTATTTTATGAAAAGACTGGATTTAGTGTTTACAGTCTACACGCTGTACACTGGACATGTTGCAGATAAGCTTCAACCACATAAAGAGTTTCATTCGAAATGCATAAGTCACACCTAAGTAAACTAATTCAATGAGAAAGTGATGTTTAACAGATTACGTAGATAGAATAAATTTTAGTAGTGCAACAATAATGACAGCACAATCAATCACTAACTGTTACCCCATGTGTAGCACTAGCCGCCAACAAGCATTCTCCAATCAACTCTGTCCTGAGCTTCTCTTTCCAGCTTTTCCAAAGTACTCTTCATTCTGTTCATGTCTGTCTCTAATTTACTACGCAATGTGTTATTGGGTCTTCGTCTTTTCACTTCGCCTTAAAGATTCCATGTTAGTACTTATTTTGTGATACAGTTTGGTGATTTCCTCAATGTGTGTTCTATCCACTTCCAGGGTTTTTTTAATTTCTTTATCGACTGTATTTTGGTTGATTTGTTCTCTACCATACCAGGTTGTAGTTGATGGTACCCGGTCAACGGATCCTAAGTATGTTACGCAGACAGCTGTTTATGAATACTTGTATCTTGTGAAGGATGCTTTTAGTAGATCTACAAGTTTCAGCTCCATACAACAGAACTGTCTTCATATTTGTGGTGAAATTATGACTTTATTGTTGACTGATAGTTGGTTTGAGTTCCGGATGTCCTTCAGTTGTAAAAATGCTGCTTTTGCCTTGTCGATTTGTGTCTTTACATCTGCATTAGACCGTCCTTGTTTATCGATGATGCTGTCCAAGTGTGTAAAGGATTCTACATTTTCCAGAATTTCTCCGTTAAGTGAAACTGGGTTAGTGTTCGTTGTTTTGTATCGAAGGATCTTGTTTTTTCCGTTGTGTATGTTGAGGCCTACTGCCCGCTGATGCTGCTGCTACATTGTCCGTCTTCAACTGCATTTGCTGCTGTGTGTGGGATGAAAGTGTTAGGTCATCTGCGAAGTCCAAGTCATTTACTCGCATCGATGTTGTGCACTGTATTTCGAGAGTGCCTTGAGATGTTACAATCTTCGTGATCCAGTCAACCACCAGCAGGAAGAGGAAGGGCGACAGTAAGCAGCCTTGTCTAACACCGGTCTTCACTTCGAATGAACCTTTGAGCTGACCTCCATGCACGATTTTACAATGTAGTCCGTTGTAAGAATTCCTTATGATATTGATTATCTTTTCAGGTACCCCATAATGTCGTAGAAAGCTCCATAATATTCTCTTATCCACGCTGTCGAAAGCTTGTTCGTAATCGAGAAAGTTAATGTGAAGTGGTAAATTCCATTCGATTGATAGGTCTATAGTGAACCGTAGAGTAGCGATTTAGTCGATACATGAACGATCGTCGTAGAATTCTGCCTGTTAATATGTAAGTTGAGCGTCGGCTGGGTCTTCTGTTAGGTTCAATAACACTCTGTTGAAGACTTTTTCTGGTACCTCTGTAGTTCTCGCAGTCGCTGAGACCTTCTTTTTGTAGGTATCTTGATGAGGTAACCTTCTTTCCAGTCTGCTGGGATTTGTTCTTCTTGCCTATATTTTTTGAAGAAATTGTTGAGTATGGTTGCAGTCGTCTCTATATCTGATGTCAGTGCCTCAGCTGGAATGTTGTCTGGCTCTGCCAACTTGCTACTCATGGTTTGTCTGGTGGCCATTTTGACATCATCGACTGTTGGTGAGTCGGTGTTTATGAGGGGATCCGTGGCTGCTGCTTCGATGACTGGTAGGTTCAATGTGGCTGGTCTATTCAAGAGTTCATCGAAGTGTTATACCCACCTGTTTTGTTGTTCATTCATTTCAGTGATTAATTTGCCAGCCTTGTTCTTGATTGGCCGTTCTGGCCTACTGAATTTCCTAGCTAGCTTCTACGTTGTGTCGTATAGGTACCTCATGTTTCTTTCTCTTGCAGCTTTTTACGCCATCATCAGTAAGTCCGCAACATATTTCCGTTTATCCAACCTGATGCTCCTCTTCACTTGCTTGTTGACTTCTGTGTATTCGGCCTGTGCGCTGGCTTTCTCTGTTCTTGCTTGGCTGTTATTAATTGCTACTTATTTGCTCCTCCTTTCTTGGATGTTGTCCAGAGTACCGACAAATATCCATTCTTTATGATGTAGTTTCTTGAGACCCGGAACCTCCTGATATGTTGATGTTATTGTTTCTTAAATCTCTTTACAATTGTCGTCTACATTAGTTCCACCTTCTTCCAATAGATCATGAAATGCTTGGAACTTATTGTTGAGAGTTATGTTGAATTCGTTGCGTTTGTTAGTATCCCGGAGAAGAGCTGTGTCAAACTTTTGTAATGTTGTTGCTCCCATAATTATTTTGTCGAAAGCACATATGCTTGCAAACTTCTCACCGTTTTCGTTCCTTTATCCCAGTCCATGTCGTCCAATGATGTCTTTATATCCGGTGTTGTCCATTGCAACCTTGGCGTTGAAGTCCTCCATCAGAATAGTCAGGTCTTTGGCTGTGCATTTATCGATGGTTTACTGCAGCTTTGCATAGAACTGGTCTTTGACGTCTTCGTGGCTGTCGTTGATGGGTGAGTAGCACTGGGTAACATTAATTGTAATCCCCTCCTTCTTTGTCTTGAATGACGCATTGATGATCCTAGGTCCATGAGGTTTCCATGCTGTAAGTGGTATTCGTGCTTTTTCGGACAACATTAGTGCTACTTCTTGAATGTGTGAAGCGTTTTCTTCGTGACCGGAGTATAAAAGCACTTCTGAGAATGATCGTTGCTGTCCAGCTTGTGGTCAACGGGTTTTGCTTATTCCAAGTATTTTCAAGTTGAATCTTTTCATTATTTCGGCAATTTGCATGCTTTTCCCTGTCTTCCACATAGTGTGGGCATTCTATTTACCTATAATAATGGTCGCTCTGGTTGTTAGAAGGAGTATCGGTCTCGTGGTTTCCGAAGGAACTCGGCTTTCACCATGAGGTGTCGTGACAGACCTACCAACTGTCAGGGCGAAGTTAAAGTGGTTATACAGGTTTTTACTGGTTAGCGTTTTTTTAGCAAGGATTGGGTTGCTAACAGCATGCCTAACTCTCCTCCTTTATCCGGGCTTGGGACCAACAGCAACCCTAGAGGGGCTCCAGGTAGAGTCAATGAGAGCACAGTTATGCGATAAAAATGAATGTGATATTAACTGGTTTTCATGTGATATACGATGTTATGCGTACAGAATGAATATATTCAAGGTGACTATGTATTAGACTTCTACGTAAATTTGCCGTAAAATATAATACAATAAGATCAAACGAACTATGCGTTAGTGAACTACTCGTAATTTGATGTTCTAGAAAGGTTAAAATCATTTGTCACTTCCTGTTGATGTCAATGTCAACTGAAATTGATCAATCTCTTTTGTCATTTGTACATCTTGAGTGAATTACCTCAATACACCAGAAATTCGTAGGTATTATTAAAGTTGAATTATTAGCGACGAATTCAACTCGTAGTGTATCTTTTGTGCTATTTGGAACCTTCTAATCGAATGTTTCTCATGACAGATTGATCAATTTTAGTCCATGATAACATGCATAAGTGAGGCTGTATGAACTCAGCAGCTTAGTTGTGAAAATAGTGACATTCAATATGAATGGATGGAATTCGAGTGTCAGTGTGAAAAATCAACATGGGGGCTTGAAATGCATCCAGCTAATAATGAATCACAAATAGGATGAAATAAGCTTCTTGTAAAATTCATGATTTTTGCAGTCTGTTTTATTTCATTCATCTCGTTTTCATTAGTAACCACCATTCGATTGTAAGATATGAAGAATATTAATACACAACAGGAAGCGCTGCTGTCATAAATATATACTTACTAATAATTCTCTTCATTGTCTATGATATGATCAAGTTTCGTCAAGAAGAATGATTCCATCAACTTGATGATTGACTGTCAGTCGGCGAATGCTATCGGTAGTTAATTAATTGCTTCATGTTAATGTTTAGGTAGAGTTTACAAGTAGTATTGTTTCATATACCAACAAAGCGTTAAATGGCGTTCATAATGTGTATCACTATACTTATACTCAGTGCTTTAAATACCTAATACTCATTACGAGTTCTTTAGCACATATCAATGATATGTGATGCAGCTGTTGTTGGTCATTGTTAATGAATATTAAATCAAAAGTAATTACCAGCATTAAAAATGTTATGCACGTTTATTTGCTTATGATCGGTCTGCAAGTGGTAGACTTTTTCCATGTCTAGAGACAAGGAATCAACCATAGATGACCATAAATATTAACAATGCATCTATATATTGGTTTAGCAGACCGCTAGATTCCAATGTTTTTTCAATCCCAGGACATAAATGTCTTAAGTCCAAGTCAGTTTGGACTGATACTGGCTAAGATTAGTATCCATGGTACATGTTTTGTTCTACTTTTGGAATCGTTATCTACAAGTAACCGTGTCCCAGTATTTATGTCCTTATCTGAATTTGAATCTACTATCTTCTACTTCAAACTTCCATAGCTTCATCTCCTGAACTAGTAAATCAAAACAGCCATTCACTATTTGGCATTTGAAATGTAAAACCACTTTATGTAAGGTTTGATGTGATGATCAACACTATGATGTAAGTGTATCTAACTAACGAATGCCATAAGCATCTAAATCCAGTCGTACATATAATTAATGGAATGAATTACTAACTTACACTTATGGGATATTGCTGTTTTACATCTTCGTTAGCGGTTTCACATATACAACCTAATAAGGTACTTAAAATATGAAATGATCATTAAAATAAAAATAAAATACTCTAGGATGTTAGAAATTGACTGAAATCCTGATCACATTGTAAAAACATCCACGATTTTGAATGTTGATTGAATGAATCTGTAGTAGGTGACTATTCATGTACAGTGTTATTTACTGAATGATTAGATTCAAGTGAAATGAGACGTTATATTGGACGAAATGTACTCCTTGCCTTACTTGTGCATATCATTAACACAAACTCTCAGTGGTAAGGCATGCTAGGTTAACACGTATGCTAATACACCCAGCTAATAACGAACATTAATTTGCATAGAAATACCAAGAGATTTTAAAATGTTGAAGTATTTCGACCAACAATCATGTTGCTATTTTTATACCATTAGACGGCATAGTTATCAAATACGGTTTACCTTTAATGTTTCATGCAGTAAGTTTAACTTTCAACTTTACCTAATTTGGTATATCTCATACTTAAGGACTTAGAATACCAAGCACTACCTTCTGAATCTGAACACATCAAGTCTCCGATGTGTCACATCAGAAGACAAGAAAGGAGAATGAATGTTTAGTTTAGTAGTATGCTCTAAATATCTTTTTGACGATTCATTACCAGTGAATGGAATTATCTAATCAACAACTTTATGACAACTTTCAATTGATCAAATTTTTAAAGAAAGTAGTTATGACAAGAGAAAAGATTGAATTTACAAACTAGTTAATTGTGAATACATTCATCGATCTGTATGATATACAACTTACTTTTTTGATCTTCTTATTCTATTATCATTGATATCATTACTGAATAATATAGATATGAGTAGTAAAAATAGTTACATTGTTCTCAAGTTTTCTGTCTAGACAATTTAACTAAACTATGCATAAAGTAATAGAATATAAACTACTGTATTATTTAACAGTATTTTAATTTACTGTTAGGTTTATGTATTGTGACTGTAGCTCTTATAGTGATATTGTAATAGAGTTTTGCGTATTGTCATAGATCAATGTAGTTAAATAGGCTGGAAAATATATTTCAATGGGTTCTATCATACTAAACTGGTTGGTTGAAATGTTATATAACTATGAGGTGTTAATTTGATGTCACGAAATGGTCTGTATTAGACAACCATTGATCATTTGAAAGCACTGGGCGACTGCTTTGTTGTAGTACTGGGTTCTACATCAATATGGATCCACTACCCCATCAACGGTGAAACCCAGGACAGTTTAGGTTCCTGGAGAACAATTTACTATCAGACCACTGAATTAGAATTAGCAACTGTGTGAAGCCGACTCAATAGTTTAGTAGTAAATCGCTTATGACAAAACCGGATGGTCTTGGGTTCGAGTCCTGTTGGAGTAGTGGATGCACTGTGCTTATTAGTCCCATACTAGGATGAAACAACCACCCAGTGCTTCTTGGTAATCAATGGTGGTTTAATTTAGTCTAATTTATTGTACAAAATCATTAATCTTCACAAAACTTAATTGTGATGCACCTGTATGGATTGAATAATAAATTTGTTTACATGTTTACAGGGGACATTTTCTCACGTTTTAACTGTATTGTTAATGACATTTGATAATTGAAAGTTGAATAAGTTTGTTTGCATGAATGACGAATAGTTTTATTTTATGATTTCAAAATACTTGACTTATTTAAATGAGATAGTTTTACAGTGATAAGTTTTATGTGTAGTTGTTTGTATCAATCACAGATTGTTGTTGATTTGATATCATTGAAAACCAGGAAGTACTAAACAGCTATTTCGTTTTAGTAATGAATACTTCAGAAGTTCATACACTCTATTATGTCAGGAAGTTGAATCCAAGACCTTCAGGTTTCATGAAGAATGCTTAGCCATCTCTACCACTCTGTCAGTTAAGGTTCAATTGTAGAATTCTCAACTCAATGAATTCGTAATATAGCTCGACGACCATTCATTCTCATTGGTAATAATGATGTCACTCACTAAAATATTTTTGCTAAGAAGAGAAAAAATTAGTTACTTTACATGTAATTATCCTCAAGTTTGCTATTTTCTATTTAATTGTAAAGTAAGCGATAACCGGTACTGCTCTTCATTTCCTCCACTTGGACCATGTTAATTGTGATTGGTTGTAATATCATTTTAGTATGCTAATCACTCTATTTTCCCCAAGGTCGCTTTCGTAACTATATATACAGAGTTGGGTTATAATAGAATCGAATCTTCCTAGTGTTGTGTTCGTGTCTTCTTGATTTTGTCTTGGGGTGAGTAATCAGTTATCGAGTTGTTGGTCACGGTTGCAAGTATCAGTTGGCGCAGACAAGTTTTCGATTAGAGTTGCCGTCAGTTCGTGTATAGCAGTAGGCGTTATATTGCGACATAACAATATGAAAATCAGTATTCACGACTTCTTACTTGAATTTCAGTAACATACTGAAATTAGACAGTAGTAAGCTGATAAATGTAATTGAATTAAGATAATTTTATGAAGAAAGGTATTAACTTTCTATACAAGCAGTGTTATTAATGTTCATTGCTTCTTGATTTTCATCGGTATCTAATCATTATCAACCTGCTATGAATATAACCAATTCTACTAATTTATCTAAGTTGGATTGTTACTGGCAAGTGAAACCCAGGACGCACGTCTTGTCCTATTTAGGACTCGTCGGCTGAATGTACCTACATCTCAATGTTGATATTTACAGTAGGATCGGAACTCGATCCGTGCCGAACACCACAACGTTCACCACTAGACTACTCAGTCTAGATCAGCTTCAGTCCATAACAAATCAACAGGAAGATATAACTTCATCCTAATTCTACTTATTTGTTAATCTATGTAAGTCACTTAAATTCATTGATTTTCACAAGTTCTATGTTAATTACACTATTTCTTATTGATTATTACAAGACATAAAGTTTGATTTAATGAAATAAAGTTTATTCATTTTACTAATTTATGATAGTAGGTTACTGGAAATGAAATTTTTACCAATGACCTTATGATTTGTAGGTCGATTTAACCTACTACACATCATTCTATCACTTTATTATTTCTATAAGAAAGTCAACTTCACTTATGGTTATTTATGTGACACCTTTTGGTGGATACTACTCATAAAGCCATCCACAAGTAGTAGGTAACAGAATGTCGCGTAAAATTGGAAATAATCAGAAAACAATGTATGTGGCGTGTTGCTGGGCGGCAAGAATCAAAGCACGTTTAAATCATATAGGAGAATCGAGGACAACCATAACTAGTAGGGCGACAATGGGGGAAGGTTGAGATTAGGTCGGTCTACCAAGCCCATCAGTCCAGCAGACAGAGAGTTAACGTTCCAACAATCCACAAAGAATGTCATAAAATATTATATACATTACATTTAATCATCAATTTGCACATCATTTGTGTTCTCTGATCCGTGTCGATTGTAGGCTTTTTTTCCTTGGTTGTCCTCAATTATTCCATGTATTCTAGTCATGCTTTGCATCTTGCCACGCAGCGAATTGCCTTATAGGCTGTTTCCTGATTCTTTGTAATTTCGTGCGACGTTATGCTACCTACTACTTATGGACGGCTTTATGAGTAGCACTAATTACAACCAAACAATGAAGTTTTTTGAAGGATCTTGAAAGTATTTATGTTTATTAAAGAATTTCAGTGTGTATCATGTAGTTTCATTGATCTTGACTATTATCATTTCGTTCTTTAAGCTGTTACTGACCTTCTATGTTGTGTGAGGTATTTATTTAAGTTGTCTAATTGCTAGGTAGTGATTAACTGTTCACCTTAAACAATCAAAACTTAGCATTCATAATGATTAGATCATTGAGATTAATTTCTATATTTCATTATTGATCATCATTGAGAGATAGATAAATGCGCTGTTCATCACTTCTCAGTAATCAAACATTTAAGATGGACATTATACAGGAATTCATATTGTTAAACAATGAACCAAAACTGTTTGAGTTCTATTATGACTAGCAAATGAAATCCAAGAGGCGTGTTTCGTTCAATTCAGGATTCGTTAGCTGTATATACCTGAATCAAAATGTTTACAATTTATATGTGTTATTAGATAAATAGATTAAACCCCAACGAAAACATCTATTAGAATTAGTTAAGTAAGCAAACAATGTGCACATTATTCTGTTTCAGTAAAATCATGATGAAAAGGTTTCTTATCGACTCCTTGTTGAAACTTGTAGAAGACAGAGTGATCATTTTCCAGATATTTGCAGTTCATTTGATGTTGATTACTAACCTTAAACGTATTTAGTGAATGTGGTTTGATATTTCTCTTAGACATAGATTCTAAGAATCTCATCAACAACATAATGTGATATGACGTAACAGGAAGTCGAAATCACAATATACAGAATCTATTCCTAGGAATATTGAGACTTCCTACTGCTATACTGTTGTCGTTGAACATTTAGTAACTATGCTATTTGTATTGCATAAACTGTAAACTTTTCTTAGTCTCATTAACTGTTGTCATATCTGTTTTCCTTCCTGAGTAATTCTACTATGTAATCTTACTATGATTGTATTATCTCGATTTCTGTACACCATTCTCCTAACCCAATCTTTAATGCATTTCGTATTTTCTATTACTGTTTACTCCAGTATATGATATACAAAAGCCGACTCAGTCGTAGCTCTCATTAGTTGGTTCTTATTCTCTCTATCCATACCATTGAATTAGACTATGGTCACTCAGACATAGTGCCAACAAATCACCGTTTTCGAACTCTGTCATGCCATAGTCATAGTACAAGTTCTATTGGCTAGCTTCCTTCAGGCAATCACTAGCAAAGCTCATTACAGGATGGAACAACTATGCATGCATTTAAGAACCAGTTACTTGCAATTATTAAATTAACATGTTCTTCAGGTTAGTGGAGTTATAAAGATAAATACAGTCATAGTCTGAAGATAATCAATATTTTATTATAACAATAAAGCAACAAAACTAATGAAAAGTAACAATAATAACAGCATGTTCAATTGATGTGATCTTGAGGAGTTGTTTTATTTCTTCTACATAGATTTGACATAATTGAGTAACATTGATAATCAAGAAGTACCGAATGATCGTTGAGCAATATTGCAGTGACGTATTATCCGAGTAGCTTAGTGGTAATGTTTGTTTCAATATGATGAGGAGTAACTGGAGACTAGAGACAATCGATGTCGATGAGTGTCAGTTGAAATCATTGAGTATAAAAGACCAAAAAGTCAATATCCTAGGCCGAGATATGACCACGTTAGATTGCTGGATAAGAGTACATTTAAAGAAGCTATTGACATAAAAAGATTTAAAATGTATTTGGACCTTTATGTTGATTCGTCATTGTTAGGTCGGACCACAAAGAAGTGTAACAAACTTTCAGAACTGTGTTTGAGAACACTATTTCATTTATTCGAACTGTGTGTAATGTAAACATTTTGTTTCTATTATTGTTACACTCCGCTTGCCCTATCCTCCCGTTTAGCATAATTACTGTTATTAAACTGTTTCTTATAATGGACTACAATTAATTAGTTTTGTACAAGTTGTCCCTATTCACTACCACTATTTCCCTCGTTCTGTATTGTCTTATTAACATGTATTATCTGAGCTGAATTGCAACTGACAAGTGGAACTCAGGACGCGTGTTCCGTCCGATTTGCGACTCGTCGGCTGCATAAAAGTTCATCCTAAAACATTCAGGCTCGTTGCACAACTGTGACGGGCTGGATTCACTAGTATTGTGGTCAACGCTGTAGCATTTGATACGCAACGAACTGAGTTCGAATTCCACTGTGGATCTCAACATTGTGATGTGTGTACATTCAGCTGATTCGCCTGAAATAGGACGAAACTCGCATACTGAGTTTCACTTTTCAGTCAAAATCCAGCTCAAATGATACTTGTGAATAATCGCTATATCAAGGCAATCTCTCAAAGAATGCATTTATAGCGGCAGAGACTGATCAGCTTCAGGCCATAACAAGTCACCGAAAGATACAAGTTCATCCTAAATTTATTAACATGGTTGAAATAAACTACTTAAAATAATGTTTAAGTAGTTAAACATTTTATGATAAAAACATTCAAGTAACTGAAAATCCGGTCAAGATCATTCTGAGAAAAAAAATATCCACTTTTCGACGATATCGTTTCGTTAGGGTATCTGTCTATCCAAAAACAGTAAGCGATTACGTAGTAAATTACTTAGAATTTATAAGTATCGAAGGAATTACTGGCGTATTCCGCAATTTCCTAAATGACGAATTGAACTAAAGTATAACTGACATAAAAATTGGAGAAATGAACAACAAGCATCAACTTGACCGATATGAAAATGAGGCACTTACTAGAGAAAATAGTAATAATTATAAACAGATAGGACATGTTCATCAAATTGATTTTAAAGTATGAAAAATTAAAGAGAAAAAAAGGAGGTGAAAACGGAGTCAACGTAATAGTAATGAAGTATATGAAGAAAAACTTGGGCCAGGAAAAATTCAAGGACCAAGATTACTGTTTCTAAACTTACAAATTGAGTTTTGACTACCGAATTTCCAAGGTTTCGGCAGTCCATATGGTCTTCATTCCTGCCCCCTTTGTGATCAACCGTTTAACAATATAAATGATGCTGAATGATGAGTCGAGAGGATCAATATAACTCGAGTTACTATTGTGTTCTTGTACTGAGCTTGAAAATAGTTTGGATCCTTCCTGGAGAAGCCATGCCAGATAATGTTCTGTGATGTGTTTGGAAAAGTTGCGCCTTGTGTAGCCAATATAATAAGCTCCACAAGAGTAAGTAAAGGTTATTTTGAAAATTATCATTGGCGAACTGATTATATACCAATGAATTGTATATCATCATATTTTGTGTCACGTCGAATTGTCTTTTAGTTGATAAGTGTTGCGAAGATTGTTGAATATCAATTTGATATCACTAATTGTCCTGGATTAAACAACCATTGAAAACCAAGAATTGATACTTGATAAATGTTTTGCCTTAGTGCAGGATTCGTCAACTTTCATGACACCCAATTTAAATCAGCTTAGTAATGACTTACTTCAGGAGGTAATTCCAAGAATTTGAATGATAAGATATGATCTGTAGAATTCACTCATGTCAAGTACAAGTCAGTTACCAACCGATTGTAGTATAATTATCCGTGAAAATATATTGCAAAATGATTAAAGTTAGAAGCACCAACTTGTGGATGCCAGATGATTCAGTGGTCTAAATTTTTAACATTCATTGTGAAACGTGAGTGTAGTAAGCTGTATATCCTAATGACATCATGGATAATTACCTCTGAGATGCTTTACACTAGAAAGAAGCGTTTATATAGTAGTGTTTCTTAATTTTAAATAACCAGCTCAATTAATCAATCAGTGCTTGTTACTCCGCTTGGAGCATAGACCGCAGTCCACCATTTTTCAACCAATTCTATCCTAAGCTTCCCTTTCCAACTCTTCCCAAGTCCACTTCATTCTCTTCATGTCTGTCTTTAATTTCAAACTCATTGTGTTCTTTGATCTTCCTCTTCATTTTCACCTTGAAGATTCTATGTTGGCACTTGTCTTGTGATACAGTTTGGTGATTTCCTCAATCTATATCCTATCGTCTTCCAGAATCTTTTTCTAATTTCTTTCTTGGTTGCATTATGGTTGATTTGTTTGTTTTCTGCCACAGAAGATTGTTGTTGATGGTATTTAGACAAAGAATTCAAAATATCATACACAGACTTTTGTTTATAATTACTTGTATCCTTTGGATGAAGCTTTTCGTAGTTCTTCAAGTTTCAGCTCCATGCAACAAAATTATCTTCACTTTAGTATTGAAAATTGTGACTTTAATTTTAGCTGACAGTTAGTTTGAGTTCCAGATGTTTTTCAGTTGTAAAAATGCTGCCCTTGCCTTGTCAGTCTGTGCCTTTATATCTGCATTAGACCGTCCTTGTTTATCGATGATGTAAATGTTTGAACAACTTCTAGAATTTCTCCGTCAAGTATAATTGAGTTAGTGTTTATTGTTTCATATCGAAGGATCTTACTTTTTCCGTTGTGTATGTTGAGGCCTACTGCTTGCTGAAGACGACAAAGCTACACTGTCCATCTTCATCTGTATTTGTTACTGTGTGTGAGATAGAAGAGCTAGGTCAAGTCCAAGTTATCTAGTTGCATCGATGTTATCCACTGTGTTTTCGAGATTACCTTGTGGTGTTACAGCCTTCATGATCCAGTCAACCGCCAACAGAAAAAGGAAGGATGACGGCAAACAGCCGAAAAAAATAACCTCGCTAAAAAAACGCTTCCTAGAAAAAGCTTTTTAAATAACTAGCTAGTTCAAGTTAATTGATGAAATCAACTTTTGATTACGTAATGATTATTTTTATGACAACTGTGTACATAGTAACTAGTTATTTCTAATTTCATGCCTACTAAACAATTCAATGATATAAACACTTTACATTGAATCAAATAATAAATCAAATTAAGATAGAACCCTTAGATACCGCCTGATTTTTCTTTTTTCCTCTTAATTTTTTTTTAAAGTTTCTTCTTTTTAAAGTGTGTTTCTTTTGTTTTACTTTGTTGACATTTTATCTCAATAGAATATTTTTATTACTTACTGTCTGTATTATGAATGTAATTGATTATTTTTGTTGCTATGAAAGTGTATAAATTGCACTGTTGCCTATCTTCACATTATAGAAACTACATTTGCATGAATATCAGTATTTGTATAGTTACTGTTTATTGATTGAAATCAATTAGTTACTTATATGCATTACAATATAATTGAATCTGAATATACAGTTTATACTTTGGCAGTCAACAATAGTAGTCATCTTAGTGAGTACAACAGAATGAATGTGTATTGAAAATATTCCTATCTCCTACTTAGATTATCATAATAATCAACATTACAGTGAATTAGAAATGTCAATGTTCACAAACTATCTTAATTCAATTACAATAATCAGGTAGCTAGTGACTAACTACAGGAATGTTCTTGAAGCTCTTGTGAAAAGTATTGACTAGTGAAGTTCAAACAATTCGGGAGTAAAACCCTTATCACCAATGACAATTATAAATAGTTTCCCTTTTAAGTAGTTGTCAGCTATAATTTAAATTGATTTTTCAATGCTGATATCACGAATTGATCTGAAGCAGACAACCATTGATCACCTGGAATCACTGGACAGCTGTTTTGTCCCAGTATGGAACTCCTTAGCAGTGCGCATCCACGATCCTGTTGGGAATCAAACCCAGGACCCTCTGGCTCCGCGACGAGCTCTTTACCATTGGACCACCTAGCCGGCTCCTAATGGTTGATATTTCTAACTCAGTCAATTCGTGTTACGTTTGCGCGACCTCATCCATTGTCATCGGTGAGTTACTGTCCAACATCCGACACGATTGGTTTTGTTGTTCCTATTCATTATAGATTAATCTCGGTTAGGAACTATTGAAAACTAAAGAGTACTTGATAGCTGTCTAATATATGGCTATTTAGTAATGCTTACTGTCTATTTTCAAGGAGAATCCGCTATAATGATCAACTCACCAGGGAATAACTTTAAGATGTAACTGAATTTTTAGTATGACGCTGTGACTAGTAGAGTTTAAGCATTTCGAGAGTTACCAGTGACAGTAGATAATCGTTACTCTGTATCACAAACTAATCGAAGTCTAAGTTTTATGATTAGCCATAAACTGGTTAAGTGGTATTGTTAAACTTCAGTGTCGTAGGTCGTGTTTCCTGTTGCAATCGAAAGTGTAGATCTGTAATGAATTTCTATATTGGATAAAAACAACTGTCTAGCTATACTCCCTAGTTTTCAATGATAACCAACCGACATTAATTTGCGACGGATAAAAGTGATAGAATTTGGTTAATTTGGTTTACTTTTACATAACTGTAATGTTCATTATTATTCATTTCTATAGTTACATGTTTTAATCTCTTTCATTTTATGATCTTTGTGAATTGTTATGGTGTAATGCTAATGGCTATTTAATATTGCTGTGTATATCTATCATAGAATGATCTCTATTAGATATCATCTAATAAAGTAATACTAGTGCTAAGGTTTTGCGAGTTTATGGTGACACCTAGATAACCGCTAACGAACGTAAGACCAGAAACACAGTAACAGGAAGCTAAGCTATTCTGCAGCGCCCCAGCCCAGCTAACTAGAGTAAGAAGTCAAAAGACAGCAAGAAGCGTTTAATTCCACAGACAGCCTGTCAGACGACATCAACACACACAATTCATGCGTATATATACGAAAACAGAGAGCGTCCTTGGAATGTTACAAATCGCGTACTAAAATAAACAATGAACCAATAAGATTTAGCGTCTTACCAAGTGGGAAACAAGAACTGAAGGTGAGAAGGGGACTTTTCGGCGCGAAAACAGGAAATTTAAATTTACACAATAAAATCACAAAAATCACAGGTTTGCCAAGTGAGTTTTTGGGATCTAAAATCCCCAACAACTAGATAACTATTTCTTCTGAATCAAGGACGCTTCATTAGTGTACTTTTTTGATTCTAACTATGGAACTGAATTTAAGATGATATCTGATAACTTCTATAAGATTTGTATTCTATTGTATGTTGTACGTAGAGGATTTTATCATAGAAAATCAACTGACCCAATTGACTAGATTGATGTGCTTTCATCTAATACTCCTGGTGGAAGTCAAAGTTGAACATTACTGAATAGTCTCATAATAGAACTAGACAGTTGTTTAACGAACTCTGTATTTTTTTACATGTATCTATCGGAAATTGATGTTTAACGAATACAAACAACAATGCTAATTTGCATCTTTGAATGTTGATCACTTTGTCTACTTCATCCTACCGTTATTCAATAGTAATTACTTCGATTGAAACTAATGATTTTCATGAGAGCAAGAACAAATATTTGTGCAGAATAAGATGAATTCATTTTATTTCGTTGGTTTCTCATCAGCCACTGCATACAACCTAGAATAATACTCTTTTACAAGATTAATATTTGAAACAAAGTTTAACGTGATCATGAGAACGGATGGAGTTTGTTGAAATCGAGATTACATGTGAACATGGCTTAAAATGTTGGAGAAAATGCTGTGAATATATATACGATCCAAGAGAAGTTACCAGAAGGCAAAATGGAGATCAGAGGTCCAATGATTACACAATATGAGGTGGTCGGAAATATTTGAGAATAAAGTGAATAAAACTCAGTTATTAAACTTTAAATGACCTAATTAAATACGAAAATTGAACTTAATCATCTAAAAGACGATGATGTAACCGAGAGAAGGAATCGTTAAATCTGATCAAAAGAGAAAACGTATTAAGAGAAACTTAGCGAGAGAATAGTAACGCTGAAAACAATAACGCAATAGTTAAGTTACCATGGTAAAGAAAGACTTATAACCGTTTCTTTTTGAACACATAAGTTTGGTTTCAATCGTTTAATGCCAATCGCTTCGGCATATTTTAGAAGATTCGAAGTTTTTTGTCTATAGAACACTTTAAATGATTGATTTATATCAATTTGGTGTCCTGTGTCAATTAGATCCTTAGCGATTGCTCTATTAAATGTCATTGTTCCTGTGAAATTGAAATTACTGAGTTTTGTGACGGTACTATTACGTAACAAGTAATCGCATGATTGATATAGATTGTTAGGTTGAAACTACTAAACGTTACTAGCAAACTTGAATGACCACAAATAACCATTTCAATTAATAAGAATACAGTTGTAAGGGGAGAGGTAAGATGTTAGAAAGAGGATACGACATTGATATGCGATTGAAGGTTTGAAATAGGTTCATTCATTTTAAAGTCAAAATACGATCAATATAAGAACTTATCAACGACTGCAAACCATATTTTTACTGGAATCATTAAAAAGTCTTAGAAACTCTGTTAAACAACATCGGGGATCATCAATGTTGTACGTGTAAACCTTTGAATTGTTTTCGATGGATAACACTATGATGAATAGATGTGAGCCTGCGTAAACGCCGGTAATTTAACCAATCATCTGCATGAATAACTGTTCCTGACAAGAAGAACAGTTCAGTAGTCTACGTCAACGTCCTTGTCGTCCTATTAGAAACATCACTTAAATATGCCTTTCTTAATGTTCTTTTGTAAATGTCGAAAAAGCTATTAAATGAAAGTAGTTAGTACCTACCCATTCAGCTTTAATACGTTTCCCTGCACCGTATTCTAATTTTCTTATGATTAACTCATCTTTTCCGATGACTTTCCCAACATCTTTCAGTGGTAAATTTCTTAGTAACTTTATTTTTACACCACTGAAATACTAATTTCAATGAACCTCAGAAAATTCTCTAGCTTCCATCACATCAAATACCAAGATAACTGATAACTTCATATTCCAAATAATCACTTACATGGATGTTTGTCTTAGTGTTAATACGGAAAGATAAAGGTCAGTGCTTGTCCTGATTGATTTCTTTTTTTCCCAACAAGAAATATTCTTTGAAACAAATCACTCCTTATAATCGACAGATTATCCTACAGTCATATCATTTTCACAAAAAAAAAGACAAGGAAACACTATTCAACGTAGTCCAAGTCTCTATAGATTATAAACAGTCATGTTCTTATTCAGTCAATCAGAGGATCGAATCCAAATATCGATGATAATATTTTCATTAATACTTTCATTCTCATTGGTCCTATTAAATTCTGCAGTAAAGTTTTCTTCTGTCGATCAATTTTCTGAATAATTAAATGACATTTCAATTGAAAGGTGTAATTTGTCGTTTCTATCACGTCCAAATAGTCACCATAGGAACGATAAAAAAAGTCAACATTAAAGTATGAAATCAATGAAGTAACATTCTACTTCAGACGATATTTACATGATACATTCATTGCTTTTATTCGTTTAAGACATAACTTTATGTTGATACAAATAGAAAGTATTCACAACCGGAAATCAAATTTCAGTGAATATCAAATTGGAAGTTTCAAAGATGATCCCTTCAGAGAAAATATCTACGTATGAATGAATTTATAACATAACAGTTTCTATCCAAGAAGTTATAGAAAATGAATATAAAAGCTTCCTTTTGATGAGGTACTTAAACTTTATTCTTATCAAATACCAGGTGAAGAATTCAATGACATTAAAACATTTCTATAAGAAAATGGTTAATCAAATGGATTGATCAATTGGTATTTGTAACCACATTTTAAAGGTATCATGTTGGGTATATAGATGAAGAGGTAGCTTGTTTCATACAAACCCCCTCCTTCTTTGGCATTGAACTTCATAGAAGATGAAAATATGTGATGAATTATTCGTAGAAGTAGTATTACATTGAATTTGATTTATGCAATTGAAAATCTAACTAGCTTAAATGTAATGAACTATACTCTACAACAAACATAAATCAACATATTCTATTTTCTTAATACTGCCAATTACATATGTCCGTGTACATGTATATGCCATAGTATATCCACCAAAATAACAGAATAGGGAGTACAGATTCGTAGTTACGAAGATGTTTCAAAAAAGTTTGGATTAAACGGAACCATAGGTTAATACTTAGACGTCTAATTCCCGACTACGGTAATATTAACATACCTCAACCAATTATATGTAGTATTTAATAGTAAATAACTAATTTGAATCCAATATTGAAAAATAGCGTGAATCATAAAAATACTGAGACCTAGGGCATCTATTTCATTCTAGTGCCGGGCTTCTCTGCTGTGTACCTCTATGACCCCACCATGGAATTCTGCTTAGAAGCTTCAATTTTTGTTGAAAATGCTTAGCCGTTTGACCTGATTGACATTGTCAATGGAAACTATCGATGAATCTCATATTTGAGAATGGATTAGTTACTTTCGAAATCCATTGCAACTATATGAAATATTCATATCTTGTTTAGTTATGCAATTCATCTTTTCATTTCATTAAATTAACGTTAGTTGCATACTTTAACATTATGTTTGTCTAGCTTTTAATGGCCTTAAATATACGTTTACAAACTGCTGGGATGGCTCCCAGAAAACTCAACGAATCCTCCAGATCCCTTGAAGGAGCCGAAGACATTCCATTCAATCACTGATCGATAGAACCTTTCAGAATCTCGACGTGGCACGTTCTGATTGGGTAACAGTTCAGACTTCTTAATTCGGAATGGATGGATTATAACAATGATTTTTATTGTTCAGAAAACTATAAATACACGAATATTTTGTACATAACTTAATCTTTATCTTACTGGAATAAAGTTCCTGTCTACTCGTCTTCTAATTTGCGACCAGGAGGGTTCAAGCGTTCGGGTGCCAAGGTAGTCCGCGGCTAGTCAAGCATCAAGTACAAGACTTAACACATACATTAACAGATATCTGAAATGACTGTTATGTAATAATTCAATAAAATTTACAGTCGCGGCTGATGAGAACTCACTAAAATGAAGATGAATTCATATTATTCTTGTGTTAGTTGTTGATCATGTTTTATTTAAGAAGTTTTGATCAATTATTTATGATGCCAACTAATCAACATTCAAGTGGGATAGTTATTTTTATGGAGATTGGTATTTTAATTGATTGAATATGTCACAGATTAATGTTGGCAGGGTACCATTGAAACCAGAGAACACTGCTAGATAATTGTTTCGTTCTCGTGTATAACTTCTCAGCAATGCGCATCCCAGATTCTGCACCAGGGGCTTCAGGTTGACGATGAACGCTTAATCCTCTGAACCATTGGGCCAGCCGACATCCAGTCGCGAAATTCCCACTTCCATCAATTCATGATACGTAGTACGACGATCATGTATCGTCATCTGTGATAACTATCTCATTCTCTACAAATCTGAACAATCACTTTCATACTATAATTAAACAACTGTCAAATGCTCCCTGGTTTTCAGTCGTACTCTGCCAACATGAATCTCTGACATATTCAATTAATCAATATTCATTAAATTCAATCATAAGTCGTAAAGATTACTTTTCACTATTACATCACATGAATCACAAATTAGACAATAATTTTCATCTCTTACTTACTACCAAGATCACTTTATTCCTGATGTGAAACTAATTTTCCCTCTTTTTTTTTTCATGTTTTATTTAACTTCCTAAATAGAAGTTACCGGCTTAGGCAATTCAACTAGAAATGAGATTTATTTTAAAAACACTGAACCATTCATGAAAGTATGAGCTTAAAAGGATACAATTGGAGGCTTAACATATAGAACAATAAGAAGTTGGGGGAAGAGGAGGAGGAGGAGGAGAAATTGGTCACAGTTTATCGATTAATTACGTATTATTTCAGTTAATAATTTTAGATATCAGTAAAGAAAGATTTGACATTTTATCAATATTATAAGCTGTTACGTAATGTTTAAAATTTACCAGTCAATAGAAATAATGAAGATTTCATGCTTAAATGATTATAGAGACTATATCTCCAAATTTTCTATTTAAATGTTCAAGCAATGTATTCAATCCAGCATCTCTTCTTCAATTTAGTCAGTCAGTCATTTACAACGTAGAACTTGGTACATGCGTACATCAGTTCAAGTTGCCGTACCTCAATTGGCAGATAGAGATTAAATTGTCAGACCAAATCCCAGAGTAGGGGAGGTAGTAACAGACTAAGTACTAATGGAAAGATATAGAGACCAGAGATAAGATTTAAAACAAAATAAATGTCATTCAGTAAAAAGAAAATTATGATTAGCTCAAAAACCTAAAATTTGGAGGTAGACAGAGAGTGGATGCACCTGCGCCATTGCGAACGATTTTGAGCCATATCACCTAAAGTCTCTAAACATTTGTTACGATCATCAAGTGGGCCTCAACCAGGTAGTCTGCATCTATTAACATGGCTCAGCCTAATTGTTAATGACTTTATGGATTGGTGCCATGTTTTCGTTTGACCACTCCTAGCTTTCCTCCAGCCTACTCCCACAACAGACAACATTGCTCGTCGAGGTAGACGGTGTTCAGGCATATGTAACACATGTCCTAACCACCTCAGCTGGTAAAGATTCAATACTTCATGAATAGGCTTACCGTATTTACCTAGTACTCTATTCCTAACCCACTCATAGCTTACTTGGTGGTCCCAGCAAACACGAGCAATGTTTCTGAGACATCTATGGTCGAATACTAGAAGCCTACGAATATCCTCTATCCTTAATGGCCATGTTTCACATCCATAAAGTAAAATGAATCTATCTTCTGCGCAGTAAACGCGTCCTTTCGTCAGTAAACGAATGTCTCGTCTACGCTACAAGTGACGCAAATTGGCAAAAGCCAATCGGGCTTTATGTATACGACACGAAATTTCATCAGACACCAGACCGTCAGGACTAATGAGACTCCCAAGATAAGTGAAGCGGTCAACACATTCAATTGCTTTGCTTCCTATCATTAACTTCGGTGCTGAATTAAGCCAGTCCTGAAGCAGGATTTTACATTTGGATTGGGAGAATCGCATCCCAAACATGCTTACATTTATGCTTAAGGTTGTCGAAAAATTCTGCATTTTATCAGCATCTTCGCCAAGCAGAACTATATCATCTACATATTCTATGTCAACAAGTTTATCTCCTGAAGGAGGCAAACGAAACTTACAGTACTCGTACTAATTGAAACGAATAATTGACCGGAATCGCAGAAGAAGTTTCGGAAAACTTCAGTTATTATCAGTTCTCATCAATAAATTTTTGGTTATATGGTTAAATTCACTCAATAGAGGTTTGTATGATTGTTGATTCAGCTATAGGGAACACTGGACAGTTATTTCAATGTGGTAATGCACATCATTAAACACTAAACATTCAAGTCTCAAAACAAATACTTAACTATCAGTAAATATATCCAACTTTACAAAATGTGTTAGTATACCCCCAAAAGTGAATCGCCAACTTTCAAAACTACCTACTGATTGGAATATTATTTCAACCGATTTGTATACTCTGTAACAATTTAGCTATCTCTATTCGGCACAGAATGATGTTGGTTGAGCACCACTAAAACCCAGGAAGTTCCTGACGGCGGTCTTGTCCTACTGTGAGATTCCGCAACAGAGTGTACTCTCGATTACGGCAAGGAGCCGAACCCACATCCTTCAGAACTCGCAATCAACGCCTAACCATATCCGTCAAAGAGCCAATCAGAATTCAGTGGTAGAATTCCCATTTTCTTACTTCCGACAAGTTTGAACACCACCGGTCACAACTTATATCACAAATTTATGAAAGTATGAAATCCTTCATTAAACGACGAGTGGCTAGTGGTTTAGTGGGTTAGGTGTTGTCTGATGAAATCGGTAGTGTGTTCTGCTAAAGAGTCTCATACTAAGATGAAAGAGCTGTCAAGTGCTTTTGATTTAAGTTAGTGCTGACACCAGTCTGTGATTAGTACGAATAACTAAACATAATACCTATCACCAGAAGTCACCTCACTTTATAATAAATGACAAGTAGATTAATAGTATTTGATAAGTTTTGAACTTGAATCAGTTAAGATCAAGGACAAATAATTACCTTGTTACTAATCAATACCACAATCAAATACAAAAACCGCTGGACATATACCCATAAATCTTTCCTGATGTCACAAGTTCACAAGATGAATTGAAGAATACATCATATTTGAGTCAATAACTAGGGTAAGCAGACTATATTCCATGAATTCATTTCTGTAAATTCAAAATCTTGCCAAGAAGCGAACCAATAAGAAAATTAATATTTATACAAAACAGAGACAATAATAACTTGACACTGTTGAAATAGGTACATAGTTAATAAGTTGTAATTCATGCTTAGAAGGTGACATGATATCAGTTTATACGTTCAATAAGAGATTAGAGCTTGGTGAATATAGTACTTATATAAATTGAATGTTTAGTTTAAGTGAACCTAAAATATATGAAACAGTCTACTATAAAGACAGTTGTAAAAGTAAATTGTACTTCTTGAACCCCGTCCAGTACAAGAGTAATTTGAAAACAACTTATCAATACAATTACCAATGTCATACTAACATGATCTCTTCATAAACTTAAACGAAGCAAGAATAATACACTTTACACTTTATAGTTTCACATTAACTGTTACTTAAATTGATACATACATGAGTTATTGAAACTGTCATTGAATTGATGTTAATGAACAATACAACAGTATACACATAGATACACAAATACACAGAAGAATACTAATTTCATCATCGTAGTAGTTAAGACTACAGAGTATGTTTATTTAATCTGTATTGTGAATGGCAAGTGGAATCCAGGACGCGCGTTTCATCCTATTTGGGACTCATCGGCTAGATGTACCTGCATCCCAATGTTGATGTTCACAGTGGGATTCGAACTCAGTCCGTTTCGTGTCATACGCCACCGCGTACACCACTAGACTACTGAGTCCAGACAGTCACGTTTGTGCGATGGGCGGATTGGTAGTAGGATGAATTTGTATATTTCCATTGATTTGTTATAGACTGAAGCTGGTCAGTCACTGTTGCTATATGTGCATCCTGAGCGGATTGCCTCGATATAGCGAATATTCACAAGTACAGGTACATCCAGCCGATGAGTCCCAAATAGGATGAAACGCGCGTCTTGGATTCCACTTGTCAGTCACAATACAGTGTGTTTGTTTTAGTACTGAATTATAAGATGTAGATACAATGGATGATGTCATTTCAATTGTTTAATAAAATGAAACATGTGAATATATTCGATAAATTTATAAGAAATTTTAATTTTCATGAATTCATTGAATCCTACAGCAGCTTAACAATACTGGTCGACTGCTTATTGCTAAGGTGAAGTAACAGGTATCGATTGATAGTTATTATTGTATTCAAAAGAAAAAAAGAAGTTGTCATTATCAGTGAATGTTGTAGGGAATTGTCAGAAATGAGGTAAATTCAAATCCTCAACACTATGAGACAAGTATATCTGCCTACCACATCTTAAACACAAGTGAAATGTCTATCCATAATTCATGAGAATGATTTCAAAAGTACTTAAACCAAATGAAGAAAAATTAAACGTTTCCATCAAATATAATGACACTCAAACTATAAAACATTTGAATAATCAACATATTACTTAATCCTCATATCACGAATTGATTTGAATCAGACAACCATTGATCACCTGGAAGCACTAAACAGCTGATTCGTCCTAGTATGGGACTCTTTAGCAGTGCGCGTTTACGACCCCATCGAGGATCGAACCCACGATCCTCATGCTCCATGACGAGCTCTTTACCATTGGACCACTGAGTTGGCAACTAACGGTTGCTATTTCTAATTCAGTCAATTCGTGATATGTTTACGCGACTTCATCCATTGTCATCGGTGAGTAACTGACACACACCTGACAAAGTTAAACTTTACCGGTCACGTCTTCACACTAGAACTCCAGGAATCACCTCAAGGAGCTAGTCACTAGTGAGCTGATATTTAGTTACAATTGGGAGGTTGTGCAGAAAGTTAATTTTCAATCCTGATATCACTCGTCACTCATCGTGTAGCCAGAGGATTCTGGGTTAGATCGCCGACGAGGTCATGGATGCGCACTGTTGAAGAGTTTCATACTGGGATAAAACAGCTGTACGGTGCTTCCAAGTGATCAATCGTTGTCTGATTCCGATCAATTCGTTATATTAGCATTGAGTAAATTAACTATTCCCACAACCCCCCAATAGTAACATATTAATTACTAAGGTAATGAATAGTTACATAAAATCATTACGTAATGATCACGTGATAACTCTATTATTATTATTATTATTATTATTATTATTATTATTATTATTATTATTATTAGGCTAATGTAATGAATATTAACCCTTAACAGTGTTATATTTAAGACGTCATTTAACTGATTTTACTAAGTCACTCTAAACTGTCAATAGGTTCAATCATTAAAAATGCATAACACATTTAGTCTACCGACAGTATCATTATGAAATGAAGTACTTGTCACAATTAGTATTACACTAATTGACGTTATTTAGATTTACTGCATTCAGATGATAGAAGTAATAGGCTTACATCTTTTTGTAAATAATGGATACGTTAACTGATTTAATTGTGGTTAGTGTATATACAGTCTCGAACATAAACTATTAGTAATAAGATTGTAGTACTTCATGAGTGAGAGATTATAGTGAATGGAATAGTTATGATTAACAGGTTAACTTTTGTTTGTTGTTTTGGAGCACAGACAGTAGAATAGAATTCTCCAAATAATTCTGTTCTTTTGTCAGATCAATACTAGCCAATGATTAGTTATTACATGGTATTAATCTGATCTAAGTACAGAATAGATTGTAGAATCATGTTCTATGGTCTATGCTTCATTTCAACCAATATGCAATATATTTCAAAAGTCATCAAATGCTATTACCCTGGTAAGATTCCTTTTAAAAGGATTAATTACTGTAGTCATACAAATCGTATACATAGTAGGATGAATTTGTATATTCCCATTGATTTGTTATAGACTGAAGCTGGTCAGTCACTGTTGCTGTATGTGCATCCTGAGCGGATTGCCTCGATATAGCGATTATTCACAAGTATCATTTAATTTTTATATTGTGACTGGCAAGTGGAATCCACGACGCGCGCTTCGTCCTATTTGGGACTCATCAGCTGGATTTACCTGCATCCCAATTTTGATGTTCACAGTGGGACACAAACCGGACTGAGTTCGAATCCAGCCGATAAGTACCAAATAGGACGAAATGCGCGTGCTGGATTCCACTTACTAGTCACAATATAAAAATTAAATAATCGTATACATATTTATATATATTAATAGACCTCTTATGTAATATAAATCAAAATTCTTTACAGATTGATGTTGGTAGAGTACTATAGAAAGCCAGTAAGCACTACTAGAGAACTGTTTCGTTTTAGTATGGAATTGATTGTCACAGTTACCAGCTTACTAGTTACTAACTTCAGAATGTTCCTGAAGTTTTGATGAGAAGCTCCGACTGGCGGAGTTCAAACCTGTCGGGAGTGAGACATTTATTACCAAGGATAACGAACGATCGTTGCGCTATATCACGAACTAATAAAATTGGGGATTCTACAATTGGGTGCTAACCCAGTGGTGCAGATGGGTAAACGTTCGTCAATCTGAACCTCATGGGGCGGAATCTAGAGTGCACACTGCCTAGTTGTCTCATACTAGGACAAATAAGCTGCCTAGCAGCGATCTATGGTTTTCGCTAGTGCTCTATTGAAATCAATCTGTGACGAATTCAATCAACTAAACTTAATACTAATCTCTACAATCCATCTCAATTCAAATATAGACCAATTAATAATTGTGTGCTTGTCAAGATGTTGATTAATTGTGGTGCTATGTAGTTCGATTATATAAATATGATATGCACAAATGAGTAATGTTTAAAAAGAATGGATGACAGTCACTTGATCATTAAAACTAATGACTGAGTAACCGTGAGTGTCGTTAGGTTAACATGAAAGAGATGTGTACATGATGTACTTAATAATTAGAAGCATAGATAACACTTATAGCAACAATGATAATGATGTGAAAAAATTAAGAGGACTAGCTAATAGCATGGTAAAGAAAGACGGTCTAGTAAATAGTTGTGGTTCACACAACTCAGGTTTAAGGATTCTTTTCTACTAAGAAAGTTAAGCGTGAAGCAGTTGATTTCTTCGGCTGCGTTTTGTAAATGACGTCGAAATAAAACTTTAAAGCAGAATGTCTTATGCCTATTACAAATTTATACTAAGTTGTAATATGTTCACTATTCTAAGTGATTTTACATCGCCTAGCATTATTTTGAGATGGAAAGTAGTTTGAGTAATAGTCGGCATGAAACGCATGACCAAAGTTTGAAGTTAGTTGGGACTCGTCAACAAGGAATACCTGCAGTCCTTGAATGAATTCATGCTAATCTTAAGTTACCCAGTCTGTTAATTTTATCATGTATGCTTTCGATGAAATCTATATTCACGGTTTCCTACTGAATACCTCTCAAATCACCATCTATTTAAATATGGTCCGAGTGATATCGAGTTATATAGATTAGTGGCAACCTTACAACTTGATTGATGCAATCTGATCTGTATTATCAAGGACTTAGGATATATCAAATTGGTTATTGCATAGTAATTAACTATTGCAAACATTTCACTTCTACAGAAGGGGGGAAGTTAGTCTGGTCCAAAATAGCTCAGTTTCCACCTTTCAACTTGTAGTATTAGAAGTAGTGCTAAGAAATGTTGGAAATTGAAAATGACACGTTCTACCCCAAAATTAAGTCTGAATTTTTAAACTGCTATAGTTTCAGTTATGATAAGGACGGACTTTGTTCCCTTTTTCCCAACCTTGCCAGTGCGTGCTCACGACGGCTTAATTACAATGACCTCTGAGTACGGATCAATTTAATTTACACCACAAGAACAGTTAAACTGATGTATTTTATTAAAGCCCTCACAGTTAGCCCCATGTATATTAGTACACTAAAAGAATATCCGAGAGAAATCACCTAGACGAATAGATATTACATTGTAGGCAGAATATACTTCGATAAATAATGAATGTGTCACTACGTAATTCCGCACATTGATTAGCATCAAGTAGTGACCAATATTATTTTTGCTTAGTTTTTGATTTGGTTGATCAGATTCTATCAAACACTTTGGAATGTGGACACTAGGTAAGTAATTCGACACTGTGAGTACTATTTTTAGACGGAAAGTAGTAGTAACTTAAGAGTAGCCAGTGAGAAACAGAAGATCTAGATTTTCTGCTAGATGGCACTCATCAAAAAGAACTATCTGCAGTCTTCAGGAAACTAATACTCTCCGAGTTCTAAGATCAGGAGCCACCCAGTATCACTTAATTGGTCAAACTAACTTAATGTAAACATCGCAATCAGTCTTACAAGAGTCAGTTTTGACCAGAAAAGTAACGACTTAAGAGCTTAAAATTAAGTGATACAGAATAGAATCAACCACGACTTATCAATTCTTAAAAGACTGCTAGTGTAACTGTGTTGATGAGTATAAACTAGAACGAAAACTTAGGTTCAACATTCTCTATTGTCTACATCTTAACCTACTTTCCACAATTACTGTATACTTGGAGCTTCATCATTCAACTTGGATTATCTACATTTACATAATTTGAAATCATATACTTCATTGACATTTCTTAACATAAAACCTACTTTGTTTTAGTAGATTGTAACTGGTAAGCGACATCAAGGACACTTGTTTCGTCTTATTGGAGATTCATCAGCCAAGTATACCTGAATTCCAGGCAGAGAATGATTAGTTTCAGTTCATGATAAATCAACAGAATGATCCAGTCACCTTTTAATTACTTTTATTATTTTTTAAAAGTAAAGAAAACTGATGACGTTGTACTTTTACACAGTTTCTACGGTCAAGTAATATAAATAATAAATTACGGTCATTAATTATTACAAAGTAAAGATATGACTTCCGGCATTTTTTTTTTTACTTCTAATCACTAACTCACTATATTTTGTACTTAAACGTAATTCTGTAGAATCAAAAGGCGAATTTAATGACTATGAAACTATTACAACATGATCATGTCTATATTTAAGTTGGATTGTGATTAGGCAAGTAGAATCTACGACGCGCGTTTCGTCCTATTTAGGACTAATCGCCTGAATGTACTTGCATCCCAATGTTAATGTTCACACTAGGATTTAAATTCAGTCTGCTTCGTGTCAAACGCCACCGCGTTCACCACTAGGCTACTGTGGATACAAGCCTATTCTAAAGGGATTAAGTTCAATTATGCTGAATTAGTTTATCTCTAAGAACAATTAATATATCATTCTTTATATTGGTTATATTCTGATCTTAGATGAGAACCAATGCAAATTAACAAACTGTATCAGACAGTATTGTCGTCTACATGTAAAACTAATCAGTATTGGGCATTCGTTTGACTGACAGAGATTAAGCAACCGGCTGATGAGAATTTGACAAGACGAAGCGAATCCACTCAAGTTATTGTTCTTATTATTGTAAAACGGAAAACCTTGAATTGTTTTTCAGAAGTGATAGACTTAGATACCTAATTTTCTGTTGAATGAAACTGATTTCAGTATGAGGAAGAACTGAATTTAAGTTATGACCATCGCTGATTCCCATCACAAAATTCCATTGTTGGACGAAACAACTATCATATACTCTTTGATTTGCATTGGTACCAAACAAATATCCATCCTTGACGAATACAAACAACTGAACCTCAAACCTATTTTCACGAAACCACCTCAATTTAATTATAATAATCAGATCACTAGTGAATAACTCCAAGATATTCCTAAAGTTTTAATAAGAAGTCGTCATTGATACAGCTCCCATTTGTCAGGAATAAGTGGTTTTCATTGATCGTCGCTCTATACTACAAATTGGTGGAAGCGAGAATTCTGCGAATAGCAAAGGGTTTATTCTTTGGCACAGGTAGTTAAGCGTTTTCTATGAGACTTGAAGCCTCTAGATTATACTTCCTGGTAGGGACTAGTGTTTGGAAATCAGTAGATCTGTTCATTTTGCCTCCCTTGAAGTTGAATTTAAAAAAACGAAAACACTTCCCAAAATGTATGATAGTGAACTTTGTTTGTTGCAATCAATGTACATTTAATTAATAATTTTTGCAGACAATTACCACTACATAAGTAACGTAACACCATCATCATTCACTGAGTACAGTAGTAACATACAGTTAAATGGGGATTTGAACAAAGCACACAGTAAATTGAACTTGGTTCATTTCGTGCCAACTGCCACCACTAGCCTACTGAGTCCAGAAGGAATCACCAACACTGGGATGCGGGTACATCCAGTTCATCAGTCGCAAATGGGACGAAACTTGCGTCTTGGATTTCGTTTTCCTCTCACATTCCAACTTAAACCATACTCGTGATCTATTGCTACATCCAGGCAATATAATCAGGATGCACATATATCGCAGTAGAGTCTGACCGATTCCAGCCCTTGATAAATCAACGGAAAGATCCAAATACATCCTTGTTATCGTTAACATATCTGATATAAATTGTTGCTTCATAAATTGTTGACTTTATTTGTTACTTGTTCTAGGCTAGTTAAGATAGAACTAAATCAGTTTCACAATAATGATTTCAACAATTTAATGATATAAAGAATAATGATAGTAAATAATCTCTGTCATCTATCAAAACTGATTACGAACTATGTATTCAACTAAAACACTACGTATGTAGAATTAATATCATCTTATCAAATGTATCAAATGCCTAAGTGACACAGTGTATAGGATTCGATCTCTACGTCAACATAAATAATAACAAAAATGCCCAATATAGTGTTTGGTACTTTAACAAAAAAAACTATTTGCTAATACACATGGTAACTACCAAACTATGCTTTAATTCATGCGTATGTTTGTATTTACACTAATGAATTTTCGATAGTGACTGGCGAGCAGAATCCAGGACTCGCGTTTCATCTTATTTAGGATTCGTCGAAATGATATACCTGCATCCCAATGTTGATTTTTACAGTAGGATTAGAACTCAAATAGGCTGAAACGCACCTACTGGATTCCACTTGCCAGTCACAATATAAATTAAATGATACTTGTGAATAATCGCTATATTGAGGCGATTCGCTCCGGATGCACATATAGCAACAGAGACCGATCAACTTTAGTCTATAACAAATCAATGGGAATATACAACTTCATTCTAATATGTATTGATGTGTTATTTATGTCATTTACTTTTTCTATGAATATCTGTAAATGTAACGCATTCCTTTGTATATTTAAGTAATAAACAAAATAGGAAACATGTAAATGGAATGAATCAATATTGTTTTCTTCTTTGTTTGTTTAAATATTTTTATTTTTTAAAAGTATGATTATATTGTTGTCAAGTTCTGTAGTAGTGTCGATAGAATTCAGTTAGAACTATAAAAGACTTGACGAACATTCAATTAGGTGATCAACCAATGAATATATCAATGTCTTAGAGGGGATAAGTTGTAGACCCGAATAGCTCAGTTTTAATAATTGTTGACTAGGAAGTGGAATGATCTGGGACCAAATTCACAGGGAAGCACATGTTCCCTTAAATATTGCAAGTAAATCTTGTTGATGACTGCCATATAGCATAAAACCTAGTTACAAGGTTTCTTTTCAATTACAGCCGACCCAACTTCTATCTTAACACAATTCTAATAATGTCTAGTTTCTTAGACTACTGACCACTAGTAGCCAACGAACAAAACGCAAAGACTCATTGTTTCATACCTGTATGTCTGTTCTCGTGTTCAAGCCAAACAATACGGCCAACCAGACGAAGTTACACATATATATCAAGTATTCCTTCATATACATGTGAAACCTGAACACACAACCAACCAATTAGGAAAGTAATAACAATACAGAACAAATATTATTCAATTCAGGTTGTGATTAGGAAGTGGAATTCAGGACGAGCGTTTTATCCTATTTGGGACTAGTCGACTGGATATATCAGTATCTCAATATTGATGTTCACAGTGGAATTTAAACTCGATCCGTTTCAGTCCCAAACGTCACCGCGTTCACTACTAGACTACTGATTACAGGC